>NDXB01006182.1:282440-401665 GCA_002631895.1 Agapornis roseicollis | reverse complement strand
TGCCTTTGTTAAAAAAAAAAAAAAAAGAAAAAAAAAAGCTGAAAATGCCTGTGTGGTCTGCATTTAAATGCATCCTGGCATTTTCTGCTGTAGGCAGAGACAATTACATGAAAGCCTCTTTCCTCCTAGAACTGCCTCTTTATCTAAAAGCAAATTGTCTAGCAGCCTAAGATTCTTTGTAGCTAGACTTTTCCCAGGCACAACAGGGAGTAATATATAACCATCTTCACTCCTTTTCTCAAAATCTAGGGGAACAGTTATTCCTGCAGCCAGAACTTGTTATTCCCCATCGTCAACACAGATTGTTTATGACTCCCACATTTGGTGGGACCTTTTTCTCATCATGGGCTCCAACTACTGCAGATGCGTCATTCAAGGTGAAGAATCATGTTTACAGCCTAGAAGGACAGGACTACCAGTATAAACAGATGTTTGGCACAGAAGTCAGGAATTTGGTAAGCAACAACTTTCACCTGTCTGTCTGTTTTGACAGGATTTTTCTCAGTGCTTAGTTTCCATATTATAAGTGAAGAGTGGAAAAATTCACACCCTGCCCTACTGTATATTTAACTTTGCTGATGCTAACTTCTGGAACCTGAGGGGTCTCAATCCAGCACAGCTGTAAAAACCTACTTGTTCTGCTAAATAGAAGTTAATGTAACAGCTTGCTGTTATTTATGGGTATTATATATATTATGAGTATTTCCTCTCAGACATGCTTACTGTGAACTTCTGATTCACTTGATTCATTAGTATCTATCAGATAAAAATAGCAGGAGGAAATAAAAGGCAGCTGAAAAACCTAAGCAGCACAAAATAACTACCTTTTCCCTAATAGAAATGCAGCTAACAGTCTTAACACAAGTCCATATTAGGTAAGAGAGTGGGGATTGCTCTCACTGCCAGGCATCAAAGTGCAGTTTTATCCATGTATTGATGCTTAGTGGTCCTTTATTTTTGTCCCACACAATTTTGTTTGTTTGTTTTAGGTGTTAAAATTGGCTCAGTTAATTTGTCAGGCACAGCAGACAGCAAAATCCATATCAGACCATTCTGCAGAGACAATGGCTAGCCAGTCCTTCTTTTCATGGTTTAGATTTACACCAGCAGAGATGAATGGTTCCTACACAGGCAATGACCTTGATGAAATTGGGCAAGACAGCATCAAAAAAACAGATGAATATTTAGAAAAGGCACTGGAATACTTGTGCCAAATATTTAAGGTACGTAACATCTTACTACAAACTCTCCCTATGTAGCAGTATGTACAAGAGTCAGGATCCCTTAAATATACTTGGGTCTCTTCTGTACTTTGAGTCACAGAGCCATAGAGAGGCCCTGCTAGTACATTTTGTTGTAAACATCTGGGCTTGACATTACCCTGATCACTTCAAAACCCCTTTCAATACAGATGAACCTAGATGCTCTGATTTCTAACTACCAAGCCTACTTTGTTTCAAGTGAACACTTCTATTGGATGTTATAGTTTAGACCAAACCTGTCTCTTTACTTGTGCCTGTTCTTGTGTTTACAAACAAGCAAGGCATGGCTTAAATTTTAAAAACAGTCCAGTATCTTCTAAATGTGAAGCTATAAAAATACAAATAAATAACCAGCTATGAACTAGAAGTAGTTGGTGTATTTGGTTAAACTTAAAAGAACAGATTAATTTCTGTCAGCTACACTCCCTTATACAGAATTGACTAGGAGAAGACAGCCATTTGACAGCTCTCAAGGAGTAAGGTACATAGAAAACAGAACACCTCTCCTGGATTTGAAGAGCACAGACAAGAAATACGGAGACTTTTATTCTCTTTTAATGCCTAACTGAGGTGCTATTCATAGAATCATAGAATAGTTAAGAACTTAAGTCTTAATAGTCTTAAGTCTAGTAAGTCAAGAACTTCAGTTCTATTAAGTCAAGAATAAATAAATAGTCAAGAACTATTCTAACTATTAAGAAATATCTATCTAACTATCAAGAACTAACTATTCTAACTATTAACTAAAATAGTTAAATAGTTAAGTAAAGAACTATTAAGCAGTTCTTGGTATCTGTGTTATTCCTGAGCAGCTGAGTGGAGCCCAACTGACCCAGATGATTCAGAACTGTGAGACGGCTCAAGACAAGAATGGGAAAAACCAGCTTCCAGACTGCATTGAAAGTGAGGATGGCCTTATTCTTACACCCCTTGGCAGGTACCAGGTGAGAAAAGAAAGAGTCCATATTGTTACCCTAGATTGTTCTTGAAAAAAAAAAAAAACCAACAGCAAGTTGTCCTTCTACATCCTGGGGCTAAGAGAGATGCTTGCATAAAGGTGTCTAAGATGGGAACTACAAGATAAGAGGTTTATTTTCTTATTTCCAGATCATAAACGGCTTACGTAGATTTGACGTGCAGTATCAAGGGGATACTGAGCTTCAGCCCATTCGAAGCTATGAAAATGCCACTCTTGTCCGCCTCCTATTTAGGTTATCCTCTGTGCTTAATGCAAGGGTAAGTACAGCAGTACCTCTTCTTGTGTTTTCCATTGCAAATTTGTTCTTGTACATATATGACACTGCAAATTTGTTCCTGCTCTGTCTCCCTTAGTGTGGTCTGTATGACTAGTCCCCTGTAGTATCAGGCCTGCTTCTCTACCTGTAATATGACAGCTTAAATGTAGTCTTTAATGCTTGATGTTTGAACAATGGTGTATAATTCAGAATGAATGTTTCTGAAACAGAGCAAAACCTTTTCTTTCACTAGGCTTAATAGATACAAGGCAAGTCTGCACTAAAGCAGTTCTACTATTTTCAATTACATATTATTTCCCCCCCTCCTATAAATGAAGTGCAAAGTAAGTTACACTTACTTTATGGCAATAGTTACAATAGAATACTAATGTTTAAACTTTTCTTACCTCAGTTTGCTGATCAGATGGATGTACTTTGCTCCAGGGAAGACTTTGTTGGCAGACTTTGTCGCTACCATCTTACCAAGCCCCATCTCATACAGAAAATGAGGTGTAGTCCCATGATGAAGGACAGGACAAGCCAGAACTGGGGACCAAGAATCAGTCTGAGGTTTCTGGCTAGCTACCGGACTCTCATTTTTTTGCTGATGATCTACTTCACTGCATCCTGGTTCAACATTGGGCCAGTGAGCTGCACATTCATTATCCTGATCGGATATTTTCTTTATGCTACAATAATGACTTTTTTCTCTGAAAGATGGAAGCCACATGAACACTGATTTCCTTGTTTCAGGTTACACTTGTAAAAATAAATGTTTTAAGGATAAACCTGGGATTCAATGACTGTTTGAATTACTGTATCAGATCTTCCTAAACTATTTTTAATATTAAAGTTAATTGAGTTTTATAAACAAATTACATGGTCTTGTGGAGTAGAGATAACCAAAGTAAATTTTATTTTTATAATAGCATTCTGTAGAATCCAGTGGATCACGGGTTTCTTGAGAGGGGGAAGAACAAACCTTTATACTGACAGGAACTTTAATCAGGAGCACTCTGGTCAGTTTACGCAGACTAGCTGAGGGTCTAGAGGTTAATCTGGAAATAGTTTCTTCTAAGCCACTACCTAGGTAGCAACAGCAGGTAAAGAGCTGGAGGCATCTTGCTAGAAATAAAATGCACCAATATTCTCAGCCCTAGTCTGAGCTACATTTTAACAAACCCGATCTGCAAAAATTCAATCACACTATGAATCACAAAATGCTTATGCTTCAGCTACACTTATTGGAAACACAGGGAAAAGAGGAATGCAACATTCTTTGCTTCCCAAAGTTCTAGAGTAAGGGAGTTCCCTTCTAGGTTACCACTTCCCAGGTCATGGGGGTTTGTGGGGGAATTGGTGGGTTTTTTGTTTGTTTTGGGGGGTGGAGGTTTTCTGGTTGGTTGGTTGGTGTTTTTTTAGTACAAGCTCTGTGGTTAGCTACTATGATAATCTAAAGTTCTGAAGCATACACCAAACACAGTGTTGACAATGGTGGGAGGATTTAACATTACAGTGGAAGGAATATTTAGTGCTGTGCTCCAGAAGCAAGATGTATGTGTGGGAGACAACTAATCAAAAGTAAAATGAGGTTCAGTGAGAAAACAGCTTTAGAGCTTATGGCTAATCACCATTTTAGGGCTATTCAGCTTATGCTGGATGTAAATCAACATCCACAACTATGTTGTAAGAACAAAAGCATTCAGTAGTATGAAAGTAAGCCTACAATAACCATTTTTGCTAGCAAATCATTTTGCTTGAGCCTTAGCGCTGCACGAGGGCTGCATCTCCATGCTCCACACCAAGTATAAGAAAAGTTACTTCATACTTACAGTCATTGTCCTGGCTGTGATGCTGTAAGGTAGCTGTCCTGGTGCAAGTTTGATTTGAGCAATTTGATACTTGAGGGCCTTGCTTTGCAAACTTGTTTGCTTAAACTTCCATAATCAGCTCTGCAGTCACAGGACTTGGGGTCATCGTTTCTCTCTTTTTTTCTGCAGACAAGATTTCTACCTCATCTTCTGCAATGACCAGTTCACAGCTACTAATTTGACACACTGTGGGTAAATGACCCACTTCCAGCTTTCATGATCTGTCTCCCACCTGAGATGCTGCTGTGTGTCAGGATGTCTACCCCACCCTCAGTATAACATCTCATTGCATCTTGTTTGAAGGAAACTGAAAAGTACTGCAGCTACAGTGACTGCTTTGAAAGCTGCACTAGCAAATTTATTGTAAACCTGAGGGACACATGTTCTGCATCTATTTCCAGGTATGTTTTAAATTGTTAAGAAGAAAATGCTGTAAGTGCCTTTGTGTTAGACCCTGGCAATACCTTTAACCCCCTGTTTCTATCCTTATTTCTTGGATTATTACTTAATTATGTATTACAAGCTATGTTAGTGCTACTGATTCTTTTGCCCTAAGGAAAGGAGTCAGACATGTAACAACTGGTTAGAAATCTGCATCTTTCAATTGTAGATACCATTACTAATCTCTCGACCAGGTCTTCCAATTCACTACAAGGACCATAAAGACAGTGTTGCATGGGATGAAGAGCCATTATTTTGTCCCCTAATCTTCAAAGCCTTTAAGTCTTCACTTACCATGGAACAATGTAAGCATCACCAAATGGACACAACAGAACTGGTTTCTATGGATCAACATGGCAAGAGCAGTTATAATGTTAGTATCCAGCACAGAAATAATAATAAATTTATTACAATTGAAACAAACAGGTAATGCATTAGTTCATGTACAAAATACTGATAGCATTCTGCTGCCTCAGTCAGTACTTACTAAGTACCCACAGTTAAAAACATCCTAAAACTGATGACACCATACAGATATACAAAGGTCATAGCAATTCCTTGACACTACTGGAAATGAGCTCAGCTACTCTTTAAGGTTTGCTGCACAATACAGGGAAATGGAGCAGGATGCAATGGGAACATCTGAAATTTGAAATTGTTCTGCACCAGGAAAAGTTAAGAGTGACCAACTTATAAGCATGGAAAAATAAAACCATCACACTATGCATGAAATTAGTTACTTATGGCAAATGTTTTCATTAGCAGTGCCCAATGATAAGACAGCTGATGACCAATCTGAGTGCCCATCATTGCTCAAGGCACAAAATCTCAGTTGTTAGTTCTACTTCTGGGCTATGTTGCTTTTAACTTATTATTTTAAACAAACTGATGAAGTACAGAAGCATTTTCACTGAACTGCATCAACTCCCAAAGAAAGCCAGACACCTCAAAGAGACTCCTAGTAAAACAAATGTAGCTACAAACCTGCTGGACTGATTTGTGCTACTAGTGCTTTCTACTGTTGGGTTTGTTCCCCCACACCTTTGCATACACATTTACTGAGTTTAGAGAGGAAGTCAGTATGTCATTAGTATCTTTTTCTTACTCTAGAAGTGAGATGATGAGAAGCATGGCCCATGCTAACAAAAACCCAACCATTTAAAGTAGTGTTTAAATAAGCTATAAAATACTTCTCCCCCTTCCCCCCATTTTGTTCCCCACCCCCATGTATAATTACCCAGAACTCTTTCAAGTATTTGAGGGATGCCTTAAAAAGCTGTAATTCATCCCATCTCTGGGCAAAACTAATAGGCAAAAAGATTCCTGCAATCACAGACAAGTTCGCAACCACATTCTAGTTGCAGCTAATTTATTTCTGGGGCAGTATCAGGTCACAAAACACACAGTGTGAAACAAATACTGGCACTGAGCATACTTTGAAGCAAATTAGGACATTTTCTCCCTACTCCTTCTTATACCAGACTCCCTGACGGAAGTCCACAAATAATTTCTTCTCTAAGAAGACAATAAAAACTCATCCTAATAGTCTCAAGAACCATATATACACATTTTGTATATTTGAAAACGCTGGCAAAAGTCCAGAGAGGCAGAAGATAAAAAGCATGAAAACCAAGTCTAACATCAGGTTCTCTACCGAACCTGACACCTAGAAACAGAACAACATAAGGCTTCTTTCTTCTGAAGTACCCTCACCAAAATGCGACTTTCCAGTTGCATGTGGAAGAGACCAGCTGTTGAGACCTTCTTTCTTTCTTCATGGTTTAGGAAGTGAGATGTTATGCAGCAGAGAGGCAGGCCTGACGAATACTTTGTGCCCAGGTGTTTAAGAGTGCCGTGACCGAATGCTTGTCTGGAAGTTGCAATAGTTTTGAAGTCATGTACCGATACACAGACTGCAAAAAGGGATTGGCTGCTGGAAAGAAAGAGGTAACAGATAAATAGAGTTACAATAAAAACAGTACTTAGAAGAAGACTAATGTACGATGGTCACATTTCCCCACTATTACTGCATGCACATGCCCAGAAAGCATTATGCTAGCATCCTCGTACCATACTGTCTGGGGTTTTTTATCCACAGAGGGCTCTGATCTGGATAGTCCGCTGGAACACTGAGCTGTAGTGGTGGTACATTTGGAAGATTCTTGTCATCTAGAATGCAAACACAGTTCCCATCAGAACACAGCATTCCTTGCTGGCAAGAGGGGTTTTTGTGCATCATTCAGTTTGGAATCTGGACTCATCTCAAGGAGGAACCAACCTGTACATCTCAATTTTTATTGAAGGCAATCTCATTGCTTGCTTTAGCAACACTCTTAAATTCTTGTAAGAAAAGCCTGGCAAATGTAGCTCCATCTTTTTACACATTTCTGCACCTTGCCACTCTCACCATTTCATCAGCTGAACTTCACTAAGTTAGACACCTAATTTACTAAAATTAAGTGCCTTATACTGAATCCAGGAAAAAAACAGTTCCAATTTCTCAAACAAGGTGAGAAGGAAAGAATTTTCCCCATTGGAATGCAAGAGCAAAACAAGTTAATAGACTATAACACTTTATGATTATTCAGCTGAGACCAAAAAAGATGCAATATGAATTTTTCTTGAACATATACTACTGTCAGTGATCACTAGTACAAACTGAAATAGACCCTCCTAACTCTGTCCTAGTTGCTGGAGGCAGAACAATTCTCACATATTAGTACAGGTCAAATCAGGAATACAGATTGTTACTAGCAACAAATTATTTTCTAGCCACTAAATGAGATTATCAATTGCAGCTTCAGTGCAAAGAAAGGATCAATTAGGATGAATGAAATCTCCAGGTGTACCCTGAAGCAGGCCACACAGAATGTCATGATTAAGCAGTGCCCTGAATCTGGTAAGTACAGCCTTCATGCAGAAGTCAAAGGTTAGCAAGATTCAAGGCTGTTGGCAAAACACTCTTCAACCAAGCTCAGCACTTCTTTCCGAATTCAGCCCTTAGTTTCTTCTTGCTTACCTAGCTTACATATAAGATGAACTGTGCCATTATTACTGCAGTGGGAAGGGTCCAGGTTCACCAGGAATTTAGGATTTAATCTTGCAACTTCCCCTTGTAAGACATTTGGTATGGTTTGTCTTTCATCCTCTTCATATTTCCGTTTTCGAGGGGAAGCAACTGGAGCCCTGTGTAAAATACAGCCCGCAAAAGGACTAGGTGAAAACTTTGTGCCAACACTGCATTTGTCAAATATTTTACAGCTATAAGAAGGACAGCTATAGCTCACACTCATCCACAAACCCAACTATTCTTTCAAAAGCTTCTATAGATAAATGTCTCTTTTGTTAAATAATGAACATAAGACAGACAGCAGGTCATCATACATACGTGATGGGTGGGCCGTGAATTGCAGTCATAGCTGGCATAAATGTACGGTAAAGGGAATGGTTGAAGACTGGTGAACGAATGTTGGCCAAAACAGCATCCAGAAGTGGCTGACACAAGTACTGCTGTTTGGTGGGGGGTACTGCAGGAGGTGGTGGAGTAGGCTGAAACAGAAGAGAAGCCCCTTTTCTTTTAATCATCACCAAAAAAGAAATCTTTACTACTGATTCTGCAAAATTTGATAGTGGTAATCTTCCAATGCATGAAATGCAGAGGATTCTCAAAACTGCATACAGTAACATTAAGGGGGAAATAAACAGTAACAAAAAAAATTCATTCACAGCTCTCATTTAGTAAATCTGTCCTGAATTCTACTGCAAAAATTCCTAGAAAGGTCTCAAGTCTTTGCAAAAGGACAAGAATTTGAAAGTTCAGCTAAAAGAAACATACAGATGACCTACATAAAGTAAATGCCCATTTTTTTTTTTTTCTGTTTCCTTATTTTGTCCAACCTTACTTGAAGTCTTAACAGCATGACACCAAGAAATGCAAAAAATTGTCTTGGCAAATCATATCACCTTTTGGAATGAACTGTTTATTCTCTTGACAGTTCACAGCAGTACATACCACAGCCATATCATTTTTCAGCTTCTCCAGAGCTATTTCACATTTCTGCAGCGTCTTCAGAGGGCACCTGCAGAAGAGGAGAAACTTCATCACTGCAAAATGTCACCTTGGCTGAAGTATTTCTGGTATCTAAGCCCCACAGACAGCCTCAATGCTAACAGGGCTGGATGCTAAACAAGTTTCTGGAAGAGCTGGGGAATCTGATGTCCAGGCAAAAGGAAAAAGAGTTACCGTTTTGAAGGGTCAGTCAGAATATCCAGCAGACTCTTCATTTTACTCAGGTCCTTCTTCCTATCTGAAATAATATCAAAGACACAAACACTGACTACAAGAATATCTTCTATATTTGCAGACAGGAAATCAATATAATGTTAAAAGTGAAAGCATGCATATCCAAAACAAGTATGTCCATTGTGTAAGTTCTATGTGTCCCAAAAACAAAAGTAGTAAAGAAAAACTGAAGGATTTTAAGATTTAAGGATGAGGATTTTATCTATTCTTCACAGTAAATCTTTACAGTCATAGGCAAGAAAAGCATCTAACTTTCACTCTCAATTTTAATCCCTAGAATAGAAACCATCACAAAAGACATGTTCCTGCTAGTTTCATCAGAAGAGTTGGCTAAAAGAGAGAAATGCACAACTGAACATAGGAAACCTCACCTTCATTTTTATCTATTTTATTGATCATCCTCCGGAGTGGCTCAATGTATTTTGATAGCTGTTTGAGTTTTTCCAGATACTGTTGCTCCTCTGACTGGCTAGAACTGGCTGGACTCATGACAGAATTTGGATTTCCTGGCAAGAAGTAAAGACTGCATGTCACAGGGATGATAAATGATACTGCAGAACAACACTCTTGCATTTCAGAATCCGGGTCTGAGATGTGGCACTCCCAAATCATAGCCTTCATCAAATATCCAAATTCACAACTGGATGCCCTATAGTTTAAGGGCTTGTCCAATCCTCTAGTCTTTGTGTAGAAATAACATGTTTATGGACAGAACAGCAATCCTCATTTAACAAATTTTTTTCCTGAAATGGTCCAAAGTTTCATACACCCATTTTCTAGGTCCTCATTTTGCCTTCACTCTGGTGCACTGAACACTAAATCAACACATTGAATTTGCTGCAGTTTTCCTCAAGTCAGTGCTTTCCAACTGCAGAGCACACAACACTGGTATGAGAAGGAGCTAGCATGTTACTTCCATTCACGGTATCAGAAACTGCTTATTACATCTGGAAGAGAGAAGAGCACAAATGTCAGAGTACACCTAGGAAGGTGTTTTGGAGCAAAGCAGCCTGCCATTTGTGATTAAGTGGTTACATCCTTTACAACTGCATGCTGTTGCTCAGGATTCTTTCCTGCATGGAACTAAGGCATCATTATGCCTCTATAAACTCACTCCATTAAACCAAGTATCATTCTTTTTCAAAAGACTTGGGAAGTTAGAAAAATGAGAAGTTTCAATAGATTTTGATGTGAGATATCCATGTTGTTGTGTTATGCATACATGTGACATGTTCATTACTTGCAATGCTGGCTGCTTTGTAGAGCTCTTTAAACTTTACATCATGCTAAAAAAACACAAGGTTTTTTGGAATTATTAGTTACCAAAACATACCCCAACTCATGGTCTGCAGTATAATACCCAGATCATTTACCTGGAGTGTTTAAAGGACCTGGGGATGGGACACTAAAGTTCTGAGGTGTTCGTGCAGCTGCTGGGCTCTGTGATGGCTGTGGAGATGGACTGGGGAGAAAGCTGCTGGGTGATGGAGCTGGGCCAGAGCTGAAAAATAAGCATAAAAATCAAACCTGCCAGAATATGACAAGAGGGCATGATCAGTGAGCAGATATGCTTTTAGCAGGCTTTGTTACAGCACTGTGTAGCTCTGCCAGTAATAGATTTGGTGAAGATTTCTTACAGTTTCTTTATTTAAAAGAGGGATTTTCAGACTGTATTCAGCACAATCCTGCCTATACTCTCACTGAAGTTATCAAAATTCATTGACTTCAATGGAAACAGCATAAGATACATTGAACACGTCTGAAAATCTCACCCTTACAGCACTGACAGAGTCTAGCTCACCTGACATTTGAATTTGGCTGAGAAGTTGGCTGGCCTGGCTGAGGAGATGGCTGCGGCTGTGGTGGAGGAGGCATTGACTGGGGGGTTTGAGCTTGTTGGACAGGAGATGGGGATGACATCATGGTAATATTGTTCTGGCTGACCTGAAATGTGGAAAAAGATCAATAACAACAAAAGGGAGTAAAGGATGGGAACCTAACTAAAAGGCTTTACCTACAGAGAGAAGCGTATCCTCAGACCTACAAGAAATTGAAGTGTTAAGTTTCCTGTTCTCTCCCATAACGACAGTCCCATCTGTATTACTCTTACAGATCTCAGGGTAGTACTTCACATCAACTTTATTAGAAATAACTATTAAAATACACATAATTTGAATAACTGTATAATCATTGGTTTTTATTTCCCACACCATCACACTGCAATTAAAATATCACTAATGCCACCTGAAAAACCTGTACTTTATTAGTACTAGAGAAAAGCAGGAAGTAAGGACAGTTCTAACTTGAGAATTAACAGCCATAAAAACTCCTCCTTATTTTGACATTTGAATTCGTCTTCACAGTCTGTCAGACTTGACTGTAGCTTCCCAATGGATTTTCTTTAGGAGGAAGGAAGGACAAAAGCACACAGTAAGCCAAATTACCAACATCTTGCTCAAACATTCAGCATTGAAAATCTGGGTGGAGAGAAACACACCAAACTGAAAGCCTGGATAGGAAATTAAATGAAGTAGCTTTCTGGCCTTAGGAGCATGATGAGGTATGTCTAAAGGACAAAAAGACGAGTAAGAGTATTTCCAGAGCAGTATCAAACTCTGTGTAACAATTAAGTGTATTCTTTACACAATAAAGTGCCAGAGCCAGATGATGCTTAAGTTAGACCAGCTTCTCAATTTGTTATAATGGATGCTTTTCCCCTTAATCACTTAAAACAAAAAAATCCTGTTTCACAGTAGTGCACAGTAGTGCAGATATTAAGTGATGTTTATTTAAGGGACATGCAGAGATCTTGTGACCTGAGGTTATAGACACATACATACAAAGATAAATCAAACTAGCCTCCAGAGGCTGCATATTATGACTCATCCAAGCATCCATTCTGTAAGTCACTTGTTAGCACCTTTATGAATTAACAACTCTGTTTCCCTCAGTCTAAAGCATTTTTAAGCAGAGGTCCCAGTAATCCACTAGTCCCGAACACTTCATGGGCACTGCAACTCGGTGTTGTCCTTCACTCATTAAATATGCATCTAAATCATCCAACTGTTTCCAGAGGACACGATATTTAGCACAGGAAAAAGCAAGTATTGCATGACCTACTTTTGCATGTACACACTGAATATGACAAGAAATGCTTTGCTTGGAACACCCCATTACAGCAAGCAAGAAGTCACACTTCACTAACAAAAAAATGGGTCCAAACAATCTCCAGCTAGGTGCAGATGTAAAACTGCTAAACCCGAAGATACTACTATATAACCCATTACAGCATAGGTTTAAAAAAAAAATCAAACACAGTAAGATTTTTTTCCATTTTCAATTACCCCATTATCTTCGCAACCTCTCCTGCAAAGCAAATACCTAGAACAAGTGAGGCTGAAAAAGATGTTTTAAATCAGCTGTGATATTTCCATTTTCTCCATACTCAATAAATACTGAGGCTGTGATTACTGTTTCTCCTAGGAGGTGGATTTCTTCTAACAGTACATGTTTCTTCAGCAGTAAGGAAAACATTTCTGAGATTGAAAAGCACAGACTGCGTCCCATAGAAACCAAGCATCTCACCGCTCTGGAAGGATGCTAGGATGAACACTGCAAAAAAGCATTCCCTGATGGTTTTACAACTCTATTCAACGTTCTATCAAACATCAAGTGATTTAGAACTTACCCATATGGATGCTGGACCTATTTCTAAATCAAGTCAAACTAAGATTGCTTTTTGTGGTTTATCATTTCCCGAAAATCAGGCCCCTTTTAAGTGTCTGAAGTTGGTTACATAAAATTACTTCTGAAAACTTAAATCCTTGTGTTTTTGGAAGCAAGGAGAAAGATTTTATATGGGCTTTTGCAAGATTTAAGCTTCTGTATCTACTTAACACCAAGATCCTTTCACATTAATTTACAAATGTTGCAGAAAAGCAAAGAAAAGAACGTGCAACATCTACTCTGCACATAAGCAGAAAATTAATTAGATTTTTTTATATATATTACCCCTTCGGATTTAAGTACATGCATAGGCAAACAGCTTTCCTTCTTCCAACAGGTTTGCTCTGCCAGCTTAATTTCAGAATATCAAAGGCTAATGTTTAATATTAATCAAACTGTGACGGTGTCAAAAACTCGTACTCAGAAGTGTGCAATTCTGAACTTACTGATTTACTTTAATTTGAAAGCAGTTAATTTGCTACATAATAATTTCAGTTGTCTTTCTATAGAACATATGTAAAGATGCTTTTAGCTTTAGATTTCTACATTGTTTGCAGGATATGCATTAAGATTACAAAAATTTAATGAAATTTTAACTTCTAGAGAATGCTCTTCCCAACTAACTTTTATTAAAGAGAAGGCTTAAATGAAAAAACAACCCAAAACCAGAAAAAATACCAGTATACCCAAAAGACAAAAAAAAAAGGCAAAAAAACTCAACCTCCCTCCAGAGCTTTAACTCCATTAAACTTACTTAGCTCCTCATTTAACTCCAGAGTTACTGACCATCCATTTTCCACATACGTAAGGAAATGCAATTATGTACTTTTTCACTTACGGAAGACAGTTTCTGTATCTACAAACATATTCATGGTCAGCAATTACAGCCCACTGAGTGTGAAACTGCTCTGCAACTCTACAGTGACCTGATCATGACACTAAGCCCTACTTTTCTGAAGTCTCACCAAAAGGATACTTAGGCTTGCATGACAAAAGTTTGCACTTAGTAACCACTAAATCTAAGCTATTCTTAGCATTCAGAGCACACCATGCTGGAAGATAAACTTAGCTATGAGGCCTATATCCAGTCTGCTGATTCTCAAGCAAGGGACAGACAGCACGCAGTTAAATAAGGCTAGCAAGTTTTTCAGAAGCTCATAGTAGAAAGAGTGTACAATATGCAGAAGCTATCAACAAGGAAAACGAGACTGCAATAAGCCAGTGGTAGGTAATGAGGAACAGTAAAAACACTAAGTTCAAAGGAAAACTCTAGAAACCATTACACTACTTACAGTGTACTGAACAATTTCAATGTTAAAGCCAGTAAGCACAGCCTTGCCTACTCCATTGCAAACTGGGTTTAAAGTTCATCATTATGCTACTTTACATGACCAAATGTCAACTCTGCAGAGCTTCAAATAAGTGCAGATACAAGTTTCCATATTCCCAGTCAGGCTAGTATCCCTTGCTTCATTATAATATTTACTCAGGTTTACTTGGTTCCACCTCCCCTCCCCCCTTCCACATTTTCAGTTTGCTGAATACTTCTGTGACAACAATAAAGTGGAAGTTCACATTATTGCGGACTGCAATAATTTTGTTATCTAATTGCTAAAACTAAGTATTAATCATTAAGTAAGTTTCAGTAAGAGCAGGTTTCTTGAGTGAATCCAAATATGGAGCATGAATCTTCTCTTAACTGTTCAAAAAGTGCCACTAACATTGACAGCAGTTCACCTTGGTAACTATTCAGGCTCAAACTTCAGCTAAGTTTAAACAAAAATTCAGTTCTAATACTCTGGCAATTCAAAAGACCAGGAAATTGTGGAATTCAGTGTAAATCACTATTTACACTATCAAGTATCAGTAATTACATTCTTTTAATTGAAAAGCCAGCAACAACAACAAAATCCCAACTAAACAAAAAAAAAAAGCACTGAATAATCAACTGAGTCTTGAGGTAAAAAACCCCATAGATTGACATTTTTGTCATACAGAGTAAAAATAGCCACTCAGTATTGATATCATATCCCCTTTTGTTGAAAGGGATTCTTCAGTGCAACACCGAGATATTTTTCTGAAGACAAAAGACACTGAACTGCCTACCACCAAATCTAAGTGACTTTTGGTACTGTAGTCAATAAGATGACAGTCTTAAAGGAGTAATTAATAAACAGATATATGCTATGGCCCTTTTTCTCCTGTTGCAAGCACCTGCAAAGGCTCTGATGACAAGACAGTTCTAACATATCCATCAGACAATATTATTTAAGCATTTTATGAAATTAAGAGGTATAAATAACAACACTTCTAAGTTCTAATTTACCTAGATCAAAATGATCTGGAAACAGCACTAGAGATTCATCCTGATCCAGAGCTGCCAAGTATATGGCATTGTCAGACTGGCTTTTACAAGCATGCTTCCTGCCAGCATCAAACTGTGACCTTATTCACTCATTTTACTACCACCTGCTTAGGAGCCATTTTCACTCCAATTACTGTTCATAAAGAAATTTCCTTTCCTCTTCTGCCTACTCTAATTCTTCAGTCTTTTACGTCATTTTCACAATCCTTGGAATGATACTGAGACTGCTCCTGGATGACCAATTCAGTTGGTAACAGAAATCAATGCTCCTCAATGATCACAGACATGACAGTACTAAAAGATCAGCCTATCGCACTGAATGCTTAAACTAGAGGCCTTTCATTATGACTCAAATATTAAATTTAAGCCAATCTAATCCTTAAATATCTATCAGAAGGCCTCATTGTCAAACAAAGCACTGAATAATTCATATGCAGAGAATTGTCTCAGTTACATATAAGTGCTACAGTGAATAATGTTCAAAGTAAGTTCTCTTTTGACTCAACAACTATGCCTGGGTTTTATTTCAGTTAACTTAAGAACAATGACCATCCATCTTAAACTAGAAAAAAAAACAAAAGATGTGTTTGCCTAGGTCTACAGAACCTTTCCGGTTACTGTATCTACCTTAGCAAATTCCTGACAAAAGGCTGTGCCTACTAAACTTGGTGCAGCAGCACTAGGAAACAAAGTTTCAGACATTCCAGAGCCCCACAACAGGCTTGCAAAGGAAACAAAAATCAAAGAATGAAGCAACTTTCATTAAGCCTATGAACAAAATTGAGAACTACAATTGCATCTGGCATTGAATTTGAAAATTAGCATCTAGAAGAACAAGACATGAGGTTCAGGAATAACAGATAGAAAAATGCAGTAGAATGCTATTCCATCATTATAATGTGGATATTAAATCACCACCAATCATGGGGCTCAGCACACTTCAGCAGAGGACAGCCTCATTTTGTGACTTCCTGGTAAGAACTCAGTTCTAGTTCTCCCCATTTTAGTTCTCCCTGAAAATGAAATGTTTCGCTCACAAAACATGACCATGAGGTTTTTAGAAGATGCAGACCTGCACCAGGCAGATGCAGTACTTGTGCATCTTCCAACAACAGCTGGATGGTGCTGCCAGCCTTGCCTACACAGGTTCTTTTCTGATGCAGGTACAAGTGGAATCCTTCTGGCAGTTCCACCTACACAACTGTGAAACAAAGGAACAGCTCCATTTTTCTTGGTTCCCAATATCATGCCAAGAACCTACTCAAATTGAAATCAGCGAAGTTTACCATTAATGAAAGAAGCAACTGTAGAGAATATGAACATGAGAAACGTCCCAGACACAACTCAGCTAGGACACTGCAGTACTGACTTGCAATACTCAGGAATGCACACTTGTGGAGTATGAACAAGAACTGAACAGAAATCACAAGCTCTTATTTAAGACTTTGCTCAATTCTGAGCATGTAGATGATGTACATGTTAAAATAAAGATCTATATTGCTTTAAAAATGCTTTATTTGATATCCCACACCCTCAGAAAACCTATTACTTAAAATGAAAAAGGATCCATAAGAAACAACCCAATACCCTGAGTAACATCAGCAAGTTAGTTGTTTCATAAAAAAGTGAACTTCTTGCTTGAAAGCAAGTGCTATATAATCACATATTGAATGCTTTGCACCATTCCTGAGACTATGTGCTTCGACTCAGTAAATACCTGTGGCATTTGCTGTCCGCCCAAAGGAATGGAGCTTGGCGGTGTAGCAGACACAGCGGTGGTAGGCGGGAACCGTGGTCTTATTTGCATCCCACCTCGGGCCATAGGTGCGGTGATCATCTTTGAGGACAGAGGGACAACAGACAAAAGTAATCGCAAAACAAGAAATGCAGTGCACTGGCAGGATGAGAAGCACATGCAACCTCCAGGAAGTAGGGGGAGGGAGAGCATGAAGGGAAGGTTAGTTAGCTTTTCTCTAAAGGTTAATCTAACATGCTAGCTTATAAATCAAGCTCCTTTTCATCCTTCCTATCCAGTTTCAGGAAATATCTAATGAATTCTAGGTATCTTGAGAGAACTGATACATAGATTCAGATTCTTGGGTTGAGGATTGACTATTGTGTCATTTACATGAAGGACTTTTCCTAAATTTTGTCTGACATTTTAAATTTCTAGAATTCTTGGAAATAAGTACTCTAAAATTGTTGTCAAGAATGCTCCATGTAAGAAGCTATATAATGCCATAGGTTTCTGATGTGCTTTCCCCCTACAGGGGGCTCAAAGGATTTAGCAGTATTTGCATACGCCATCTTTCATTATAGAAGTATTTGCCTGACAGTTCAACAGCAGCTGTGAGTACAGATGCTCCACAGTCAGCAAGATTTCAGACCAACCTATGACACTATAACAATACTAAAGACAACAAAAAGGACTTCTGTGTTTGAAAAAGCTATTTCCTTCCTTTTATAACCCAGAGAATAAGTCAAATATATCTTTGCAATCTCCAACATTCTGAAAAATATCTATTCCTCTATTACTAAACTATGCAAAAATACTCTGTTACTAGTCTTATAATCTGCCTTGATCTTATTCATGCACTATTTGATTCTCCAAATATACAGACTGAGCACACCCTGAAGTGTCATCACTTAGGACAAATGCTGAGGTTAGCACTGGAATGGATTTGCATTTTACAACAGTATTAGTACTACATTACTCTGCAGTGTCTAGAAGCACCTTTCAGAACCATTAGCCTGAGTAAGCCACACAGATTTAATATCTGTATAATCCTCTGTTACCTAAAGTTTTGATATTATACCACATATGCCGAGAATTTACAGCAAATACACCATATTTTTGAGGTAGTAATGGGAAGAATTGGGAGATTTGGCAGATTCACTTAACAGTAAAAGAGCTTCTATTTGTTTCTTCAAAGATCTACAGTAAAGCAGTCCTTCAAGCTACTTTTTTTCCTTCAGCATACGTATTACCAAGGAACCTAAACAGGCCCTAACTAACCTACTTGTGAATGAAGTCTCCTTTCGGTAAATGGTTTGGGGCATTCCTGCTTAGCGTTCAGTGTAAATGGACTGAAGCAGCCAGCAACATGTCTCTAGAGAATGTGAGAGAATGCATGTGCTTACAACTGTTAAATAAAATTAAATACAACATAGCAAGACTGAAAAAGGAAGCAATAACTGATAAAGAAAACAGTGTCAAATTCAGCACAGCTGTTAGTTCACAACATCAGAGCAATGCAGTCCCCTTCCATCCAAGGCAAAGAGGGATGGTCAGAGACAGGATTTCAAAAGAGAGACAAATGAGAGCACTTCAGACATCACACACACATGCACATGTACGCACACAGCATGCAACAGCCACCACAAGCTAACACAACAACCCAGCACTGGTACAAAGCACAGGTGGATGCTACAAAGTGCAGTGAAGAGCTACACTATCAACATGACAGCTGGTGAAGCAACACAACCCTAACAAAAACAAACAAACAAACAAACAAACAAAAACAAAAAAAAAACACCCAAAAAACCAAAAAAAAAACCAAAACCAAAACTTGGAAATTGCTGGGAGGGGACAGGAGGGAAGGGGAATATATCCTTCCAGGCACAATCACCCCATCTTAGACCCTCGTGAATGCACATGGATCTCTGGAGTGTGTGAAATCCCAGGGATGCTATGGTGACCCGCATGTCCCACCTTGGTCCTGTTTCTCATGCCACGCCACCGAAGTGTGAAGATCAGATTGCTTCCTCCAACGGCAAGGAAATTAGAAGCATATTCACAGTTTAAGTGTCTGGCAAACCACTGGACACCAGTATAAGAAATTGCAATTCAAAGACTTTCAGCTGGTTGTGGTATTGTGGTATTGTGGTTGGACAATTTGGGGTTTGATTTTATTTTTATTTTTTTTTAAATGTGTGCTTCAGAAAGCAAGTGTATATATAAAATTATACCAATTCCACCATACTCTTAACAGAAGTGATCTATTTTCTCCCCATTTGCCAGCTGATTTACATGTATGAAACCTGTGATCCTTTGACAAAGGAGTTGGGAAAGGGGGTTCCAAAGATTGTATGTTTTAGGAAAAGCAATATATCCATGAAGCAGTTGTTCTTGTCAGTCTAAAAACAGAAGACAACTAGAAGTGCTCAAGTACTTTTAAAAAGATTTAAACTGAAGGCAAATCTGATTTATCTCAGTTCACAGAACTGAGAATTTTACCCTGTAACAACAGAGAGCAAGCTGAGGAAGTCTCCCTCCCCTGTGAGATACAAAACCTGATCTGATAAAACCAAAATCTGATAAAAATAAAGTGGAATACAGCAAGTAGAACCCTGTGTCTGTATTTTTCTTTCATCTAAAATCCAAAAATTCAGAATTCCATAAATACGCAGTTTCTGGTGAGCACATGTAAATACAGTGCCAGTGTCCCTCCACTAAAGGTAGCTCTGATTTTCAAAGAGCAAGAGCCAATTTGCATTCGAAGCACCCAAAGGAGTGGCACCAGAACAGTAGTTTCAACTTCATTAATAATTAACTCCAGTTGATTACAGCTCTTCCCTTGGTGCTGAAAGCGCTCCTGTAGCCTCTAGGACACTGCTGTGTTTATTTTTCAGCTTCACCTGTGAGTTACATGCTCTCAAGGACTGGATACCCAAGCAGGGTAACATTGACCTGTGTGGTGTCTTTACGACTTCAGAGAAGAACTTCAAAACTCAGGTGGATCCATGCTTAAACCTGGAAGTGCTTCTACTTTTATGCAGGAAGGATGCACAGGAACTTAACAGAAAAGGAAAAACACAGCCATATCAACCAAAATCCCCAGTTTGAAAGCACCCAGAGATAAAGTTTAAAACGAAACAAGCAAAGATTAGGATAGGGTTTGTTTATAACAAAAGCTTCCCTGACCCAAACAAAGAAATCCAGGCAGATTTATTAAAAATGCTGGTGCTAGTGAAGAATGTACTAAATACAAAGCAAAATCTACTCTTACGAGAAACTTCTTACAAATTAAATGAAAATCCAAAAGTACTCTCAACACCAAAGCTGCATTGTAATATTGTACACAGCCACAATCTTATATAGGATATACAGAAAATATTTACACAAGTACGAGAAACCCATTTAATTACTGGACTCCACAGCACTATGTGGATTTTTGTAGACTCGTGAAAATAAATGGAGCAAAGCCTTTATGTAGAATTTTCTAAACTCCATCTGCAATAATGAGCAATCCCTGAGTTTACTGCAGATGTCTGAACAAAGCTGCAATACAAAACCTGCTGTCAACCATCTTATTACCTGAAACTTTTCAAATGCGCCATGCTGTTAAGCCACTGGCATACAATTTCACTAAACAGGGGAGGAATTAAGTTGACTCGGTATAAGCACAATCCATCTGCTCAGGAGTTGAAAAGAGCACCATTAAGTTAGTAAAAAGAAAAAAAAGTAGTCTGCTTCCAGTCAGCCTAAGTCCCTGCAGCTCCCACCTGGAAATTATTTAAGAAATAAAACAGTTTTAATTCATATTTCAACTGCAGAAAGAGAATTCTACATTGCTGACAGTACTGTACCAACTGTACTTACCACTGCTCAGCTTCTACATCCTGTGTTACATCGACACAAGAAAAGGACCAATACAGAAACAGAATTTAGCTGCCAACAAGCATGTGGGCCACATGAGAGCTATGATAGCACAAAATACTATTCCTGTTACATATTTGGGAGATGTATGTTAAAGAACCAACTGTTATCACAGTCAATGTAAAAAGCTTTCAAAGGTCTTATTGAATCTATATTATTATTTGTTTGTTGAAGGGAAAATGGTGCATGCTGACAAGGAATGTCTGGGTATACAAAATGACCTCTACCATTAATCCTAGTCAAACCTCATTTCATCTGTCTGCTCAGTCTCTTCATTTACAAAGTTGTGGTAATTGTACTTACCTGTGTTTGTGAAATGCCTCAACACTACAGAGGTAAGCCATGAAAGACTACTTCATGTTCTTGTGGAAAATGTGATGAGATGTTCAGCTCAACCCATTCCCAATTCATCCCACCCCCCCATGTATCCTTCATGTCAGACACACATCAATGAACAATCACTGGGGCTACAAGTGTATTGCAGGATAAGAAAACTGTGTTAGACAATCAGCTTTCACACAGCACTTCTAAAACATAACTCTGCACTTATGACCCATGCCATTTGCTCTTCACAATTCACATCCAGAACAAGGGCAATCTACATCTACTGCTCATTTCACTCAGAAAAAGAATGAAAGATGAAAGGAATGAAAGGGGAGTGCAGAGAGATTTCATTGTCTATACTATTTTTGTAGTTGATACATAGAGATGGAAGGTAAATCACATGTGAGTAAAGAGAGCAGGCAAAGATTCACAGTACAGAAATCAGTTTATGCAACAAGGTGGTCACCTAAGAAAGTTTAACAAAAGAAGAGGTGATACACTCCAGGTACCAACAGTCAGACTTATAGTGTAACCACAGAAGGATGCCTTATTGATGTGCATTCCTGTGTCAGTAAAGGCAACAATCTTACCTACTTGGGACAGAAAACATGCACAGAGAGGTTGTCAATGAAATCCTGCCTCTGACTCCTGGCAAAGGAGAAGCAGCATAAAAGCCCATATCCCCTTTACAAAGGGTATGACCAATGTCAGACCCCTCATCAGAAAGCCACCAGAAACCGATCTCCATGCTTATCTCTACCATGCACTTGCTACAGAACTATAACTAGCAATACTAGCTTCTGGTCCCTTACCTGCCCTGAAGCTCCCATCTGAGCAGCTTGGGCCTGAGCTGCTTGCACTGCTGCTGCTGCCTGCTGCTGCTGGACCAGCTGAGCTCTTACCTAGAGTGCAAAAAGAAGGAAAGAGTAAACATACACATCTGATTAGGGTATGACACTTCTGTTACAATTATATTCACTATGCTCATAAAAAAGGGTGTGAAGACAACATCAGCCTCATTTACATTATTCCTAGAGTTTTTGAGCTTTCTTTATGAAAAAAAGTTCTAATGTTTTTAACATTTAAAACAGTCTTCCATAGATTACACGCTCAAGGTTCAATTTCTTCTTGTAACTTCTTACCTGTACTATGAGGTCTTCCTATGAAAATATCAGGTACTTATGGCAAACATAGTTAACTGCATACATGTTGATTTCCCTCAAGCACAATATATTAAGCACCTACCAATAACCAATATTTCCAATGTTTATACCTGCATTATGACTGTCAGTATGATATATGTGACCTCTAACTACTCCTAGCATAGCTGTTAGGAGCACAACATAGGTATATTGACCTGCCCATCCAAGGTCAGTAATTACTCAACTGTGGCTGGCCCACCACTGCTCCCCAGCAAGGCCCAAAAGAGAAGCAACAGTTCAAAAAGCTGCACCATTAAGAGGATAAGCCAGCAAGAAGTTCAACAGAGCAAAACTCTTGTCCCCATTCTCTTCAAGGCAGGCACTACCAGTATCTTAAACTTTGATGAGACCTTCTAAGCATGGCAGCAGAAGCAAAGCCAGCATACTAGATAGCCAGCACTGGCTCCAGTCACTTGTCTTCGGCATGTCGAAGTATTTGCTCATGTTCTACAGCAGGAACCATCACAGAGATAATTTTTATTTAACCAGAGTTGTTTGCTTCTTTTTTCTTCTCTTTCCTCTTTTTTTTTTTAACTTGTCTATTTAAGTGTGAGAGAAGAAATTATTTCTAAATATGAGCTGCATAAATGGTTTTCAGAGTTCCGTAAGTCCTACTCTTGGACACAAAACTGTTCTCTACTGGCAAGCCCAGACATAAACCTGTAGCATTCAAACTACAGATCTCAACCTGTGTTTTCTCCTACTTCATTATTAATAAAAGTCAAAGACTGTATCTCTCTAGACAATCATAATGAACCAACAATCAGCTGGTGACCAGCCCTTACCTGCATTGCTTTTAATTGCTGTGGCGTTAGAGTAACAGGCATAACCTGACTAGGAATCTGTCCTGAGATTGCCTGTGGCTGAGACACCATGGGCTGGGGTTGAGGTTGGGACTGTGGTGGAAGCTGAGACTGTTGTGCCTGAGCAACCTGTTGTTGCTGCTGCTGCTGTTGTTGTTGCTGTTGTTGCTGCTGCATCTGTTGTATCTGCTGCTGCATTACTTGTTGAGGTGGCTGCTGCTGTATCTGCTGTTGTGGTATTTGTTGCTGCTGTTGCTGCTGCTGCTGCTGTTGCTGCTGCTGTTGTGCCTGCATAGCCTGTGCTGCCTGCAGCTGCTGCATTTGGGCAATTCGCTGTAGTTGCTGTTGCTGCTGTTGCTGCTGTATCTGAAAAGCAGAAAAAGCCAGGATGCTAAAGCTTCCAGCGATGCAATAGCAGCTTTATTTTTACAGCATAAATCAAGAGCAAACAGAATACTAGTACGTCAGTCTGACATTTTAAGCTCAAAGGGCAAACTCAACCTTTTTTATCCACTCAAGCTTCATATATCCCAACTCTACATAGCGCACAGCCCATAGTTTGCTTGTCTTGCTACTAACACTGTTTTCAAAAGAAAAGATGAAGTCCACCAGCTTCTCCTGCACAAATGGGCTCAGAATCACTTCCTTCAAAAGTAGCCAGCCTATATCAATGCCACTGTTTACCAGAAGCTGCACAAGAGCACGAGAGCTGAAGTTTCCTCTTCTGCCTTTGTGCCTGAGGATGATACATGTGTGTTGGCATGTATGTTTTAAAGCAGCAATGTATAGAATCATAGAATAGTTAGGGTTGGAAAGGACCTTAAGATCATCTAGTTCCAACCCCCCTGCCATAAGCAGGGACACCTCACACTGTAATTCACACAATGACAAAACAACCATTTCTAGAGTAGTATCAGTGCTTTTAGTTCTTTCCCATATCTCTGCTCTTGTCAGAATGAAAGACTATCCTGATGTTTACAGAGAGAAAGACACAAGGGCTTTAATTCCCTATTGCTATGACAGAAGAAAGCAACCAAACAATGTTAGACCCCTCCTCTGGGATGTAACGTTGTCGGCAATTAACTCATCATTCTAAACTGAAGTCCTGCACTGAAGTGGAAATGTGTTAACAACAGAGCTGAGACTCGGTACTTCCGTGCAAGCCAAGCCTCACTTGTCAAATAACTGATCACAGATCACCTCAATTGCCATTGTAGCTGTTTGTTGTCACCTGCTGTTGATTTTGCTGCTGCTGCATCTGTAGTTTCAGCATGTGCTGCTGCTGCTGCTGGACGGCTTGCAATTGCTGCTGTTGCTGCTGCTGCTGCTGGACAGCTTGCAACTGCTGCTGTTGCTGCTGCTGGACCTGAAACTGTTGTTGCATGGCTGACTGCTGGGCCTGGAATTGCTGCTGCTGCAAAGCCACCTGCTGCTGCTGGAATTGTTGCTGCTGCTGCTGTTGTTGCTGAGCTATCTGTTGAAGCTGAAGTTGGGCTAAAAAAAAAAGGCAGATTGGACTTAAAATATGAAACTCAAACAGTGCCAGAGACAGTTACCCAGTATAACTCATAATTGAAAATAATTCCTAAAGTACATTAATGTTCTTCGTTAGCAACATATACTTTTGCTTCCTCAAATGGATGAGGCATATTAACAGGAGAATTATTACCAATCTCTACTCCTCACTGCCTATACTGAGTCAGTAATATAAAGAATGTAGAAATACGAAGGAGGAAACATGCACAGAGGAAGCATCATACCCACAACAAAAATAGGTGAGCTCTACAAAAACAAAGTTCTGAAGTAGGATGAAAGAAACATTTTCTCATATAAACAGCTAAACTATTCTTCACTACACTAAGACAGACATTTATCCCATTAAGTAGCAATATCTGAAGCCAATTCTTCCTGCAGTTAACTTAGTTAATTTAGCCAGAAGTATGAAAACGCTTCAGCACCCTTTCCTGGTGGAAAAGAGGTATGTACTGAAAAGCTGATCTAACAATTTCAGTGGTTGAAGCAAACTGAACACTTACTCTGCTGAGTAGCTGCAGAGACGCCAGGCATACCATGAGGGGCCATTCCTGAGGTTCCAGGAGGCTGCTGCTGCCCTGGGAGACTCATCTGTTGTCCCATGGGACCAAGGCCACTCATCCCACTCATCGGTGCTCCTTGGGCTCGGGAAGCCATGCCCATTCCAGGTGCCCCTGCTGGGGGACCCCCAGTTAGGTTCTGCAGCGCATTCATTGGATCTACAAAGAAAATAGTTAGCAATAGGCAACCAGCCATGCAACTGTCACCCCAAAAATCCTCTGTTCACCATCATCCACTCTCTGATCTGCTGGCTTCAGACCGTGTCTACATCCAAAGCCCTGACAACCTAACATTCAGTGCTCTGCTGTGAGACAAAAGGCTTCTGGCACATCTTTGTCTCTCTGTAAATAGAGTTGAAATTACTTAAAATGCTTCAAACCTGCAAAGATCCAAAAATACTCTAACTACATTAGAATGAAGGAACTTACTAGTCACCTCTGAATTTATATGCAAGGCAAAACCCATATATCCATGAGGATATATAGTAACCTCAGATCGCTAGTAACCTCAAAACCCAAGAAATGAGTTCCACTGTGGACCCGATTAGCCTCTTCCTCCTAAACTCAACACCGAGAAGCAGGGCTCAGACAAGATGATGTATATTGCTATATTGTTCCCTTCATAACATTACGTTTATTATGCAGTGGATAAATTCAGTGCCTTTCAAGATAACTGTCGTAGTCTGAACCCTGGGCACACAGAAAAGTAGAGTCAAAGCAGGAATTGCAATTCAAGAGGGCAAAACACAACATGGGGAACAGAAGCAGTATTTATCAGGTACAGAATGCAACAACCCCTCTTTTTTAAGAATACTTATAATTTCCAACTGTCTAGACTGAATATTACCCAGTCACAAACACTGCGTATTTAGCCTATGAAAGAATAAAAATAGAGGATCCTACTATGCTCCTAACATAAATTGCTGTAAAACCAGCATGGAGGCAGGAGGCATGATCAGATCTAACATCATTAAACAGAAGAGTGTGTACACCCCACAAACACAGCACTTCCCTCTGACAACACACTGAGGAACTCAAAGCTGGTAACAAGAGAGAAACCTGGACTGCTCAGCAGGAGATTAGTTTCAATCACTCTTGTTGTTTCAAGAATCTTAGTGTAGTGAGCTAACAAAAGTACAAACTGGGATACAAACAAGTCTCTCATGTTACATCCAAAAAACACTGTCCAAGCCTTTCACCCTCACCATGGAACAACTTCAAAGCTATCATGCTGCCTTTCCTTTCCTACAGCAGTATTTAATATTCTAGCTACAAAATTTACCTTCTTAATACACTACAGCCCTGATTTCTAAGCTGTTCTGTTCAGAAACTGGGGGCAGGAAAGGAATAAAAAGAATGAAAGAAGTAAAAAGAAGCTCTTACCACTGACTGAGGCTTGAGATTTTTTATTGTCTGCAAAGGAAGAACAGTTAATTGCCTTTGTTAATATCATCACACAAATTTGTCCCCCAAATACATTAACCTAAACCAATTTGGTAAACAGGATGCTATACAAACAATGGAAAGCAAGCAAAACTACAGGAAAAACTAGGAAAGTGGAAGAAGAAGTAATTTTAAATAATTTCTCAGACTCTTCAATTATAGATGGATGTGTAAAAGGAATAATATTTAGAAATTAGGCATGCATATTACATGAAATTTTTAAAGCAACTTGAAGAGTCACATGCAAAACCACACACAGAAACCCTAAAATTTATTTCTGGGGGGAGGAGGATGGGATAAACAATCCCATTACTGAGGGGAAATGAAAAACCCACAGCCCCCAATCCAATTACTTACGGATATCTCGAAAATGGATAATAAGTCTGGCAACAAGAGAAAGATATTCTTCCTAAAGGTGAAAAATGAGTATTTTAGGACAGGAAATAAAAACAGAGCAACCATGACTTTCTGGATTTCCAGTATTCTTCCTCAACTTAACAGATGTTACTTGGCAGTGTCTGGGCTTCCCAGAGCAGTTTACTTGTGAGGAACAGTCTGTTAACTGACCTCATAGCAGCCTTCCAGTATCTGAAGGGGGCCTGTAAGGATGCTGAAGAGGGACTCTTCATTAGGGACTGTAGTGACAGGACAAGGGGTAATGGGTTCAAACTTAAACCGTGGAATTTTAGATTGGATATAAGGAAGAAGCTCTTTACTATTAGGGTGGTGAGGCACTAGAATGGGTTGCCCTGGGAGGTTGTGAATGCTCTATCCGTGGCAGTGTTCAAGGCCAGGCTGGACGAAGCCTTGCGTGGCATGGTTTAGTGTGAGGTGTCCCTGCTTATGGCAGAGGGGTTGGAACTGGATGATCTTAAGGTCCTTTCCAACCCAAATCATTTTATGATTCTATATTGAGAATATTTTTACTAATTATGGTTCTTGGTACAAGAAAGCCAAGGAACCACAAAGTTCACTGGAAAGAACCACCATGACAGTCACACTTACAGGATCACAATGTGTGAACATAATTATAAACCAATAAATCCATTTTCCACCTCTTATCTACTCTAATTCCTTTTTCTTAAGAGCTGAACCTGCTTATTTGGTAGACAAACTTACTTTAGTCCTTGAACTATGTAATATTCACACTACAGGAATGTTTTCTAAGCCAAGTTAGTACTATAAATACAAGTTAACAACTTTAAAGACAAACATATAACACAAGTGTCAGAAGTGAGAAGACAAATATTCTTTGCACAATTTTACTAGTGTGCTTCATGAAGTGTAAGAGATAGCCTTCCTGTCCATGAAACTACTACCTCACAAGTGAGAATGCAGGCATAAATTTGTGACATTTACATTATAAAATATTCACCAAGACAAGTTCTACTCTAAACATGGCTTGTCTGCAGACAGCAACAGTATGCAATTTCTTATAACACAGCTCCAGAAAAAGATGTCTGAATTTTGGTAGTCTAGAAATGTACCCGATAACCAGACTTTCACAGAGACCACAACATTTCCCTTGGTCTTACTCTTGACACAGCCTTTTCATTGATATTCTAGTTTCTCCTCATCACCAAACTGGTCATATGGGGTGGTGCTACACAGTAGATGAAGGAAATTCTATGCAACTCACTATACACAAGTCTTTGGATAAAAATTAAGTGGGGTCCCGCATATGCATTAAATGCTGCAGGAGCAGCAAACCTGTCTTGGACTGAAGGCCAGTTGGATGCAAAACACCTCAGGATAAAAGCAGCACATAAAAAAAATCCTGCATAACCATGTACTCCAAGCAGAGACAGTCAACCAAGTGCACTGGGTTTGCTATTTCTGCAGCTGTTCCAAACTGCTTTTGACCCCCCAGTAACTTCTGGAAACAAATAGAGATGCTTTACCCTTGTTTTGGCCTTCATAAACACATGACTCTCCATGTCTTTGCTGGATTTATTATGGGCAACGCCAGCTTTCCTCATAGCATCATCACTGAAAAGAAGAGGAAAAAACAAGACCGAGTATTAATCGAGGACATCAGAAAATGCATTCTGTAGGTAGGAAGATCCATAGACAGGGCAAGGAGGGGAAAATCAACATGAAAGCAGCAGGTGAAGCAGGAAGATGACAACAAGGCCCCGGTGGTGGGAAGTTGAAGGGAAGAAAAATAACAGGTTTGGTAATAAAAAAAACTTTCAATTCCTTTACTGTTCTTTTCCATTTATCAGCCAGAATCACAGGGACTTACCGTCCCTTCTCCATCACATCTCTAGTAAATTGGATCCAGATCTGCCCTTTGGAAGGGACACTGAATATACACAATGAAAAGACAAAAAAAAAAAAACCCAACCAGCCCGCACAAACACAAAACCACACACAAAAGGAAAAACTAAACCCTACACATTGCTAAAGACATGGATGGAAAAGAAGGGGCATTCTCAGTACATCAGGAAGCAGCAATCAATTCAACTGTGAAACACGCATTGAGATTAAGACATCCTAAACCAAGGAGTTCAGTCAGATGAACAGGCCTGAATGCTTTGGGCATTCTCATTTTTGGAAACATGTCACTTCCCTGCAAAACCCGTTCTGTTCCAAAGCAGCCTAGCAGCTATGATCTAAATTCCACAAGCAACTTACCAGGAAATACTTTCACCTTGTAATTAACATCTCAGAAACTAATCTCTCAGTAGCTGCTGTTGCATGAGCAGCATGCGTGTAACAGCAGTGATCCCTGAAAGTTTCAGCCAGTCTGAAGGAGGGCTCTTATCTTCTTCCCTCTGAATTTCTACCACGTCCCATTCTGCAGGAATGGTGCTTCTACAAGCAGTAAGCTGGTCCAGCTTCCTGATTAACTCGGTAAGGCAGTCACAGAAGTGAGGAGATGCTATAGCTACCACAACTCACACCTGTACTTTGCAAACTAGTAGCATACAGCTAATGTGCTACAGCCTGTATGCAGATGACAACAGAACTGAAGCAGAATCTGAACATAGTGAGGACTAACTATTCCTCCATGTGCAAACAAGCCTTCAAGTGAGCTGCTCATAAAGGAGATCTGTCACAGAGGAAAAAGCTATATCCAATGAATTATTGACACCTCCCTGCTTTAATGCTTTCCCTTTTAGAAAGGCTGCCTGTAAATCCTCACTACTCTCTGAATCCTCCTTAACTTCCCAGTCCAACAGTATACAACAATGACCAATGCCTCTCATTTTGAGAGCACCAAGAACTGAGCAGGCAGAAAGACAAGAAAAAGATTATGCAGAGGCAAGCGGAGGAAGCAACACGCAGGTAGCACTAAGTGGCTGTGATACAGACAGTGATTAACATGGTATCAGAACTTTGAGAAAAAAAAAAAATCCACAGCAAAGAAACTGTCTACTTTTATATGTAGCCACCTTTTGATGTTATAGAACATGAAATGCATTTTATAATGACTACACCTGCATTACTAAAAATAGCACTCCAAGCACTCCATGACATATCTGTCAGCATTCCAATAAAGGTTTAGATTAGAGGAGGGAAAAATACATTTGTTCATATATTCATCTGCAATCAAGATAAAAATATTTACTTTAAAAGACTGAAAGTCACTAAAAAAAAGAGCATGGCTCTAGATCTTTGCAGAACACCAGTCTCAACAAAATTCTGAAAACTAGATGGTAGCAACTGAACCTTCAAATGCGTCTTAAGCACTTACTAAACCCATCATAAGATGTGCACAAAAACTCTGCCTATTCCATTTCACGCAGAACACTCAAAGTTGCAGTTTCACAAGATGAAGCATTTAACAGCGACACCAGCTTCAGGAATTCCCCCTCAATTACCAAGAAGCTGTTTCCAGCTCAACAATGTATAACCTCTCACTCAAGCCAGCTGGTCTAGTTGAAAAATCCTGAAAGACACGTTCTCCTTCAAACTCTCCCAGCTCCCCTTTCCAGTTCACACCATGAACTAACTGCATAAATCAGTTCTTCCAATGAAACAAAAGGGCAATGAGCTCCAGGGCCAACACTACATTAAGTCACATAACATCACCAAATGCTGCTTCATAAAATAGACTATTTGTTCACTATAAAAAGACTTTCCTGCTTTAAAAAAAATGGGGGGGGGGGACAGGGGACGGGGGAAGAGAGGGAAGGAAGTGTGCTGCTGATAAGCCATTAGCCACATCTATCCACTTTAAAAGGCTTAAAAACCTCCAAGGAAACACCAACAAATACATTATACTTTAATCACTTGATCTTGTGCACAGGATGCTGTCCACACAACATTTCTTTTAGTTACAGATCAGACATAACAAGTTTCAGCAGGAGCAGCCCTCACTGCAGGAGTAACCACATAACACAGACCAGCAGAAGACCCAAACACGAATCACCTATGTTATTTCATTGACATTTACTTAACAGAACACATAAAAGCCTGAAGGGCCTCAGTCCCCAGAACACCTCCTTCAGCGACAGAGGGCAAAGCAAAGGATCATCCCGTCTCCCTGAGGCCTTGTTCTTTCTTTCCTATTCTGCAGCGATGAAAAAAAAACCCTTCCCACAACACAGAATCACCCCTCCATAGCTTCGCAATGATATCCTCCAGCAGAAGTAACCTCCAGTACAGGTGACTAGGTAAAAAGCTGCCCCTTCCAAGCTATGTGAGTACAACTGTGCAATCAGCAGTACTGAAGAACAAGCAAAGCTAAAAATAACCATTGTTCCTGAGTTATTTATAACTTTGAGGAATTTCCCTATCAGGTTCACTGCATGGCAACCCAAACACTTGGAATGAAGAGATATTGCAGAGGCAGCAGCTTCTTCAGTTCAGTCAAAATAAGCACTTATAAAACTAATCCCTCACTTTCTACAGTCCTGCTTGACTTTTTCTGCATAAATTCTCATCAGAGAACTCTCATCCAACTGAGGCTGGAATATAAAATGAAGGCTGCTTTATCAGCTGGTTTTGTGAAATGTTTAATAGGAAGATCATTTGTATTGATGCTCTCTTTTTTTTTTTTCCTCTTCTCACTCAAAAATCTTTAGCTTATCTGCTTGTCTCCTGCCTGCTTGCTCCTCAGGCTCCACCTCTACCTCCTTTCATGTACTTTCCACATTCTCATCCTTATTTCTGATCACATGTTCTTTCTTCTCACCTAGCTGAACCATCAGCCAAATCTTAAGTGAAAACATACACATCAAAACTTCAAGTAAAAAAAAAAATGAACACAAAAAGAATGGACTATCACACAAGTTTCATCCTTTTTCTACACGCAACATAATTCCCTTCTAACATAGCTTGGGGCAGAATCAAAAGCAGCAGAAGTAGGTTGGAGCAGGAACCACAGGCAGCCACATACCGAGTTTCCCGCAACACAACCCAGTTCAGATTTGTTCTTCAGCCATATCAACACTTAAAAACACTAAGGAAAGGCCCTTACAAAGGAGACTCCCAAGGCACCAGGATGTATATGCTCCTTGCAAGGGCCAGAATGAAGGGGTGCCCTGCAAGCGGGAGTGTATATTCACACTCTTGCATCATTGATGTCTCCTGGAACAATCTGGGAGAAGCCAAAGCTGTTCCCTGGCCTCAGTCATCTGAGCTCAGGCTTTCCTGAATCTTACGAAAGTCCTGCTTAGGCCTGCAGTTATGCAAGAACCTAATACAGAAGGGGGCTTCTTAGGTCATCAAACACGGTATTCTTTCAATGATAATAACCAAATCACATACACTGACTACTGACACATTCATTAGGATGCCTATTTTGCACACCAGCTCTGAAAGGTTCACCCACATAATGTCATTCTTTTTAAAAAAAACCAAAAACCAACCATAAAATACAAAAAACCCCACCCAAAACTAACCCCAAAACTTAAATTCAGTGTTATAATGGAAACCTAAGTGTGAAATAGCAACAAATTAATACTTCCATATCCAGAAGCTATAACAACACACTCAAAATGAGTTATGAGAATGATTCCACACATTCAAGTTAACTGTAAGACCAAGTATTAATATTCATTTGACAAATAAATATAACCTGTTATTTGCAGGATGAACTGGAAGATATACATAGAAGACAGTGTATTTTGATAACTGTTAGGAATAACTTTCCCACAAATAAAGAAAACTTTCAGATGTTTCCCCAGGTATTTAAATTACCTCCCTCCTCCACCTACTACATAACCCTCACTAACGGCAAACCTGAAAGGAACTACAAGCATACAGAGCTCTTTTTAGCCAATATATTGCTTCTATTTCTCATTCAATGAACTTATCTATTATAAACTCTACTTCTGGCTAGTTTCACTTTATTCTAAGTACCAACATGGAACCAAGGCAAGTTGTTTTCAGATATCTTGCACATATGAATAAAATATTTTAATACTTTAAAAAAAACCTCATTTTTTGGTAATTATACACTTCTCCCAGTAACCAGTGTGTTTGCTTTTTAAAACAAGACAGTGAAAGCAAACATATGATGTATACTACAAAACTGGATAAGGCACAAGGAAGAAGCATCATTTACAGACACAATCCTAAAAAGAGAGAGACACACAGAGATCATATACAGACCCCTTCACAGATATATAGAAGATAATAAACTGAGAATATTTTATTTATTATTTGAAGATTACTGTCATCTCTTCATATGGCAGTAACCCTAAAGATTAAGTCACTGGTAGCTTTTTTTATCTCTAGCTATATGCTTCCATTGAAATGTTTATCAGCGTTTACTGCTCAGAGAAAAAACAGTTCCCATTTGCAGTGCAAATACAGAATCAAAGATTTATTTCATTAAGGTTTGTGCCTTATTATTCATATTTATTTCCTCAAAGTTACACAGCATTTGAGGGTACTTTCATTTGCTTATTTTGATGAAGCAGTAGAAGAGGAAGAGAAGCAGCAGCACAGAAGTAATCTAAGATTACTGACTTTGCAGGAAGTTTAGAAAGTAAAACATCAGTTCTGAGCAATGAGAAAGTATGCATGGCTTTTGCCAAAGCTATTGCATGGCTTTGACAGACATAAATTATCGTATTTCTTTAATGAATACCGTAACACTTTAATTGTGAAACACCTGAAGTAAAGCCCACAGCCAGGCAGTAAAACTACATGCAGCCAAATAGCATACTGCTTACATGTCAGACAGTCTGGTTTTAAATGTTCTCACAAGCAACAGGGCAAGATCAAGCTTCTCAAGCATGCATATATACATGTTGTGGTTTAAGCTCAGCCAGTAACTCAGAACCACACAGCCACTCTCTCCCCCAGCTCCTGGAAGGATGGGCAATAGAATCAAAAGAATGTGACTCCCATGGGTCGAGATAAGAACAGTCCAGTAACTAAGGTATAACACAAACCACTACTGCTGCCACCAATGATAATAATGATAAAGGAAATAACAAGAGGAGAAAATACAATTGCTTACCACCCACCTACCGATACCCAGTCCAGTCAGAGCAGCAATCCTCCAGTTTATATACTGGGCATGGTGTGCTGTGGTATGGAATATCCCTTTGGCTAGTCTGGGTTAGGTATCCTGTCTCTGCTTCCTCCTGGCTTTCTGTGCCCCTCCTCACTAGCAGAGCATGAGACTGATAAAAGTCCTTGATTGGAGTAAACATTACTTAGCAAGAACTAAAAACATCAGTGTGTTATCAGCACTGTTCTCAGACTAAAGCTGGAAACACAGCACTGCACCAGCTACTAAGATGGAGAAAAATGACTGCTACTGCTGAACCCAGGAAAACACATAAGGATTTCAACATGACTTTCAGAAGGATGGAACAGTGTTTTCACTTTTGTAATAGCCACTCTTCATACAATAGAAGAACCTTCCATAAAATAAAAAAAGCATGCAGAGCAGCAAGGTAATTCAGGTAGATATTATTTCACAAAGGACAACTGAAAAGGCAACAAATTGAACTTCACACTAAATCACCCAACATTTTCTATTTATTTTTTGCCCTCAAAATGGCAAATGCAAGATAGTAACAGTGGTTTTCATGGGACAGAATATGTCAAACTTGACAGTACTATGAACACTGCCAAAATCAAAGGCCTAAAGCAGATGCTGTCAAGTGAGACAGGGAGCCACTATTCATGGGCAAGAGGGAAATGAAAGGGAAGGAGAAGCAGAGAAATGAAGTCAAAGAAGGGGCCCGGCTAACCCCTCGCACGGGGCCTGAGTAAATCCTGGTAAGGAGGTCCCCTCCCAGGGGATGGTGAAAGGGCCTAGGGAAAAGGAAACACCGGGAACCACGGACGAGCCCAGGCATCAAGGGAAGGGCCGGGCAGGACTGGCAGAGGAGCTCAGGCGGGCGGGACACAGACACGGGGGTGCAGGCAGCCTCGGGAGCAGCGGGAGCCGCTTAAGTCCCTCCGGCAAAGGCCGAGGCCCGCCTGTGGCCTACTCAGCGCTGAGGCCGCAGCTCGCACTCACATCTGGCTGACGAGCTTCTGCCGAAAGGAGGTGCTGCGCCAGTCGGTCTCAGGCCCAGTCACGTCCATCCCTGCCGCTGCCTCCTTCGCCCACCGCTGCCACGGCGCTCCCCTCCGCCGTTCCGCCACCCGCTGCCTCGGGAGAGCCGCAGATCCGCTTCTATCGCGCTGAAGGCTTGAGGGAAATGGAGCCCCAGCGTGAGCTCCGCCAACTCTCGCGACAGCTATCGGCCCGCGCGAGGCTCGCTGGGAAATGTAGTCCCGCTACGGGCACTCACACCTCTGCACCGGCGAGGTCCGGCCGCCCCGGAGGGTGACAGGTCCGGTGCACGGCCGGGCACACTGCGCCCAGGAGCACGGCAACGCCGCCGGGCCACCCTGGCTGCTTTCACCACCACCCCCGCCGCCAGCCACGGTTCCGGCAGCCCCTCCCTCGCGGGGCGGGCGCGTCAAGCACCGGCCCTGTGGGTTCCGGGTCGCACATGAAGGCGGAAGCCGCTGGCGGAGGCCGCCGCCGCCACTCTCGGTAGGTGGCGGGGGAAACAGAGGGGGATAGGTACCGGTTGGGCAGCCCGGTGCTCTGGGGAGGAGGCAGCCCCCAGCCGGAGCCGGCGTTACACTTCCCCCGGGGGCGCTTAGTACAGGAACCTGCCGCGGCTTGGGCCCCGGCACAGGACCCGGGCAGGTGATGGGCTGTCCCACACCTGCCTGCTCGCCGCAGGAATGCCCAGGGATGGCAGCACCGCGAAACCACGGGCAAGGGGCTGCCAGTGGAGACGAGCGAAGCCGATCTGGGGCGGGGCGGGGCAGGGCAGGGCAGGCACCGGAACAGCGACTGACAGCCGCATGGCCGCCCTCGTCCTGGCGAGGCCAAGGTAGTCTCTTGTCAAGGCCCTGCTGGTCGCATGAAGCCACCGCGGCCACACCAGCCAGGCCGCGGCTGAATTCAAGGTCCTGCTGTCTGCATGCAACCCCTGAGGATGCCATAACAAGGCCAAAGCCCGTGTCCCTGCACAGAGCTTCCCCTCCTGCTTCACTAGGGCTGCCTGAATGGGAGGTGGGGTGAGCAACTGGGAGGGTATTGGGTCTTGGGACCTGCAAAGGCATTGTCAACAGGGAAAAAGAAAGTAAAACTATAAGGCTACTTGAACTGTCTTTCACCTCTTAATCACAGGGTTTGTATAGAGTCAGGCTGCCTCTTTTAATGATGTGCAGCTCCAGGTAGAATTCACCTGCAGAGGAAACTGTTCATTCTGCATTCCTGATGGGGAAATATGTAAGTTGTGGGGCACAGGAGGAACCTTGTTCCCAGCAGAAACAAAACTAATGTGGTGAATAATATGGATGAATTCATGTTTGATACACAAATCAGAACTGGAGTGTGCTGAAAGAGGCCTTTGCTCTCTTGCAAGTCACTTAATTCTTCTATTAGGCACAGAATTAATTATTGCCCATTATTTTTCTTCCATATATTTTAGACTATTAAAAATCCATTATTTGGTTTCAGCAGTTCAACAGTGCAGGTTCATGTCTTGCCAACTAGCTGAGTCTCTCAAGAGAACATATACCACTGGTAATTTAGAAACTCAATTTTAGTATAGTTATTTCTTAGAGAGCTTGATCCTGTAGAAGCTTCATTTTAAAAAGTGTTGTTCTTATTGTGGAAAAGACTTTTTTAAGGGGCTAAGAGTTTTTAGGATCATTAAAATAATTCTGTCAAAAGCACATATTCCTCACAGATTTACCAGATCCATCTGGACATAGAACTGAACACTACCTCCTGATTCTGGAAGAAAGATGGAGCCTTAATGATAGACCACTAGTTTTTAGGGTAAACAGGTACACCCTGCCTGAATATTTGGTTATAACTCTCTTCAAACAAGCAGCTGCTCCATCCAGACCAGAACTTGGCTATTGAAAGACTCAGATGAAAACCAAATCTTGTTTGAAGATTAGGAATGAGGGAAAAAAAATCCCAACCAAAACCCCAAAAGATTAGTAAGAGATGATCAGACTCTTAAAAATATGCTAAAGCCATAAAGCATTCTAGCATCTTATTGAGTTTTTGGTTTCCTTATTACAATTTCTTGGTAGCATTTGGGCCACCTCCCAAAAATGCGCCACAGGAAACTTTTCAATTCTATGAATTTGGGTAAGCTGGAAGAATATCTCATCCATAAGAAATGAAGTTAGAAAATTCATACTCTTTAGGTTATGCCCCTGTTCACAGGGGAGAAATATTTTTAAATATCTGTTTAGATACATTTCATGGGAGTTTTGCCATATTCTCATTTTAAACATGAGAAGTTGTATTCTCAATATAGAATCATAGAATAGAATCAAATCATAGAATAGTTAGGGTTAGAAAGGACCTTAGGATCATCCGGTTCCAACCCCCCTGCCATAAGCAGGGACACCCCACACTTAACCATGTCACACAAGGCTTCGTCCAACCTGGCCTTGAGCACTGCCAGGGATAGCGCACTCACAACCTCCCTGAGCAACCCATTCCAGAGCCTCACCACCCTCACAGGAAAGAATTTCTTCCTTATATCCAATCTAAACCTCCCCTGTTTAAGTTTGAACCCGTTACCCCTTGTCCTGTCACTACAGTCCCTAATGAAGAGTCCCTCCCCAGCATCCCTATAGGCCCCCTTCAGATACTGTAAGGCTGCTATGAGGTCTATATATCCTACAGATAACTTGTAATAGGCTTGGGATAAAAAAAAAAAAACCCACCCTGAAAGAAATGAATGCCAAAATCTATGAGGTAGCATAGTTTGCAAAAGCTGTTTTCCAAATCACACCTTTTCGTTTCCTCCCACACTTCAAGTGTACTACTAATGCAAGAAACTGAAACTGGCTCAGAAATACAGCACAAGGAGTCATGCTTGCATGTTCCCATTAGGGACTTGCAGAAAGATGGTGTGCATAGACCTCGCAAAAGCATCTCATCATTTAATGAGTGTTCAAAACTAACATTGAGATATATGCTACCAGATATCTTCATTCCTTTTTGTGGAAACCCTAGTCAAAAGGAGTGGTTTGGGTCATTTCCTGTATTTGTAGAAGTTCCTAAAATTATGTGCTATTTCAGGAAGCGAGGGGTTTTCCACAGTTGTGAATGCATAGAGGGATAATTCTGAAAGAAGCACTGCTGAGAAGAGCTTCTGTTTTTATTTCACCCCTCTTCCCTTTTCCTACAAAAGGCATGAAATTGACTTAAGTCATGAGTGCACATAATGCTGTACTCCACTGTTTTACAAGTACCCATTACAAATTATCATATTGTGATGAATTATTCCAGTATTTGCATTCCAGTTAGAATGAACCATAGTTTTGCTTTTCAGCTTACATTGTTGGTGGCATCACATCTGTTTTCTGAACTATTTTGGTAGGCACCCATCTGCCTCCCCATTCTGCACACTCCCTGACTGTTTGACCTATTTGTTTGTGTGCCCTCTGCCCTGTCAAAATTCTGGTACATAGCCAGGTTCTCCCTATTTGCATCTGCTGAGAGTCAGAAGAACTAGAGTTTTGCTTTAGTCTTGTATCTTGTTTCCTTGTTAGGCCTTCAGCCAAGATTAGATCCTAATTCTCTTTACTCCCTAAGGGAGAGACGAAGGTGTGGGAAGCCTTAGGGCACAGATTTTAAACTTCCACCAATGCACTAAGACTTTTCAGGGCCTAATCTATTTGGATCACAATATAGCACACCCAGAGCATACCATACTGGTTGCTGTGTATTACAGAAAAAGTGATGAAGATGGCCTGCAAGAAAGAGGACAGACCTGCAACAAAGAGGACAGACCTGCAACTGAGGGGCACTAGCAAGCTGTAAGAATGAACCAAGAGGAACCATATAGATCTCCGTAGCAAAAGTCATGCATCTGAGTCAGAGCAGGCTGGAGACAAGCCTGGCTAGAAGTCAGCTTTGCCAAAAGAGAGCCTGGGGGTCCTAATGAGCAGCAAGGTGAATATGGTTCCTCCAACAAAGGCCAGCTTCATGCTGAGCTATGTTAGCAAGGCAAAGCCAGTAAATCGTGATAAATTACTATTTCCCCCTTTATTCAGCACTTAAAAGCCCACAAAGCAAGAAGACTGTGCTTGTTAAATACAGAGACGGGGAGAGCCAGCTGCCATTTTTTTAAGCTATCCTATGGGTACAGGAAAATGTAGATCTAAACTCTTCTTTTTGATGCAGAATGCCAAGGATAAGAGGCAAGTGTTACAAGCTGCAGGAAAAGAAGTTCAGATAGGATAAATTAAAAAACAAATCTGATGGTTAAGCACTCAGTTTTCCAATTATTGACAATGCTGAAGATTCTGCAGTTGACAAGATGAAGCTCTCGACATCCTCACCTGATTTTGAAGTTTTCCCTGCTTTGAGCAGGAGTTTGGACTAGAGACCTCCCAAGTTTCTTTCCAGCCTAAATTATTCCACAATTCTAAGAGCACGGGACCCCTACCAACCTTGAACCACCTGTCTGTATGGCAGTAAGCTAAACAGATTTGGATACCTGACACCAGCAAGCTGTAGTTTATTTTGGGCACAGCTGATGCACAAGAAAATACCACTATCTGCGTAAAACACGTCTTGGTAGAGATGTAACTGACAGCCACAAGCTCTTGAATACAAAAATGTCTGAGTTCCCATAGAAACTAAGTTGGATAATCCTTTCTATATCCAGCCATTTCACTACAGTAGAGGATCAAGGCTGTCAGCACAACTATACAAAGAAAAAACAACAACTCCACACCCACTAGTAAGCATCACCCTATGACAAGGATGGAGATCATAAAAGGGGTGAATACTTGTCTAAGTATATGTCATACTGTGCTATACCAGTAACAGACTTCAGTGATGTAAACTATCTACGCTGTGTTTAAAGCACAGAATTGGTGCACAGGATCTTTTACCAGAAAATAAAGGCTGAGTGTATTTATGATGGCAGTAGGATGCATCCAGGACGTATGCTGACCCAGCTGCTGGGAAATGCTGAGGGTTTTGCCATTTATGGGGGATTCTTGTTTGGTTTGTTTTGGGTTGTTTTTTTTTAATTCCTTGAAGTGACCAACTAGTGCATGTCTTTCTATGTTAGGATTACCTGTAGAAGTGCACATACAGTTACTGACTTTATATGCCTCCTTCCTGTTTATGTACTTGGTACTCAGTGGTAATACCCTATCGTTAATCACTACACTAACCCACTGTCTCTGAAAGACAAGTCAAACAAACGTAACTGTAGTCTCAAATACCTTGTGCAGCCAGCTAAAGACCTCTAGTCTGATTTTCTCTGCAAAGTGGTTGGAACAAGGACTTACCTCCTCTTGTTTCTGGAGACAGCATCCACAGCACATGAGACAATACTTTTTATCTTTGCTACTGCTAAAAAAGCACAGTGAACAGAAAGTGTTTCTCATCTCTTCCACTTTAGGGTCAATCCTGCAGTACTTAGCCACTGAATCTCACTGTTAACAGATGGATCAGCAATGAGAAACTTTCACAAGAAGAGAAGAAATAAAAAAGGATTACTCAGATTTCTAGGGACTTGGCTTAATCATAGAGTTAGTTTCTGAATAACAGAAGTAAGAAAACAAAGGGGACTCAAGAATATCCTGCAAGCAAGAAGCTGACAGTAGAGAGGGTCAAGATATAGGAAAGTTAGCTGCACAGTTCAAGGGACTGTGCATTTACATTTGCTAGCAAGGGCCTGCCTAAAGTTCCTTCATTCACAGGGACAGATGCCAGCCTGCAAAAATAGTGTCTCAGGGCCTAAAAGCCAGCAAAGTTCTTCGGTGGTCAGGAAGGAAAAAGTGAACGGAAGGTTTTCTGCAGTGTGCAAGAGGCTGAACAAACCTGTTATGTCTCTCCATGCAGAACTGTACTGCTTGTACTCCATTTAGATCTTTTTTTTTTTTTCATAAAGGGCAATAAAAATTAAGCAAAACACACATTTGAGGAGGTCACATTAAATTATTTTCAGCACAAAATATACAGAAATGATTCAATAAATTTTCTTGTAATTCCTAAGGCTAATGAACACTTACATGGCATAACAATTTCTAAAATACCTTAATAGCCAGTCCTCCTACCTAGTTGGTACACCATATGTAAAATATCTCACTTCCACTAGATGTCTGGACAGTAACAAAGGCACAAAGCACACAGGTCACAGTTAGACACAGTCTGAGAAGCAAGGTGCTGTGATAACATCAATATCCAACCCCAGCAAATCTGTAATCAGCATTTAGAACAACACCCAGATAAATCCACAAAACTACTGGCTCACCATGCACACTGCATTTAGTCCAGAAAACTGAAACACCAAAACCACGCCACTTCTCTTTCAAAGAAGCCCACAACACAAGCCACTAACCCTACTTCAACAACCACTCTTTGTAACTTCCTACTCACCTAACCCCAGATGCTCCTTGTACAGCTATTACAAAGCTATTACACTCAGTAATCAGCAAAATTAATCTTGCTGGCCATCTCTCACAAGCCATTTAATGGTCTTCTACCCTTCTTTATCTTAAGATCTTTTCTGCCAGCTCCTAAGACTACCTAGGTAGGAGTTAAGAGGGTTTTAGCTCAAAGAAGAGGAATTAACCAACTATGTCAGGCAGACATCTTAGACTAACACCATGGGTGTTCATCTTTAATTTTAGAAGTTGGAAAACGTTCATGAAAATCATTGCAGTGAGAATTTTTCTAGTCTGTTGCCACTGTTAAGCTATGACACTACCCATGTGTGTTTGTTTATAAGCTTTAAAGCCCGGTTTAGGAGAGTAGGGAGGTACATGTAGCAGGGTAGAGGTTCTCTGAGTAGCCACAGTTTATCATAGAATAATAGAATGATTTAGATTGGAAGGGACTTTACAGATCATCTAGTTCCAACTCCCAACATCCCCCTCCTCCCCCCGGTGAATTAATTACAGTGTAGTTAAGAAACTTCATATATCCATGTACAAAAAGAACTTACGAGTGCTGTCAAGTTTTAGTCAATATACACTGTACTTGCTCAGTAGTATTCTACCCTTTCTCCACAGCAGTACTGGTATTCTAGCAACACATCCAAAATTGGTTAGAACAAATAATTATAGATGGCAAAATACTCACAGGTAGCTCTGAAGAGTGGTGATTTTCTGTGTCATGGTGGCTCTGTCTGCTGAATGCATAAGGCAGCTCTTCTCTTGATGTAGGTGCATGTGTGACCACTCTAATGGAGAGTGCAGCTCACCAGTGATGGCCAAGACATAATCCAGGGCCTGAAGTTGAGAACAAGAAGGCACTGCCAAAATTCAGAAAACAGACTGTAGCAAAATATGTAGGCTCAGCTGTTGACTAGCCAAAAATCAGCTGCGGGGTGCAGCTCAGCTGCACTCCCAGCATCTGTTTGACTCCATGGGGCTTACACAGGTCTGCTGGTAAGTAGGGTTGGTTTGTTCAGCTATTGCTAACAGTTATGGGATAATTTAAGTCCGTATCTAGTAGAACTAGCAGTGAGATAAACTCCCTACGGATGTCCCAGACAGCCCCATTTGTCACTTAAAGTTGTGCAGATACTAATGTTCATATAGGCTTCAGAATCCCTGATTTAATTTTGTTTGTTTTTTTTTTATTTATTTTGTAATACCATTTGATCTTCCTGGTTCCAATTACCACATTTGTAAATTTGGATCCATATTTGTAAGATTTGGTCTTTAGCTGCTGAAAGCTTTGCACCCTTTCTGTTCCTTTTTAAGATTATTTGGATACAGGATGTATTCTGAATAGTAACTGTCTATGGATCTATTACGTAAAGGTACACCTAAGTAAGTCTTGGTATGATGTATGTTTCCTCTCTACCCTGCATGTACCTCTCCCTCTCCAGACCTCTCTCTCTGGACATATTTCTTATCTTTCGATGTCTACAATACATTTCTTTGGTAACACTTGTTACAAAGGTTCAATGGCCTATGTAGTTTTCATTTATCTGTCGTTCCCAGGCAAAACCAGGACAGTGTCTCAGTTAACTTCTCCCTAGCCTCTCTTCCACCAATGCCTACACTAAACGACACACTGTAATATTGTATCAAAGGTCATGCTGTTTCCCCTACCCAGCAAAGGTCCTTGGATTCCAAAAATAGTTCATCTGTTACATTTAATTTTGCATTTTGATTCAATGATTTTACAGTCTTAGAGACTACTGGTACAGCTCTCTAAATAGCTGAAAAGATATAACCTTTTCTTAAGCATTAACCACATTCACTCTGGAGTGTTAACCAGATTAAACCACAAAACCAAAATTAACGTGGTTTATCTGAATCCATTCCGAATTTGAACCATATCTCACCTTACATTGTTTCTGCTGTATTTATTCCCTTCTAGTGAAGTGGGAAATTTCTGATCAAGGTCTAGTAACTCTTACTCTTCAGCTGCCTTTCTTACTACATGATCTCCCTTGCCTCAATCCATCACTTTTAATATTCCCCAGAAGCAAATCAAATGATACAGTACTGTTTTGTCTGCTTCAAAAGCAGTCATCTTATTTCTAGGAAAAGCCTCTACCTGTCATGAAAAAGTAATCCATTATTCATCTCTTCAACTGTTGATTGATAGTTTCCCGCATACAATCGACCTGAATGTGCTCACAACAGAAGGCTGTCTCATTAGAGCTCCTCTTCTGAGCTGCTTGCCTTGGTTTTCCTGGCAAAGAGCAGACAACAATTAATATGTATTTCAGTTATTTTGGGTTTGGTTGGTTGGTTTTTTTATCCCATTTATGATGCAATGGCACCTAGCTTCTTTTTGGTTTGGCCAGTGTAGGGTAACTGCCCTCAGGCAGATCAATAAACATTTTTGCTTTTCTTAGGGTCATCCAGATAGCTCCTTCCTCACTGACCATACACAGAATACCTTGCAGTACTTTGAGAGCTTTCCAATACTGCATTCACTGTCTATGGCTGGCACAATTAAACAATGGTTCCATTTCTTCCTTGTTTGTTTGGATTTAATGGGTTTGTTCTGCTTTTGCTTCCCTGACTGCTTGTTACTTCTTCTGACTGTTGCTTGTGCCACTAAGCTATTTCCCAGGCTGTTGGAGGAGAGGCTGTTGTAACTGCTTTAAGAAGCCATATCAGCAAAAGTTACTTCCTTTTGCTAATGTGTTTTGGGTTTGTGGTGAGGGTTTTTTTAACTAATGTGCTCTGACAAGGGGATAAGAGTCTGTGAGCTCTAACTGCTACAACTTCTGACAATCTTCAAAGACAATGGAAAGGGTAGATTACGGGATGGTAGAAGAGGACTCATGAGATTTTGAGAGCTTAACCGCAGACATAAAATGCAAGTCACTTCCAGATAGCTTTTTCAGGTGTTTCCCCATGTGCCACTGGGCACCTTCCTTGACTCCAGTGTCAGTGGCAGCCCTAGAAAAAGGTACAGGATAGCCCTTAGTGGTGCCTATGCTGGAGGAAATTCCAGCAGGGAACCATGGTGAAGTGGAAAACAGTTGTGCATGCTAGCTTGAAGTTGTCACAATAAAGAAACTCACGTTCAGGTCTACAATTTCAAACAGTATTTTATAGAATGACAGTTGGAAATGCGCGCAGCTAAGGAAAATGAAAAAGCAAAGATAGGGAGAGAAGAGAGCTTTCAGATTCTGTGTTAAATATCAAGAGAAAGATGGAAGGTGCAGTTGATACTGCAGCAAACTTATCTGAGGATATTAGACAATTTAGAATTCGACAAAATTATGTCCATTCTTTGTTACAAATGATGCAGAAATGCAAAAGAAAAAAGGGGTTTTGGTCATGGGTTGGGAAGTGAAACTCTTGCTAGAAAAAAAATATATCCCCACATGCTACATACTCTTAACTCTCAGACTGAAAACTCAAGAGTCAGAATACTTGTTTGAAAAACCACATTCTGCCACTTTGGTGTGCTGATGTGCACTTGCCTGTCATCGTTCCAAATAATTTCTGCAGGGCAGAACTGACTGAAGAGATGGACTGATTTATTTTCTGTGATAGGCGGGGATCAGAGGACCATTTGTAAAGCAAAAGGCACAAACCTTTGCTGATTCTGTTGTCTCACAGATTTCATTCTGCTACAGCTGGTGGCTAAGCATTTCTGCCTGGGATGGCGGAGGATCAGGAGCTGACTCAGACACACAAAGCTCAACTTGTGCCCTCCCTTCAGCAGCACACCAGCAACACATACCGCAGTGCAGAGCACTCTCAGGCCTTGCTCAGTGGCTTGGTATCTCTCCGAGACAGCAGCATCCTCTTCGATGTAGTTCTGGTAGTGGAAGAGAAACCTATTGAGGCTCACCGCATACTTCTAGCTGCATCCTGTGACTATTTCAGGTACACTTCAGTATGGCAGTAGCAAGCATGTGTCTGAATGTTATTTAACCCTGCAGCATCTGAATCTTCTATCTTGGCATGCTGTTTCTGGATGTAAAATTGGACTCATAAGATGGAGCTGAATGTGTTTCAAAATACTAAGTATGGCCTTATTCATCTCTGTGTTGTTTTTCTACAGACATAAAGCTCTTGTTCCTGCACACTGAGCTTATCTCCACTAAATTCACTGCCTGTCGTATTTTGAGGTACAAAAAGAATAGATATGAACAGATGTCTTCTGCATAAATGCACTCTGGGTGGCTTTTAATATATCCTTAGCATTGTAAGACTTTGCATATTGTGGTTCATCATTTCATAATACACAAAAAGTCACTGGAAGTGGGTCACTCCATTAAATGCCTATAGTGTGACTCACTGTCCACTAAACCAGGCACTCCCCTTATCAATTTGACTAGCAGTGTCTTGAAGTGACTTTATTTTCAGAGAGCAAACAAATCCCACCACAAGCCAAACTTTTAACTGGAGGAAGAACTGCTCTAGCATAACAAAAATTCCTACAGTCCAAGTTCCTCTGTTTTTTTCTCTTCTCCAACACCCAGAGTATCTGCCTCTGCCCATTGACTATCTTGTATTTAAGTCTTCAGCTGTGAATCTTACCTTTTAGATGACCCTTAACTGTTTTCCTGCAGAATGAAGAGTATTACTTTCTTAGGTTCCAAAGGCCTGTACTCTTTGTATCACTGGCTTAGAGAACAGGTAATCCCATAAAAGTGTCTGGCTAGACTTTATGTTCCCAGGACAACATAAGATAAGCAAACTGAAAATAGCTTCAATGCAAATCTGCCATAGCATTTGCCATTGTCTTTTTTACAGAGGAATGTTTGCAGGAGGACTAAGAGAAATGGAACAAGAAGAAGTTCATATTCATGGCATCTCCTACAATGCAATGTGCAAAATCTTGAACTTCATTTACACTTCTGAGCTGGAACTCAGTGTGAACAGTGTACAGGAAACCTTAGCTGCAGCCTGTCAGCTTCAGGTGAGGTGCTGGGAGATATGAGAAAAAAGAAGCAAAAAACAAAAGCAACAATAAAAGAAACAGAAAACTTGGATATCTGATTAAATGTAGAATTAGGAGGTGAATAATGGGTCTGATGAGAAGAATTTCTTTGAGATGCTGTTTCCACTGGAACTGTGGAAGGGTAGGAACAATCAATGAGTAGTTGCAAATCTCATTTGTGTCAATGGTTTCTTTTCTTATAAACATTTACCATTTCATCTAGAAGACTATTCTACATAGCAGTTACTTCCACTGATCTGCTTATGAAATAGAATACTTCTGGCCTATGGTAAAGGACAGGGCTTGCTGCTCTGAAACTGCTGTGCTGCTCTGAAACTGCTGTGCTGCTCAAGACCTTCCCCAGATTGAGTGGACAGGCACATAACCTTCCCTGACCCCATTACTACAGGAAATCCTGCCATTATAGTTTCTGCACTAAGTGCAAAATTCAGTGTGCCTTTAAGATGAGTTTTTTTCTCTAATTTCCCCTGCAGCTAACTGCTGCATAAGGCTTTGGTACTAAACCTTAAACTTTCTGAGTGATTGCTTTGGTTGGTTTCTACAGACTCAGCACCACTCTATAGCAGAGGGGGTCTTGGACAGCAGTTAGTTCTTTCTTTGCCATTACTTGCTCCTGTCAGCTACAACTTCAAATTGTATTCATAAGATACTCATTTTCCTTTCAAATGGCTTCCTGTGCTGGAGTGATGCACATATATTTGTTACAGATACAGTCTTTGATACAGTATGTCTATCTATAGTGCTCTGAAAGAAAAATTACAAAGTGATTATAAACCTGGCTTTCACCATGTCCTTCCAGGCAGCTACAGCTTGGTGCCATGCTAACAAACCAGACAGCCTGGCTATCAAACGTCCCATGTGTCTCCTTGGAAAACACATTGCTGCTGCACATGAAGCCAAACTCATAGATTTGCAGTACAGGGTGGCTAGAAGACCTATATTGTATTCATCTACCTACCTATGTTGAGTTCTTTTGCTCTGGAGAAAGGTGACTTGGGCGCAAGTGAACATGGTGATCAGACTGAGGAGAGCAGTTGTCTTGTGGACAACTTTTTTACAGTCAGTCATCCCAACGTCTATCACCTCTCTCTCGAGTGTGAGGTAAGAGGTGTCTGAAATGAAAAGTATCTCTCTCTTGCAGATTCCAGAAGTCATTAAGTTCTGCTGTGATTTTCTCATGTCCTGGGTAGATGAAGAGAACATACTTGATGTGTACAGACTAGCTGACCATTATGACTTGAAACATTTGAGTGATCAGCTGGACTCCTACATTTTGAAGAACTTTGCATCTTTCTCAAGGACACAAGTGTACCGACAGCTACCTTTGCAGAAGGTCTATTCCCTTCTCAGCAGCAATCGTTTGGAGGTTAACTATGAGTTTGAAGTTTATGATGGGGCACTTTTTTATCATTATTCACCAGAGCAACTGGAGAGAGATCAGGTCTCCCTAATGGAGCCCCTTAAGCTACTTGAGACAGTTCGTTTTCCTCTGATGGAACCTCAGATCCTGCAAAGGCTTCATGACAAATTAAGTCCATGTCCTTTAAAAGATACAGTCGCAGATGCGTTAATGTACCACAAGAATGAATGTCTTCAACCAATGCTTCAGAGCTCCCAGACACAGCTGAGATCAGAGTTCCAGTGTGTAGTAGGATTTGGAGGGATGCATTCTACTCCATCCATTGTCCTCAGTGATCAAGCCAAGTATTTGAACCCCTTGTTGGGAGAGTGGAGGCACTTTACAGCTGCCCTAGCTCCCAGAATGTCGAACCAAGGGATTGCTGTTCTCAATAACTTTGTATATTTAATTGGTGGAGACAACAATGTAAGTGGCTTTCGAGCAGAGTCAAGGTGTTGGAGGTAAGATGAGGATAATCCTGCCATTATTTCTGTTACCACCCTGTTGCCCATCTCAGAGTCAGTAGGACAGCATGGTCTGTATGCTTGGTAGTTGAAAGATTAGGAACTGAGCAGGGGCCTCACTGAAGGAGAACACAAGAAATAAAGAAATGAGCCTGATAGTAATAGGAAGCTTCCAGCAGAGCTTATGGGACAAAGCCAAGCCTGACAGGGTAGAAACAGTACTCGTTCAAGAGTATTACATGTTCTACTTTCTGTCTTCTTGGAGGGGGGAAGTATTAAAGGTGCTAAAAACAGTAATGAAGCTAGAATCCTAGATTGTGTAAATGCTCTTTCTTGAGTTAGGATTTTCTAGAAGTACTGTCTAGTTTTGGTCCCAGTGCAAAGGGATTTAGTTACCATAAAGGACTTCTAAAGAAAATGCTATTACTGGTTGATTTTCAAGAATTTGTGTGCACTATAGTGGCATTCCAGGGTCCTCTTATATTCTCTTGTGCCAGGAAAAGGAGCAAGAGGATCAGGTTTAGACCTTCATGCTCATTATATTGCAAAACCAGATAAAAACCCTTTTGTCTTTATACTGTGGTCATGTTTACTAGTTTTACTGACAGAAGCATATAAGATAATGGAAACCCTAGGCTTTTATGGCATGATTATGTCAGCTGAAATACATCTGCTAAAAATAGAATAAACCAACTTTGCTAATAATAAAATGCTGACAAGGCCAAATTTCACTCCACTTACAGCTGAGCTCAATTTCAGCCAAAGACAGTACAGTAACCCACATCTGTGGTGCTGTCTGGTATTCCAACAATGATTCTGTGGCTGTATGAATAACTTTCTTTGATCCCATTCTTTTACAAGGTATGACCCTCGACACAACAAATGGTTCCAGATCCAGTCCCTACAGCAAGAGCATGCTGACCTCAGTGTCTGTGTTGTGGACAACTATATCTATGCTGTCGCAGGCAGAGATTACCATGAAGACCTGAGGGAAGTGGAGAGGTATGACCCTAAAAACAACACTTGGGAGTATGTGACACCTCTGAAGAAGGAGGTAAGTAGTGCAGTAGCCACACACACTACTACTGTTCCCCAGTTCCTGATTTAATCTTTTTAGATGGTTTTCTCATGTGTAGCTTTAAATCTGCTGATATTCAGATGGGAAACAGTAGCCTCCATATATGGGATAAATGAATATCAAGAAAGGAGAGTAATAATTTATGTAAACAACATTTTGAGGCTAACTGCCTCTTTTTTTCCTGTTTTCTTGTTGTTTTCCTCTGCACCTTCATTGTGTTAATCCTTAAAACTATTTAAAATTGAACACATAGCCTCTGGGAACAGGAAGTTCCCATTCTTCTTAGGCAGGTAAATTGTAAGACACAGTAGTACAAGCTTCTGATCACAGTCCTGACAACATGCTTTACTCCTGATCAGAGAAGATACTGCCCAGTAAGAGGATAGATCTGTTTCTACAAACTACTTAGTATCTGGACACAGAACTGAGATTGGGTAACAAGTTCTGATGACAATAGCCTATGTGGTGCAGAATCACATCTAAGCCAGCTAAACATAATTTCAAATTACTCATTTGGTATACATGAGTGAATAGGTCTCTTTTGTCATCAGTACCCTTTATTCTTCAAAAACAGCTACTGGCAAAGTAGCAGTCATGACCCTAGAAACCAGGAAATGGTGTAGTAACATGGGAATTGGGGTTATGAGTGCAACAGTTTGTTCTCAGTTTTAATAACGCCAAAAAAGGCAAAACTTTCCTTGTTAGAAGTGTTGCAAAGATGAATACAGCAAATAATAAATAAATAAGTAAATAAAACCAAACAAAAACCAACTGCTTGGTGAATCTTGGTTAGAGAAGAAAACTAAAATCCTGAGTAATCTTTCAAGAACCTATGCATCCGTGCTGAGGATATAAAAAGCCTTAAGATCCAACTGAGTGCTGCTGAGTGGGGTATCTTGCATTCCTGATAACTCTGCTTGTTTAAGAAAAACCTCCACAAAAAGGCTTCCAAGTGGACTTCAGAGAAAAGTAATAATATGAATGATCTTCTGATCAAGGAGTAATAAAAATGAGACCTCACTGCACTTCTGGAAGTTTTAGATGTTCTAATATATTTAATTCAAACATTTGCACTAACAGCATAATCACCTACAAACAGATTTTCTAGAAAAAAATCCTTCAAGATGTTGATATCCACATAACTCATAAAAAATGTTACTCCCTTAATGTCTACTCTGTACTTTGAAACTGGGAGCAATACATAAAACCAGAGCTCAACCTCTTGCTTTCCCATGCGGTGATACAGGTATATGCACATGCTGGAGCAGCACTGGATGGAAAGATGTATATTACTTGTGGGAGGAGAGGAGAAGACTATTTGAAAGAGCTACAATGTTATGACCCAAAGACTGACCGCTGGGATGTTTTAGCAGATGGTCCAGTGAGACGTGCTTGGCATGGGATGGCTGCACTCTTAGGAAAGCTCTATGTAATTGGAGGAAGCAACAATGATTCTGGCTACAGAAGGGATGTTCACCAGGTAGGAGCATGTCATACCTGTGCCTTTCCTGGGAGAAGCTGTTTCTTGTGGATGATTGCACTCTGATGTAATGTCTTTCTCCCACTAAGTAACTGTCTGCCCAGCAACAGCTACTGCACCAGCTCACCCCTCAACTGCAGAACTTGCAGTGATTTAATTACTGCTCTCTGTCTTGGATGTACTGCCTATCCCACAAAGCATTGAAGCTCTAGCACTTGATATTCTTGTCAATTTTGAAAGATTTGATGGATAACACTCAGTGACATGCGCATACCTAATAAGCAGCACATCAACTAAACTTACTTTACATTATCTTCTCACATGTTTTTTTTTTTCCCTAAGTCAAGGACCTCTGAATTACCAATATGTAATTGCAGGACAGAGTTGTTAAGGGTATGTTGGATGGCAATTGTATAATGCAATCAAATGTCCAGTACCTGATGATAAGTGATGGCTGAAGAGAATTCTGGAGTCTCATTCCAGCTTCTAGAATTGCTAGAGACATAAAGAAAACACAAAAATTAACTGTAAGAACAAAGCCAATAAAGATGACAGAAATACATCTACCTGAAAAGCATATCTGAATGATAAAAAGGTGCTTACAAATAAAAGCAGTTAGCCAAGGGTTACCTAATGAAACCTGAAACTTTCCGAAGTATGTTGTAGAGACAGCTTAGCGGATTTGTCATAGTTGTATGTTCCTAATGCAAACAGGTACATTATGTCTGAACTTGTATCACCATGTGTCCCCATCTCTTTCACTTTTGTATACAGTTCCTGAATAACATACAGCTTTCACTCCAGTAGCAGGGTCAGAATTTGCGATTCAAAGCTCTATGCAACTATGCACAGTTTTCTGCTGAGTACTGTACTTCTACTACATAGTGATAGGCTCTCTCCATTATCAACACCTTGTCAAAAGACTGATGTTATTGCATGGCTTCCTAAATAGCTTGCCACATGGCCAGCCTCTGTCACTAAGATACAAGTGCAATTTTGGCTAATCTGTTTGGGTTTTCTTACAGGTTGCCTGCTATAGGCCAAGCACTGATCAGTGGACAAATGTATGTCCACTTCCTGCAGGACATGGAGAGCCAGGTATTGCAGTCTTAGACAACAGGATCTATGTCTTGGGAGGCAGATCCCACAACAGAGGAATCCGCATGGACTATGTCCACATTTATGATGCAGAGAGAGACTGCTGGGAGGAAGGACCCCAGTTGGAGGATGATATTTCTGGGATGGCTGCCTGTGTCCTCACTTTGCCAAGGGCTATTTTAATGGAAACAGAGAAGTGGTTCTCAGAATGGGATGCAGACCGTGTGAATTATCACCTTGACTTTCCATCAGAAGTTATGAGTGTATCAGACTGGGAGGAATCTGATAATTCAAGTGAAGATTAGAAAACTTTAATATTTATTTTTTTGCCAGTGAATGAGGAAACTAAGGCTTGAAGAGAATACTTAAGAGATTTTATATGTCTTTATTATATGCATAAATCACTATTTAAAGGTTTGGAAAATAAGTGTTCTGCACAAATGCCATTCACAGTCAATATCGGCCCATCTGCAAGTGTTCTGCACAAAATGCGCTTACATTCAGTACCTGCCCATGTGCCAGAAAGCAGCACTTTTAAAGTAACCACAGAACAGCTGTTTTCCCAGTTAAAATATAGAGGTTCTTTTGCTTTGAAGGATACTTTTCTCAGTCTTCAGCATGGACAATAGAAAAGGCACAGAAGGCTCGGCTTGACTAGCTTCTTTCCTCCCAGCTTTTAGCTTGAAATAGCTTTTTGAGAGTTGGGGTGTTTTTTTCCCTATTCTTTTTGGTAATAAAACTTCCTAACCATCTTAACACAGGAAAGTAACACTTAGCGTCTCCCTCCTGTGCTGGGTGTCAGACAGTTTGATTGGTTTTTCAGCAAGACTGAACATACAGAAACGGGAACAGTAGCAAGAAAGTCTGAACCTCCATCTCATCTGGCCATGCAGCCATCTTTGTAACTGGGTTAAAGTCTGTGAACTGACACCCATTCCTGAACTTCTATACTGCAAGTTCTGTCAACACAGTGGAACTCTCTCTGTACAAATTATGGCAATCTCAACTGTCAGACACATTTGTTCACAAGGATAAGTTAATAAAATCTTGTCAGAAATTTTTTAACTACTGTCTCAGTTTGATTAACTGTGATGTGGAATCTGAAAGGTAGTGATCTTAAATTAAATCCTGTAGTACTACATTAGAATCAGTGAAGTTACACCAGCTTAGGAGATGGCAGGTTTTTTTCACTCTTTTAGCATATGCTTTAGAAGAGAGTAGAGATTGCTTTGCCACAGTAGAAAGAAAAAAAGTAGTAGAGATAGCTAGAGGTATTGAAGATTACACTGGTCCAGGACCCTGCAGTAGCTGACCTAATGCCAGGAACATAATGCAGAAATACTTCAGCTCAGAAAGATAAGGCATGTTAATCTTTCCTTCATGAGGCCTTAAAATAATTGGCTTCTGACTTGCTTACCGTAGTTTAGAAGCTGATTTAAAGGCTGAACCAGTGTGATACCTGAATACTACAGGATCCGTACTGTTAGAGAGGCAAGAAGTAACCCATACCACCAGAAAATCATGACAAACTACCAGAAGCTTTTAAATCTTGTAGCAATAGTGAGGTTGCAGAAGAAATGCAAAAAACCGTGACAATCAGAATGATACAGAACTAGTGAAGTATCATTACATCATGACAAATATTGTACATTGACCTGCTACTTCAGACAAATTGAAGATATCACTATTACTTGGGGGTATGTTGTTTAGGGAAACAAAGATTATTTCAAAATGGACCTAGATGACTGTACATTAGTAGAGTGGGCTTCTGGAAAAGATTGAAGAGTGTTTGTACACCTCTTTTAGTAAGCTCAGCAGCTTATTAAAAGAGGGGCATTTGCCAGATCTTTTTCTCCAGCACTGTCAGTTTTCATCTCAACCTCCAAAATAAAACACAAGACATGGTAACTGCAGGAAGCCCTGATGATAAGCTGCTTCAGAAAAATCTTTTTTAATAATGAACTCTGAACTGCACATGGAGTCTGGAAATACAGACTTTACTACACTACAGTACTGGAGACTGACCAGTATTCCTATTTTGCAAACAGTTATTTTTATGCTGTGAGAATTTCCTGTAGCCCTCAGATATAAGGGCAGATTTCTCTGACCTGGACATCACTAGAACCACTCCTTCCAGACTGCAAGTGTTGCAGTGGCAATTTGTTTCGTCTGCAAACAAGTGAGTCAAGACTTGTAGTGCTCCAGATCATACTTCAGACCCAGCTGTTCTAACTAAACCCAGATATCTAACTCAAGTCTGATGCTTGTAGTGCATTTTCAGCACTAGTTCAGCAGACCAGTGATACCCTATGCTATACAAGTGAAAATATTATTTAGCCTCTTTCATGATAATAATCATTCTTTGCCTGGCTTCTTTTCCTTTTCCTATGTATACTACCAATATATAGAGGGTATTACTTGCTATTACAAATAACCAAGCAGGCTCATTCTTAGATTACATAGGATAATGTAAGATATTCATGAGTAATTATTAAGCTAAAGAAACATCTTGAGAAAACTCATGTTTGGTTGGATTTTTTCCCCTAAGCTTCTACCCTATCACTCCTTCTGTGTTTGAATACTGGTTTTAGCCAGTCAGGTGATTTTCCAGTTATCAGTATATGCAATTTTGTGATCACATTATTTACTAAGTGTTGCAGTTGGATGCTGTGCAAAGCAAATCAATATAAGGCTTAGAATGCAGTTACAAGGAAATTACTTTTCCTTAAAGTGGATTATCTGCCTTAGAGAGGAGTGATGCATTATTTCGTTCTGGGTTTTGTTAGTTTTGGTTTTGGGGGATTTTTTAGTTACTGGTATAATATCCCTGAAGTGACATGAACTAAACCTAAGGGCAGGTATTACATATTTTGATTTGATAAAAACAAAACTTCTGTTGCTTTCACCCCAAAAAATTCTTTCCATCTGAGCATTATATGACTGCTGAAAGTTATCATATGAACTATCTTAATTGCATGTATTTTGTTTAGGTAAAAAACCCCACAGATTTCAGCTTAGATCAAACCATCCTAATCATTTAGCAGTAGCTCATTTTAGTCTACCTTGTACCTCTTCAAACTAATACATAGGCTAAACAATAATAAAATTGCTTTGCTTTAAGATCAGAAATTTTATCTAACTCAGCAGATATAACACACATCATTCTTGTTTACTACAGTTACCTATATAAAGAAATTGCAGGAGAGATTACAGGTTAATACAGAGCTGTAATTCATATTGATAGGTTTTCCTGTCAAGAATGATGCTTCAGGAACTCAGCCTTCAAGAGCCCACTTAAACTTTGCATTATGTCATGCAAAACAGATACTCATAGGGATTTTAGGCTGATTCCATATTTTTTTATTCATAAATTCTCTGATCTTCTGAATATGGCAGTCTTGTATCCTACAGTGAAAAGCATTTGCTTAACAGGGAGTCCTCAGAGACAGTATAGCACAAGATATTGCAGATATACAGGCAGTAAACTAAAAAAGCTTTAAGTTATTTCTGGTCTGTAACAGAATAGCCAAACAACTCTTCCAGAACTAAGTGATCAAAATATAAGCACTTACACTGCTGATAGTTTAGGAAGTCCAGGTTTCTTGATGATGTCTTTTCCTATTTCCTGCCAGTACAGTGGTAAAGCTGTATAGGCGTATTTGTTAGATGTGTAATTAGTGGACTCGTATCCTGAAGTATTTTCAGGCTTCCATGTTTGGAGAAGTGATTGTGATTGCTTCAGTTTTTGTTTCATAAATGCTTCCACTACTGTATTTCTTCTCCAGATGTCTACCTACAAATCCAGCATATCTTTTCCCATTTCCTCATGGCTTAAATTAGGGTTGTTAATTTTGCATTGGAAGCATACACTGTATTTGATTTGAAAGAAACAAGGATTCTCATTTTATACCCTTGACAGAAATATACTTATTACTTAGAGGCCAGCCACACATACAGTTTATTTGGCATTTGGCCCAGCTGATGGGGTCAGAAGCTTCTGGTGAAAGGAAGAAGCAGCAGCTGGGCACAATGAAAGATGGACAGCACCTCCTCAAGGGAATATTGCCAAATGAGTTTTCATTTCATTGGCAGCTGATGCATTTTAAGAGCTCCCCACCTCCTCAGCTGTGATACAACTATTTGGTCATGCTCTGAGGGTGGAGGCTGCCAACAGGTAAGACAAAGAGCAGAAATATATTTATACGTCATAAAAAGATTATATGGTGTCATACATTTATCCATTCTTCCTAAACCAAATGCCATTGTAGGGATATAATACGCCTGAGATGACTGTAGTCTAGGAAGTTGAAGACCAGTCTTATCAGATAAGATTAATGATCTTGAATAAGTCACTTTTTCCTCATAATCCAAGTAGAATATGGGATCTATTACTTAGAAGATCTGGCCTAGTTTACCCACGGTTATTGAAACTGAGGAGGGAATTACTGAAGGATGCACACAACCCATGTAATACAAGTTCAGAATGGCTAATTGTGGCAGCTCCTTCCAAACTGAAAATCTCTCTGTGCCTTAAAATCCATTCTGGATAAGAAGGTGGATGTGCTGGTTCTCTAGCATCAGTCCAGCTCCATGTAGTACTGCACAAAATCTGATTCGTAATTAAATACTATTTATTCCTGACATGCTTCAACTTTCTTGAGGTTTTAGCATTAGGCATACAAAATGGAGGCAACAAAATTTTAACTCAATCAAATCCAGCAATAGGAACTTTTATTTCCTTCTTACATTCTATGTGTTACTAACTGCTGCTAACTTGTGGCTTTTGTAATTATTTTTAAACATTATTTAGCACATTATTGCAAGTCCAAGTAGTATCTTTCAATCTGTATTTTGGCCATGGCCAAACAAAAAACCATCCAAACCTGTACAAATGACAGAAGAAAACATAATAACCTTTGTAATCTATTGTAGCCTATCTACATGTGTTTAAAACTGATTCTCAGTGGCAGACACAAGCACCTCAACCAGTAGGAAAGGATCAAAGGCATAGCTACTAAGTAAGCCTCCCTTGCAATGCACAAAACATTTTCACATGGCTGTGAGTCTTCAGCTGGTATTATTCACCTCTGAGTCTACTGTTTTGCCAGTCTTGCCATGTATTACTAAACAACTGTTGTTTTCCACTCGGGGATGGCTGTATTTCAGCAGCTGGTAAAGTGATACCTGTACATGTATTCAGGGCCAACTTTAAGATCCTTTCATGTCAGTGATGTTGTGAGCCTATCTAAGATGATTTTGTCGAAAACAACAAGGACACTTATGAATGTTTCATTTTGGACTGAATTCTGATAAGCATCTACAGAGACAGAGCCTATATGTTCCAGTCCAAATATCTCAGTTGGCACTCCTTACCAATGCAGGAAGAACAACATAGAAAAAACATGTTGTGATTGAGCTTTTGGAAAAGGCAGTACATGAAAGAAAGACGGGAAAGCTGGAATAAGACCGGACAACAGTCCAGTCTGGCACTTCAAGACAGTAATCTTAAATCTATTTCTCCATTTTAAATGTTTTTTGCTTTCAAGTGCTGGTTCATTTCACATTGCCAGCCCCAAAGCAAAATGAAAAACCAAAACCAAAAGCACAGATTAAACAAAGTCATGAGACTGAGCTAAAAGCACATTACTTCCAAAGGTTTCTAGCCTGTTCAGAGAATTGGCAGCTATTTTGTTGTGCCCGTGCTTATTGCAGCTGGACCTGCTTATGGCTACCGCCAGCCCTCCCAACCTCAAGTCCAACCACACTAAGGCTGCCGCTGCTTGTCTGAGGTCACCGTGCGCCAGCATCCCTCTAAAATTCAAACAGCTCACTGCACCATGTGCCCAGAGCTTGCCCAGCCAGTGCCCGCCAGGCCTACCGACTCCTTTCCGGGGTTTCCTTCCTCTTCAGCTCCTGCCAAGCCATCTTCCCTCCCGCCTCCGCCCCAAGACAGACAGGGCTTGCTTTGACATCCTTATCTGGGAGCAAGGTTATAAAAAGACAGGAAACTCTCTGTTAGCGCATGTAGGAAGTTTTCTCGAGAACAGAGGAGATTATCACAGTGATCCAATTTGTTCCTTAAAGAAAAAATAATTAATCAACTAATAAAACCAACAAAACCTTAGGGAAGGTGATCTCTTGCCTGCGGTCAGGCTGCCTGCTGCGGGACATCCCACTGCTCTAATTGCTGAGGAGAGCGGCCCGAGGCAGAACATCAGGGACCCCCGGAGGGCAGGGAAGCACGGGGTGCCTCAGGGCTCCATGGCGAAGCGCGGGCAGAGCCGGAGGCTGGGCACCACCGATGTGCTGAGGGACAGGAGAGAGGATGGAGAAAGTTCTTTGGCGGGTCCCCATCAAGGACTGGGCAGAGCCTTCAGGGGCGACCTGAGGTAACGCGTGCCAGCAGCACAGCACAGCAGCGGCGTGTGCGGGGGGGCGGCCCTGAACCCTGAGGGGCGNTCAGGGGCGACCTGAGGTAACGCGTGCCAGCAGCACAGCACAGCAGCGGCGTGTGCGGGGGGCGGCCCTGATCCCTGAGGGGCGGCAGAAGGCGAGAGGGTCTCACTCACGCCACCGGGGCCGTGCGCGTTCATCCACCCGCCAGCTGGCGCTGTCCCAGCGCGCCGGGGGGGTTTGAATGACTGCGGTCCGGAGGGACAACGGAAGCAGAGCCATCCATCATCATCATCGCCATCCACCCCTGCCCTCCGGCAGCGGCACCGAGCCGCGCAGCCAGCCCCGTGCCACCGCCCCCCTCAGCGCGACCCCTCGCTCCCTCAGCCACCCTCCCTCCGCGCCGTTTCCCCCTCCCAGCAGCGGGATCCGCCCCGCGCAGGCGCGGGGCGGTGTCTGCGGACCGCTCCAGCCGCCCGGCGCCGCCGCCATTTTGGTGCTCGGCTCCGAGAGGGGAGCGAGCTGAGAGAAGAAACTGGGAGCACATCCGTCCCGCCCGGCTCTGAGGCGCTGTAGCAGGCTACTCTCGCCACCTTCTCTGGCCGCCTGTCCTTGTCAGCCGCCGCTGATCTTCGCCACCCGCCCAGCCGGGCCCGCCGCAGGCCTGAGAGAGAGGCGGGAAGGATGCCCTGCACACCCCGCCGCTGAGGGAGACTCGGGGGCCCTGACCGCCGCGTCTGGCCAGCCCCACCCCAGCCGCTTCTCGGTCCTTCGCCTCCAGAAGCACGGGGCTTCCTTCTCTCTTATCCCCCTTTCCTTAGGCTTTCTATCTTCTGGGCTGGGCACTAGCAGCTTCCTCGTAGCCCCCAGCCCGCTCCACCTTCCAGGCCTCCTTGTCCAGGCCTTCCCTTCTCTGGATCTCTTCCTCCTCTTGGGCCTTCGGGCTCTTCACCTTCCTTCCCCCTGTCCCTTCTCCTTCCCCGCCCGGAGCCATGTCCTCTGCCGCTCGTTTCGATTCGTCGGACCGCTCCAGCTGGTACGTGGGCCCGGTGTCTCGGGCGGAGGCGCAGACGCGGTTGCAAGGGCAGCGACACGGCATGTTCCTAGTGCGGGACTCGTCCACCTGCCCAGGGGACTATGTGCTCTCCGTGTCCGAGAACTCCCGGGTTTCCCACTACATCATTAACTCCTTGCCTAACCGCCGCTTTAAGATCGGCGACCAGGAGTTTGAGCACCTGCCCGCCCTGCTGGAGTTCTACAAGATCCACTACCTGGACACCACCACCCTCATCGAGCCTGCGCCCAGGTGAGTGCCATCCCCCCATCGCCCCACCCCCTGCCATCTTCACCGAGGGGACACAAGGAGGAGGCTGACTTTAGTCCAGCCTAGTAGCCCCAGCATCATATAGCACTGACTGTAGGGCCGTGCTATATGGACTAAGGAAACCATTTGTTTATGCCTCTTGTTTGAAGCTGTTTCTGAGTGGTCCTTATTAGCACTCTGGATCTCGGTGACCATTACACGTTGCTGTTTCAGTCACATCATCCATATAATGCACTGGCATTATATACGTATAATACACTTACCATGCATGTAGGCATATGGAAGGGTACCATGTGCATCCATCTCTACTGCTGGCTGTAATTGCCTTGCAAGAGGGTGTGGTCGTGCATTGTATCAACCCTTTCTTCTGGTATTGTCCTGTTCCTGTGATGGCCGAGAGGCTGGTTCACAAGTCTCAGTTACTGAAGTACAGCCTCTGAGCTTAAGTTGCTGTCTGTCCCTGCATTCACACTGATTACAATAGAACAGGCCTTTATGTGATTAGACTGTTTCGAGCTGTTAAGTCAGTATTAACATATTCTAGGACAGAATTTCCCAAACTTGGAGTGGCATTTAATGGAATTATAAAATAGTTAGGGTTGGAAAGGACCTTAAGATCATCCAGTTCCAACCCCCTGTCATAAGCAGGGACACCTCACACTAAACCATGTCACCTAATGCTTCATCCAATCTGGCCTTGAACACTGCCATCCCCCAAAAATGTAAACCATTATTTCTCATAGTTGGTTACAGCTATATCTGTGTACTCACTCCATGCACTACATTGAGAATGTTAATGTAGGAGGTTGGGAAAATGTAACTTGGCTATGATCTCATTCTTTGTCTTGTTCCCACATGGGATATACCTGCATCTTGCATCAGTAAACTGCTTATCAAGAACTCTAGAACATATTCCTTGTTTTTAATTAATAAAGCCTTTCCCAGTATCTTATTTCAGAGCTTTTGGGCTTCCTGGATAGAATTAAGTGAAATAAAAGCCTGAAAAGCAGCAATACATTAGACAAGGCAATTCAGATTGGTTTGCTTCTGCATTTTAAAATAAAACTGACTTGTGGATTAGCAGGTTCTTAGAGGGGAAGAGTAACTTTGAGGCTTATAGTCACGATTTAAGTTTGGCATAGGCATGTTTGTAATGACAATCAGTAGCTTGTCAAGTGGTCAAAAGAAAATCTTCTGTAAAGCTGTGAGGTGATGAAAGGGATGTGACAGAAAGCACTAGCATCAAGAATGCTTAAAGTTGCTGAGAAGTCTTCTAGGTAGTGACTGTGCAGTGGCTAGCGAGATTGTTAAAGTGAAGGAAAAAATATAATCATTTTCACCATTGCAGGAATGCTTAAATAGAGCTGCCCAGTGTTATGTGCAAGCTTAAACTTGTGGATAGTTCTGAGGAAAAGAGTCTACACTAAAGCAGTCTTTATGCTTATCTTTGTTTTCCTTAACCTGGATGCTTTTGTGCCTTTCTGGATCTAAAAATTTGTCCTTAATCATTTATGGCAATGAGTGACTTGACTTTCTCAAAATACTTAAACTTTGCTGATTCCACTTGCTTGCTTGGTGTTTGTTAGGAGTCTGGTGTGAAACATTTTGTGAACATTTTAGTACTACCTTATTTTTAGGGTTTTGATTGCATTTTGTTCTCTCAGCATACAGAAGACAGATGGAACCTCACCTGCTGTGAGCTGATGAGCTTTATTGTAAAGCAAGAAATGGAACTGACTAGGTGGTTTTCCTTAGCATGATTTTTCTTTTAAATTCTTTTAGAAAAATCAGTGACATGGTTGATGGTTTGATATTTTGTTTGAAGGAGACTTCCTGTTGCAAGACGGAGGATGACAGATAGCATTTCTTGATTTATTTATTTTTAGCTAGTGGGCTAGATTTAGAATAGGGGTGGCCAGGTATGTGCTTCAGAGCTCTTATTGCCAGTTCTTATTTCTCTGGCATTTTCAAGGTAACATCTTGCTCAGGTGCTTTATGCTTTTGATTGTGGTTGATGCTTTTTAATTTCATTAAGTACAGTATGAAGAGTGCTTTTCATGGTAGATTTAAGTAGTTTGTTGTATATAGCCATACAACACATTTAGCTCTTAGAAATGATTTTAAACTTGTAAGCAGTTGAAAACTGACTGCTTTAAGCTTTCTGTTTGTTTTGTGTCAATAACAAGCTCTGACCATCATTGCAGATGCTCCTGAGCTCACTTACAGAGTGACTGCTCTCTAAAAGATTCCCTATCCTGCCTTTGGCTGCAACAGGGTATTTGAAAGAAACATGTATTTTTGTTTAGGGCTTCCTGTATATCTTGCAAAACACACAGGGATTTGATTTCCAGCTTATTTTGCAAATAGCAGAAAAGAATTGAAGTAGGCTAACAGAATGTATCCTTGCTATTGTAGCTTAAATAATAAGTATCTACAATGGCCTATATATGTTAAGATTTCTGACAGCTGTTTCGAATAAAATATGTATAATCTATGATGAAAATTGCAGAGAAAATAGTCTTACTTGATGAATGATCTTACACATTATCACAGACAACAAAATTACTGTGTTGGACAGATAATCGGCATAGTATTAAACAGTGATGTGAGTAAATTAAAAGCAGTATTATGGTTAATAAGGCAAAAGAGTATTTCTGTATGATTAGCTTTTTCATTTCTTACTCCGTTCTTAACAGTGGATGCAAGTATTTCATACTCTTTTTTATGAAGATACCGCTTTCAGGTTATTAGCTCTTTAAATATGCAGAAAAGATCAGTACTTTGAAACTAATAATTTTTCTTCTGTATTATAACAACCCTTTGAGAGTTAAAGTTGTTAAAATAAGATTAGAGAGCTTAATTCCATGTTACTTTCCAGAAAAGAAGGAGAAAGTGTCTCCTAAAAGCACAGGATCTGCCTATCTCCTTTCTTAAAGGAGTTTTCAGTATAAATTTCACTGGCTGTCCCCAAAATGTTGCATGTAAGTAGAAGGGTCTAGTTAGAAAAATACTGTACTACCAATTAGAAAGACAACACTGGACTCCTAAATTTGAGGTAGAAAAACCTCCTCTTACTTTGGTTCTCTTTCCTGGTGTGCTCACTCAAGTCTAGCATTTGGGGGTCACCAGATTCTTTAGATATAGGTGTTGAAGTTAAAAATGTAGATGTGATGAACTGAAGAGGATTATTTAGCTCTCTAAGAGCACTTCCACCCCAAGTCACCTAAATAATTTTAACTTGGTTTTATGCATCATGATTCTTACACTTTAAGCTATAGATTTTATTTTGCCTCAAGATCCTCACAACAACACAAAACACAAGGATAAAGATTTTCGATTATTTCTCCCTATTTTCTGCAGCCATGATAGATTTTTATTGACTCACTGGGTACTTGAGAGCATGAGTTACTCATGAAATGCCTCACAGTGTTACCAAGCCAATACTTCTGTTACAAAGCTGAGTAAGTGATCTCCTCTAATTGATGTTCCTTTTGTAAAACTGGTACTTAGCTTTGTTACCGGAAATAATAAACAATAGCTATTGCTTATACCAAATATTTTTTAAACTTAGGTATCCAAGTCCACCAATGGGATCTGGATCTGCCCCTGCTATGTCCACTGCGGAAGAAAATGTGGAGTATGTTCGGACTCTCTATGACTTTCCTGGCAATGATGCTGAGGATCTTCCATTTAAAAAGGGTGAGATATTGGTAATTGTAGAGAAGCCAGAAGAACAGTGGTGGAGCGCCAGAAACAAGGATGGTCGGATTGGGATGATTCCTGTTCCTTATGTAGAAAAGCTAGTCAGATCTTCTCATGCAAAGCATGGAAACAGGAATTCCAACAGTTACGGTATTCCAGAACCTGCCCATGCTTATGCTCAGCCTCAAACCGCAAATCCCCTTCCATCAGTACCCAGTACACCTGGAGCAGTGATCAATCCCCTGCCATTAACACAGAATGGACCAGTCTATGCCAAAGCTATCCAAAAGAGAGTACCCTGTGCTTATGACAAGACTGCGCTGGCATTAGAGGTAAGTTTTTCCTCTCAAGTCTCATGGTTTTCAATTGTTCTGTAAAATAAGAAACTGAAAATTGTTAGTAGCAAAGTTGGTGTGAATGACTTCATACGGAGTCTGTTTATCGATGTCAAGGGACCGAGAAGAAGTTAGAGTACATTCTGAAGAAAGACCCACAAAAATTGCTTCATCTGTACCACTTCCTTTGAGAGAAGTGACCAAGTTGCTTCAAGACCTGTGTTTACTCTCTCTTTAATGGCGCCTATATGTTACAAGGGTAGCATAGTGGTATAATCCTGACTGCTATTAGGTAGTGAACATCCTGGTATGAAAGTAAGTGCTAGTGAGAGGATGACTGCTTCTCCACCTAATCCTGGGGAGCAAAAGTGGTGTTTCCTTAATCATTGCAGTATTGCAGGTTGAGAAGTGGAAGTAGTAGCATCCTTCAGAGAAAAGGATTACTGATAAATACAATCTTTCAGATCCTGAACTGTAATGTGGGATGAACTTGAGAGATACCTGGAGCTGAGAGCTGAAATCTGGGCAGAAATGTATCAAATAACCTAGTCTATTTTACTTTGGTTTCGAAAGTGGGATTTGAGAAAACTTAGGACCTAAACTGGGGGTGAGAGAGTTGGATGAAAGGCTGCAGTGTAGCCTCTAAAACTGTATTGAACCTTTAATAAGTTCCTGTATTTGCCAAAGCATTCTATTTATGTATTTATTTTTAATTTAGGGATGTCTTTTAAGACTTTAGAGCTCTATTTAAATGGCAAAGAATCCATATTACAGTTCTAGTTTAACTTGTATGAATGATGGATTGGAATCATAGAATATAGTTAGGGTTGGAAAGGACCTTAAGATCATCCAATTCCAACCCCCCTGCCATAAGCAGGGAAACCTCACACTAACCCATGCCACTCAAGGCTTTGTCCAGCCTGGCCTTGAACACTGCCAGGGATGGAGCACTCACAACTTCCCTGGGCAACCCATTCCAGAGCCTCATCACCCTAACAGGAAAGAATTTTTTCCTTATATCCAATCTAAACCTCTCCTGTTTTAAGTTTGAACTCATTACCCCTTGTCCTGTCACTACAGTCCCTAATGAAGAGCCCCTCCCCAGCATCCCTATAAGGCCCCCTTTGGATACTAGAAAGCTGCTGTGAGGTCTTCACGCAGCCTTCTCTTCTCCAGGCTGAACAGCCCCAACTTTCTCAGCTTGTCTTTGCAGGGGAGGTGCTCCAGTCCCCTGATCATAGTTTTTAAGCTATATCCATAAAACTGAGTTTAGATTATACTGAAGGCTCATTAACCCATAGTTCAAAAATGAACCTGGAAAAAACACTCATCTCAAAAGGTGAAATTTGAGCTTGCTACAGTGCTTCAAGGATCAAATGCAAGGAAACAAGCAAAAGAAGCAACAGCATTTTAACAAGGAAATAATAGTGGTTTTAAAAACACTTCTGAATTTTTCCTGTAGCTTTTGCTTGATTTACTTTGCAAGCTAAAGCTGTTTGTTACTTAAAATTGATACTGTTGGCTGAGACTTGAAAAGTTGCATTTGTGACTTCCAGTTACTCATAATACTTGCACTAACTGTTTTCCTCTTATATTTGTAAAGCCTCTACAGCCAATTACTCTTACTGGGTTAAAAGTTAAATATGTATCACTGGATTTTCCTAAAGTCTTATGAAAATTAGCAACCTGTTATTTGCAAACAGTGTGTGAAAATTATCATAGAGCAAAGGGTATATTCACTGTCAGAAGATTCCTGATAAAACTGCTTATGCTTCTGTAAAGAAAGCAAAGCATGCAACTAGTCTTGTTATGTTATCAATGTGGCATGGTATGACTTCAGGGAACTTGCTTTGCTGCAGGGTAGCGGAACCACCTAGAAGTATGGCCTTTACAAATCAATTTTTCTGTAAATGCAGTCATTTTAGCTACTCTAGCATACCAGCAGGATTAATTTTCTGACCAGCATCAAGGTTTGAATTATTTTGAGCCTTCAAATTGCTGTTTGCTTGAGAGATGCTTCTCTTTCACTGAATGCTAACCACTTACTGCCTCATGTCTTTGTCTCCCATCACTGGCATATTTTGTCTTCCTATGTAGTCTGTTTTCTTTGCAAGTGCACCTTAGCCACACTGTAGGTTCTCAAGAGGCTTCGTAAGCAGAATTCTGAAAACTGATTTACATTTTTATTAAAATCAGTGATGACAGCTTCTTCATATCTGTCCATGCATAGGGAACTTAAGCAGACTCAGAGCAATTTTTGTCACATAGAGTACTCTTAGAGAGAAAAAAAAAAAAATCCACCTTCTTTTCCTGATCTTTCAGATTACCTAAAACCTGCTGGGCCCTGATGATGTATTTAATCCCGACCTTGTCAGGGCTTTATGTGTCCCTAAATCTGGACCTTTTGAATCTTCTATTTTGTAAGACCACTGAAAGTATCTAGTAGTAGAGAAACAACAGGTTATGGGAATGTTTGGGGGAAGAAAGTTAATGGTGTTCTTTAAGAGTAACAGTATTTGACAATATTCCACCTTAGTATTGGTGTACTCTAAATCTCATTTAAACTGATAAAATTATATGAACAGAATATCTTTCTGCTGGCTCTAGCTTTGTGTGGTCAGCACACAGACAGTACTTAAAAGGAAGAGAATACCATCTGGAGTAAATAAAGCTATTGCATAGTAATCTGCTTGACTTCCTTTTAAGTGGAGGGATGTCATTCTCTTGGGTTCAGCTTGAGAATGGGACAAGCTCTCTGCTTGCAAGTCCAGTTTTTCTGTTGCATGCTATTGTTTACATAAGTTGTCAGAAACTTCCCTTAAGCAAAGGTAAAGATTCATAGCCTCTTATTGAGAAGTTTCTTTTGTAAGGAAAGCATAATTATTTTAAGAGTTTCTCACATGAAAAATGTAATTTGTGCACCAAGTGAACATCCTACTGAAAATCTGGAAGCAAAGTCAGTCTAGTTGTATAATGATGGAGTGCTTAGCTTTTAAATAATACTTAAAATGTGACATTTATCTACACTATTGTTCCTGTAAAGATGATGGTTAATACAGCGTTTATTACAATTTGAATCTTCCTGGGCTCAAATTATTTAGCATTCATACTGGTATTATTGAAGTGACTACGGTCTGAATGTTGCCTTGGTCCTACTGCATCATATCCCTTACTTTTATTCTCTAAAATAAAAAATTAAATAGTATTCTGTTAATAGGCTAAAATGAGAGTTTTAAGTATAGCTGCTACCTCAAAACATGCAGTTGGCACACATACAACTTTGAGCATCTCCCTGAACCAGCAAACAATTAAGCCTATGATAAATTATATGTATTTCTAAGATTTACGTATCCTGTTGTCAGTTGAATCTGTTACCTTGGCAGTTTAGATGTAATGTTTTTAGTGAGATGATTGAAGTCTGCAGTTTCTTACTACTATGTGTGTAGTGTTTTCATGGATACTGCATAAAAAAAAATGAAAAGGGCAAACAAAAAGCTGAACAACTAAACCACAAAAAAACCCCAACCCAACAAAAAAATCACAAAAAACCTAAACCCCGGGCCAGTGACCCAGATCTGTTTCTTTACTTGTGAGCCTTTAGTCAAGAAGCAATTTCCTTCCTTTCTGGTGTTCTAGAGGAAGGAATATGTAGGACAGGGATATAGCATCCTGTATTTATTGGGACTAGAACACTACATGGCAGATTATGTACTAGTATTATTCAATCCTGCCGTTCTTTGGAAAAACTAGGAGGGCAATCCTGTGTTCAAAGCTGAGATTCTTTGGCACTCTTACTACGATACAGAGCACTCAAGCCTACATTGACGTTTCTCAGCATTTAATAACCTGTAGTTCTACAGCCAGTCTGGTAACAACAGTATGCTAAAGAAGCCTTGTTTTAAACTGGATGCTCTAACCAGCACAGGATGTGTATGCAGTACCCAGTGGACTAAGGCCTAGGGTGTTTTTACCTTAAAGGAGCTTATCTCTTGGCAGTTGGGTACTTGTGTTCGGATCCAAAGTAGTTGATTGATGACTGACTTCTACACAGCAGTGTTCTTTGTCCAGCAAAGCAAGTAGGTAAACTAAAGGTGGACAGATAATGCCGTTAAAAACTAGTGAATTGTTTGAAGGCTGATTCAGGATGTGAATAACAAATTCCAAATTCACTTAGAAAACAGAATGAAATGGTATAACAAGCCAGAAAAATGGGTGACCAGACATAATGTCCACCAGACTTAATGTCTGCCAGGTGTTTAAAAGATGGTTCTTAAATATATTGCAGATGCTGTGATAAGTGTCATAGACCATTCTGAAGGCAGTTATAGTCCTAGTGTTTATCTCCAGACTTAACATGACAGTGTTACGGAATTAGAAAATTTTAAAAAACAAACAAAAACCACAAAGAGTTTCAGTATATTTTTATAGCAAAGGTTTTGTACGAATAATGGCTTTCTTTAGACTTGTGCCAGCTTTATGGTGTCAAATAGTTTATCTGTTCATAATGTATCAAACATACACATTTACATTTGCTAGTACAGTTAACCTGTCTCTGAAATGTTTTGGTGAAATAGGTATCAATTCACCATAATTATATAACTGACTTACAGCGTTTCTGTTGAGCATGTTACAATTAGGTTACAGTTAACTTTTTTCCTTTTCAAAAGAAACTTGAGACAAGTAGGCCAAAATGTGCTAGCAGTAGAACTTTCTTAATTAGGAAATTGGGCTACTCTCACTAGGCAACAAGCATTGTGCTTTCCTTAAGCCAAGGAAACAGCATTGCTGTTAAACAATGCTGTTAAATGCATCTAACCCACAAGGTCTAGAATTTAAACAAAATATCAAGCCTATACTTGTGTATTGTGATGCTGATCAGGGAGCTTTAGTTCTGATAACTACTGAAAGGAAAGTGACACTGGCAGCAGGATTCCTGTGTCTGTGCTGACGTGCACCAACTTTTCAGGATGCTACATTTGAAAATACAACCGACAATTACTTTGAAAATTTTGTGTGCACTCTTAATCTTTGTAAATTCCTTTTCCAGTCAAGTGATTGATAGTCCCTGTCATGATTGTATATTTAAACTGAGGCACTCAGCACTTTCACCCTCAGAGCTGTTTGCAGCTTGTTTTCAGATGGAAATGAAAGTGACATGGGTAACCTAGACAAGATCCTGTGCAACAGTGTGATTCAGTGTGGCTCAAGAATGATGGTCTGTGGAGTTTTGTGCTCTCCAAATTGTGTTCAATCATGACAGCTGCTTAATCAGATGGAGACAAGCAACCATCATTTACAGCACTTCTGTGGTGCTGCAGCTCCAACTCTGGCAATTATTCTAGGTATACTTCAAATCTTTACTCTGTTCCTATATGAGACTAAATTAAATTGCATCTAGGACTTCAACATGTCTATGCTGCCTTTGGACCTGCTTTTTAATCTTAAGAATGCTTGATGGTCTTTCCTCTGAATTACTCAATCCTCTAATTTAGGCATCAACTATTCTTCCAGTACACAACATGGGAAGTGAAGGATAATTAAGCTGTGCTTTCAGCCTGTTAGGTTTCTTGAATCTTCTAATACATAAAGCACCAACTACTTCAGTGTCACTTTGTCCTGTTTGCAGCATGTCTGAACTTTGCCTCTCTTGCATAGCTCAGCTTTGTATCTTTTGAGAATACAAATTTCTTGGTGTTGATCCTTGTTTATTCTTCTCCAGAACATGCAGCTGGTCTGAACAATTGTTTTAGTACTAATACTACTGTTTCCAAAGAAGTGAGTAGGATAACTACTGAGTTTGAATACCCCATAAATTCCAGAGAGTGATGTTTTCTGTAACTATTGACTCAGTGGGCTAAAATGATGATTTAGAGTTTAACTGCATTTTTACCTCTTTAAACTTATACTACAGAACTCTGTCAGCCATAGAACTATTAGCATACAGTTGTTGGAATATCACTGTGTAAAACACGTTGAATTGGTTGACTGTGTAACCAAAATGGCATGCAGGAAACTTTTAGCACTGTATGAATCAGCTTCAAATAAAGACAGGTAAGGGGAGAGTCTAGAGTGAATGAAGTAAACCCTTCTCACTGACGTGTTCATAGCTTATGTTTCCCCCAGGCTTTGATTTCATGCTGCAACAGGGACATAATGAAAGGATGCTATCTAAAATAAGTTTTGATTTTTATCATTTGGGTGGAACCAGATGGCTGCATTTCAGAAGTATTACTCATTTCAGCAGTTGATACTTCCATCCAGCAATGCTGGCATGCTTTGCAAGTGAAGTAACTTATCTGAGAGATGCTGAGACTTCAGGAAGCATTATCCTAATTTATAGGTAAGGCCCATGAGCTGTCCAGAGTCATACACAAAGTTTGTGGCAGAGATGAGAATAGAACCAGGTCTTCTGACTCTGTCCTGTGCCTAATAATAAGACAATCCTTCTGACTGGCTTAAAACATTCTCTGAAAATTTACAAATAGTATGTTAAATAATTGTAGTGGGAGATCACACTTCAGCTGACCACATTATAGGTGCTTTAAAAAGCGTCTACCAAATATTGCTTTTGGCTAGTACTTTGGGAAGAAATTGCATACAGAGACTACTTGACCAGATTCTCGTAGCTATTATCAAAACGGAGGTTTTTAACATAAGACCCATGAATTATTTTATCATGACATCAAGGTTCCTTCTCCAAAAATCTTGCTTCATTTCATCTTCTATGTGGAACTGCCTTTTTTTTTATTTTTAACATAGCACAAGAGGTTGTTCAGAAGCTTTCATAAAAACCCCACTCACACCACTCATAATACAGTTACTGTAAATCAATTTACTGTTCCAACAGTTGCCTATAGAAATATCCTTTGCATAACTTTTTGTCAGCTACCACTCTTTAGTGGCACATTCTGATGTGCAGCAACTTTGCCCACTCAGCAGTCCAAAGAATATCTTACACTGTTAATCTACATGGCAGTTTGTTGCAATTCAGTAGACTTAAATTGTATTTTTTTTAGTGGGCTTACAGCAAGCCTTCTGAACCTGTTCATGTTATAGGAATCAGTCAGACTGAAGGGTATCTTTTTCTAGACCCTCAAAATTATTAATGGATTGATCTCTAGAGCACAATTAAATTGTTGGATTCTCAGAAAACACAGGCCCTTGTTTTCAGTCCAGTGTAGTACAACAGTTTAGGGTTTTCTGGATTATTTTAATGTGTGATGCAAATGCAGTTTCTTAATAGGTATTAATTGTGGTGATGTTGAATTTGGGTTTAAAACTGGGAACTTAGATTTGTCTTTCAGGTTTATTTAAATCTACCAATGTAACATTGAGTAATTACAGATGTTATCAGCCTTTTCCTAAAGAGACATTTGTTAGGTTCCTGTTTAGGTCATCTTGATACTATTTAAAGCTTTCTCTAACCTTTTCTATTCAGTGAAAAGTCTTGACAAATTGTGCAATTGTTTTTAGCAAATACACAAAGCAGTCATGAAGAGGTGAGAATGAGTCAAATTAATGCTCTAGGTATGTGCTAAGTTTCATGGGTAGCCTGTTACTACTTAATAGTATATTTTGGCTGCAGCTTGAGTTTAGGAACAACATAAGATGTCCATTTAAGAAAGTAATAATTGTCTCAGTTATATCCCAAGAACTTAAGGGAGTTCAGAGGGTTTTCTCCCCTCTTAAAAACACAAGATTACAATTGTTCCAAGTGTGACTTTCTTCAGTCTTGGGGGGCAAGTGGGACATCAACAACCCAAGTAGAAGGTAAAAACTAAGGGGCAACACATTTTGCTTAAATGTCTAATTTAAGACTCTAAAGTGTTTCAAAGTTTGAGAAGTTTTATTTTGAGATGTAACACTGAGCCACTGACGAGGAATTTATTAGAGTATCTTCACTTGAGGATTCTTGCTTCTAAGTGACCTTCAAAAAATACCTATTGGAGTAACCATAACTGGTTTAAACAGGCTTCAGATAATCTAATGACATGCACACTTTTTCAGGCTCAGGGTGTTTAACAAAAGAATACTGAGGTCTAACCTGATGAGTTTTAATCTAAGGCCCTTGGCCAAGGTTCTTAAACTGTCTGCATCAGTTCTAAATTTTAATACTAGTTAAATAATGTAGACAAACAGTTATACATGCAGCATCGTGACTAAAAATCAAGCTTTTCCTTTAATGAGATCAAAGCTGGTTACCTTTGGATTTTAAAGTAGTAGTCTTGAAGCTGAGACTCAGCTACAAAGAGCTTGATCCTAATTTGGGGAAGAAATCGATGAACTGTTGGCTCTTGGTCATAGGCTGGTTCTACATTTTGTGAAATTGGTTCTCAGCTGCTAATGTCACTTTTCTAATATTTACTGTAGTTACCACATAGAGTAAAATTAAGTAAACAGGAAGGGAGGTGTAAAGTTAGAGAGCTGCTGCAACAGACCACATACATGTTCAGCTGTTCTGAAACATCTGAGGGAGAAATGAGTATTTAGCTGGTCTTAAATGCTACTTGTCAAATTGGATGTTTTCCTTTGTAAATTATTTTAATCAAATTAAATGCAGGCATTGAATAATGATAAGAGTATAACTTACTATCACTGGGGCTGATGTTTCTTGCTTGATCGTAGTTTAGCTTTTGTCATCTTTCACTATCAAATAGGAAGAAACATAGTTATGGTAAGAAAGGCCTGACATGTTTCAAGTTCTGTGGCAAGTAGAGGTAAAAACAACAAATAAAGTTAGAATCTGTGCATGTAATACTTAGTGAAAAAAAGCTTTGAGATGCCTGCTTCAGAAGTGTACCATTATTTTAGCAATTACAGAAGCTTCTTAGATTGTGATAACCAGAACTAGAGCTTTCATTAATGGTTTCTTTGCCACAGGAATCTCTCTTTGAAAAAGTAATTTTCCTTTGAAACAAGCCAGCTGATGCTAAACCTTGGTGCTAAATGAGTGCTGTGCTCTTTTAAATGGATGTTGCATCTCATTACTGATGGTAGCTTTAGTGATGTTAATTTATATCTTCGCTAAATATATTGTTGCATGGAGTTGAAGCTTTCCTATAGGAAAAGGTGTAGTTCAGTAATTTGTCTGAATATGTGAATACACATTCAGAGTCTGAAAGAGAACCCAGACACTATGATGTCTAGCAGCAAAATATTGGTACTTTAGTGAAGTAAAACTTTTCAATTGAACCTTAAGCCAAGAAGAGAATGGGATTCTTTTACCCCTATGATGGGCTTGTGTTTGTTTTTTCCCCTCTTCATTTGATTTGTATCAGAGGTGAGATTCCCATGGGTGATAACTGCTTTTGTTCAATTTTGCAGGTTGGAGACATTGTGAAGGTTACACGGATGAACATAAACGGTCAGTGGGAAGGAGAAGTCAATGGTCGAAAAGGGCTCTTCCCTTTCACTCATGTCAAAATATTTGACCCTCAAAACCCCGAGGAGAATGAATGATTCTTTATGCCCCATTTACACTGCTGCTTCATTTCCTGGCTATCATTAGCATTGTTCAAGGTGGGATGATGACTTAATGGCACATGGCTAGCATTGCCCATTTTCCAGCTTGCTGCAGTCTGACAGTTCTTTTAGTATACATTTGGAATCCATACAACTGAAGTCACTGCTGACCTTCATACCATAGTTGTGTCATCCAGAATTTAGTTTCACTTTTAAAACTCTGTTGGGCCTTAAGCTGGACAAGACTGAACTGGTATATAGCAGAGAAGAATGGGAAGGAAACTTTTCCTGTTAAGACTTCCATAGACTTTTTCTGGCTTGCTGAGTAAGAAGAGCCCTAACCTTAGATCAAACATACAACTTGTGTGTTACTGTCCAACAAAAAGCAACAACAAAAATGCAATTTTAGGACTGAAGAAGACTTAGTTTTAAGAGAACCTGTCCTAAGGTAGTACATTTTACGTGATGGTCTCTTGCAAGGACAATAATTGAAGCTTATGTATTCTAAGCAGTTGTATTAGAAGCTGCTCTTTTCTGTTAACTCTTAAGCTTGTTGTTGACCTTACTGAAACAGTGTGTGTTAAATGCAAATAACCATTGGTTGAGCTGTATTGAAGCTGAGGCATTTATTTATAAGGAAACTTAGGAGGGGTTGATACTTGTAACCTGGTTTTGACATACTTAATGCATTTCTGTTGATTTATGCAAGCACTAACTGTAGGAAATGAGCTTTAAAGGGAAACACTTTGACCTGGTCTACATACAGCTCTTCTGCAGCATTGAAAGTGTAGTCTTATTAGAAGTGCTTATCACCAAGCTATATTTGGTAGATAGATTGATCAGATTGCCATGGTGTGGAGAGAGGTAAGAGAGGAGTGGGACGGAAGAACTTGCTAAATACTGATAAAATCCTCTTATTTAAACATACACCTTTTATACCCATTTCTCTGCAGGCTCCCTTCTCTCTCCAAAGTTTCCTTGCTATGCCAGCCCCAGCTTATGGAAAGCTCCTTTCCAAACACAGTACCTTTTCTCCTAGGGTGTCTCCATGTTGCTGTGCTTCTTTTCCAGGGCAGCAATCTTCCATCATCTTTTTCCCTTCCCTCTTTTCCTTGCTTGTATCCCAGATCCTCTGCATGCTACCATCTTTTTTTACCTTTCTAAGTGAGTTGGCTCTGGTTTATATATGCCCCACACCCCTACCCTCCCAGCATCCTCTAGAAAATGGTTAATGGGAGTCAGCTGTCTGGGTTCCCCATGTGCTAAATTAAAGCTCAGGCTGGAGGAGGCCATAAAGGTGTCTGTTACCAGTATAGCTTCTTTCCCATTTTCTGTACGTAAGCTATACTGCTGTAACTACTTACAGTAGGGAACTATATGGCTATAGCAAAATAAGTCCGATTCATGCCATGCAGGTTGTCCTTAGCCTGTGTACAGGATAAGAAAGCTTAAGTACAGTGGTACCCTGTGCTGCCACCTTTAACTGTGTTTTGTAGCTGAACTGGAATGATCTTTTAAACATAATGAACACTGAGTTAACAATACACGTCTGCAAAGACTGCAACTACAGAACCTGCCTTTCAGACAGCCTTGTTAAGGAGAAGTGGCTGTTGTGGCAGCTGACAGGAAAACAGCAGCCCCCATTTTTCAACTCCTGAAGGCTGTCAATTGTAGCAAAATGAGAAACTTCAGACACCCACAGAATCCCCCCAGTTCTTATAAATGTCAAATTATATAAGAGTTGTTGTCTTAAGTTCCAGCATGTTTTCTTGTTGATTTGTGTCGCTTGATCCTAATAAAAGCACGTTGTTCTTATTTCATGTGAAAGTGCCATGAGATCCTTAATTGGAAGGCACTGAAGAAATACAAACATGGCATTTGCAACAAGACATTTGGAATGTCGGGGTTTTAAAGAGGTCACTGTTCATTTATTAGCTGTTTTCTGTAGTATTGATCAAGTGGCTGACAGTCTAGAAGTTCTTGTAGAGCATCTTACTACCAGATTAACTGTGAAGTAGAGTAGCATTGACTGAAGTGTTTGGTGCTGTAAGAGTAATTCTTGACAATAGGCATTGACATTTTGTCTTGCAAAGAAAAGCTATGCAGCTCTCTCAACTTAAGGAAGGTCATGCTTTTCCTGTGCCCCAGCTATACCCATAAGTTTACTACATAGATTGTACTACTGAAAATCATCTTCTGAATACAGAAACTGCACTAAACTCAGTCTGCTGCAGAGAAATCTTATTTCACACCTGACCTAGTTACAGGCAGCTCTTCAGAAGACTGATTGTAGAATTCTTCCTTTGCATGGCAAATAAATACTGTGAGATTTGAGATCTTGAACACAGCTTTTAACCTGATTTTTTTCACTGAAACGAGCGTTGTAACTCATCCCTCATTGAATAGGATATACGCTTGGAACACAAGCATCGGTTTAGGTTTAATTATGTTCTGATACTGCGGAAAAGCAAAATATTTTGCCTTCAAAACTATGCAAAACTTGCGTGTAGTGGCATCTGATGCAAAGACAAGAGTTCTTGCGTGTCTTGTGACCCTGGTTTTAGGCCAGGGATGAACAGTGTTTCTCTGAGTAGCAACGGTGTGGTTCAGGTGTGTTAAATGTGGTTTAAATGTAGCATACAGACCACCCTAAGCCGATTGTAACCTTGCTTCAAACCATGTCTTTGCTATTTTACTATAAGACAAGTATTTTCATATAAAGACTGCATTTGATCAGTGTGTGTTTCTCTCTGAAGGACTCTGGATTCTCAATCGCTCGTTGCTTGCTTACATGTGTGCTGTCTGTTGCTTTATGAAGCCTCTTAAATTGGAGTGATAACTATCAGTGTAAACGTTCCTCGGGCATGTAAGGTATACATAATATGAAGCATGAGAGCCTACAAGTGATGGCTTCAATCTATGCACCATTAAAGTTGTTCTTGCTTTTGAACTAGGAGCTGGTTTAATTACCTGGTGCCACAATACTTAACTCTCACAAAAGACCTACCGTTTGACTTCCTCCTGTTGTGTACATGTGTATATAGACACTGAAGTCTCTGACCAGTCTGAAAGTTTAAATGGAAACTGTTTTAATCAGTGTCCATCACTGGATAAGCGCTAATTTAATTCATGATTGTTTACAAGTTGGGAAAGAATAAAGAGAAGGGAATATCCTGTTTGGGCTGGGGCTCTGAAGAGCCTGAGCATTATTTTTGTAAAGGGAAAACCAACATTCTTTGTGCCATTTCATGTGCCTGTAAAGTAATTTTTTATATTGTATTAACATCCTGGGAACGAGTGGGCTGCCTTTGTTTTCTAGTCAAGTTTTCAAGCATTTTCCTCAATACCTGCATTTGAAAGCGAGACCTGCCTAAAAGACTGCCTTTGGGACCAGTAGAAGCATTCTTGTATAGCTGTCATTTTCTGTTTACTTGTGTTAAATGAAAGTGTGGTTTGGGACAAGGATACAGTTACTGCAGTGGGAAAGGTGGCCTTGTATTTGAGACAGTCTTCACTGTGTAAACTTTAAAACACAATATGTAAATTAAAGACCACGATCTTCAGGCAATAATATTAAGTGTAAGCTTTTAAAGTTTATTTTGGGGATCATAGCGTGTTTTATTTTTTGTGCTATAAGATTAACAGTATTAAATGAATTATATTCTTAGAAGATATGGAGTGTCTTTTCTTAAGATTAGTGCCTTTTTAATTTCTTACCCGACTTACTTCATAGAGCTGGTCCCAACATTAAGCCACTGTTTGGCTTTTTGGGTTTTTTTGTTTGTTTTTTGGGTTTTTTCCCCCAGTGCCCTGTTTGTACAGTCTAAATAAAATCTGCCTCCACTTACAGTATTATTTGTTGTCTTTAGTCTTAAAACCTTGTCAGTGTCAGCAGAGGGTTCAGGTCCTTACTCTGTCAGTAGGATGCCCTGTGGGGTGTGCGAATGAGCGTGCCAACAGCAGTTTCCCAGAAGCAAAAGAAGAATTAAGCAGGAGAAAAGGCTGGTGCCAGGCTGAATGCTGCTCTCCTGGTTCCATCGTCGGGTCTCTTCTCTTGACTGTGCTGCTCTGCTCCGGAGGCTCACCTGAAAGAGATGCACCTCTGGTTATACAGATTACTGCTGGCTCTTCCTCCTGCATGCCTGACACTTCTGTGCTCCTCCTCTCACTCTGGTTAATGCTGCTGTTTTGCTGAGGCTTCCAAAGGTCTCTGTAGAAACCATGACCTTTTTACTGTGATACCCTTGACTCTGCTTGTAAGAATGACCGTGTTATGTGTATGGTTTGAACTGGCTTATTGTTTAATAAGGTGTAACCTGTGCAGGTTCTGGAGGGGGAATGGCTGGCATGGCAGGCACTGGTGAAAGGTGGCAATATAAAAAGTCAAAAATACCTGCTTTTGCAAGTGAAAACCAGGGGGTCATTTTGCCTTTTTACAGTCAATCCAGATCAAGAACAGCACTCACTAGAATGTAAGGGCTTTGGGGGTTTTTTAAGTATTTGGGATGATTCAGTTAAATCATTAACAATGTGTTGAAATTTGAGCTGATCTCACGGAGCAGAGGAACTTCAGAGGAACGTCAGAAGCTCAACTGCTGCAAAGGGGGAGTCTAAAAAGCTTGTGTGGTTTCCCTGGACTCTGTAGGTATGTTCAAAGCCTGGTGCTTGTCTTCTCTGAAGTACAGATTTCCATCGGATGTTAATAAACGTTCACAGCCAACTCTGCACAGTGTCTTATCATCAGATGTTCACATGTGTCAGGTTACGGTTCAGGAACCAGTAGTATTTCAAATACTTGAGCAAGAACAGGTAACGTGCATGCAGGAGGCTTCATATCCCATTTCAGAGTGCTCTGGAAACCTTCAGCGTGCCAGCAGAAGCACTACCCCACTGCTGCAGCGGCTTCTCATGCTGTCTACAGTAGCTCTTGCTTTACTATTAACAGCAAAATCAAGCATCCACAGCTATACCAGCCATATGCTTCCTACCAGCTAAATACCAGCCCTCTGTCTGGGGCAGGGTTACTTGTTCTGGTAACATCCAGGCTTCTCGGACACTAAACTGTAGCACCTACACACAGTGGGGGATGAAGTGATTTCACAGCCAGGGGCTTGAGAGAAGTTTAAAATACTTCTGTATGGAATAACCTTATTTGTGCCTCAAATACATCCGGTGGCACCAAATACAAAGCTGCACCTCTTCACATTGATGCGAGGCTGCAACAATCTACATTCCCTTATTTCACTGCAAGTTTAGCAATGCCTCCTTTCGACAGGCTGCTGACGTGCTTTACCATGGCACACGGCAGTTACCACTATTCCATATTCCACAGCTGCAGTGGGCTGCAGGGCCCCCCCTTGCACAGAGCCCCAGCAGTGCACGGCCTCCAGCACCAGCACTGGCTCTTATCCTCCTTCTCCAGCTTCCTTCCCCTGGCACTGACCTCCAGGTAATTTCCCAGCTGGGAACCACTGCTCTCAACACCCACTTTCTCCCCTGGCGCTGCTCCCCTCTCACTGCAGTCAGGACTTGGGTTTTGTACTCCAGCAGCAGCCACGTTTACTCAGCAAAAAGCCCAAGGTAACAAGAAGCAGGCAGGCTCTGGGGCTGGGTTGGTTTTTGGCTTACCTGCACACACAGGCTTTCACTGATTTAAACCTGAACTCATTCAGCTACGTCACTCCAACAACAGCATAAGCCTTAGTTTCTACCTCTCCCTGGGCCCAGCTGGGTTTACCTGTTCGTCTCATGCAATTAAAAGGTTTTATTTCTAAACCAGTGCAGTAACAACCACCCCTTTAGATTCAACCAGAGGTATCCCTGTTTGAGCTTATGCCAGTAGGAAATAGGCTTAAATACAGTCAAATAAATGCTGCAACAGCAAAAGAACATTTCCTTGTGATTTTTGACATGATTTACAATAGAGGAAATCATGAGGACACAGAGGAAATCATAGTGTTAGTTGTGCACACAGGAAAGCTCTCCAGGTTTGTACCCACTGGAGGGGACAGCTCACCTTGGGGCAGCTGTAGCAGGTCCTGTCCCCTACACTGTCCCTTCTGCCTTTTTTAAGAGGGCAGATCAGCTGCTCTGCAGCAGCTGTTAAGCCATAGGTCACAGCTCAGAGTGATAAGGTAAAGCAGTTCCAATTTCAGGTTACCTTAATACCCCAAGCTGCGAACTGTGGCATCACTGTGCAAACAGCTGAGCTCTCCGGCTGCAGGACTGAATGCACCAGGGACTGGCAAGCAGCAGGGGAAGAGACCATCACAGCTGTCCCAGAGTGAGCCTCCTGCTCTGAAACTTGAGCTCCAAGAGCTTGCACACAGCCAGAGCTGCACCAGTTATTGTAAGTCACCAAGAGACTGCTGTGTGCTCACCTGGAGTCAGGTTATCAACACACTGCTCCCAATAGACCACCCTGCACTGCAGCCAGTCAGGCAGCCCAGTACCCACCACTGTGACTTGGACACATCTCCGCTTCACGGAGGCTCCTGCTTCAGACTGGCATCACCTTTGGCAGCTAAAAGCTGAGCTACTGCCCCTGCTCAGTGGTGTGATGGCTGCTAACCATGAGGAGACAGCAGCCCTCAAGTGCCAGACACAGCCTCACCTGCAGAAGATGCCCTCCATGCTGCTCCCGAGGCAGGCAGGGGAATGAGATACAGAGAATGAAGGCAGCTCTCTCCTCAGATAACCTTCCCAGCACCTGCTTGCTTCATTCCAGGCATTTTGTAACCAGAACCCTCCCTGCGCGAGTTATTCCTCTAACCCGCTGCTGGCACACCAGACAATCAGGATCAGAGCTAAATCTGGGGTATCCGCAGGGAACCGACTCCTGCTCTGTACGTCCTGGCTGGTCCAACAAGGGCAGCTGAAAGTCAGCGCTGAAAAATCCTTCACTTGCGATCTTGCACTGGGTCTAGAAATCAAGCATTAAACCCAAGAGAAGAGCGTGGATCACAGGCACTGTTAACACCCCTCCACTGTACTGTGCTCCCTAGCCTGCGCTATCTAATGAATCCTCCCCAGGCCCGGGGGCAAACAGAGCTCTTGCTGCCATGGCAGAGGGTGGTGGGGCAGGAAGGCAGCACTGGACCTGCTACTCTGCCTTCCCTGGCTGGCCCTGCACCCGAGGCCAACTGACTGAAGGGAGCACTGAGGCAAAGGAGGGGATGCTCTTTGAGAGGACAGAAGGGACTGACATCAGTGGACACCAGGAGCTGCTTTGCAGCTCTTGGCACTCAACTCCTGCTCAGCAGCCAAACCAGGCAACAAAGTCCCGGGATTGCTCCTGACACAAGTGACAAAGTAGCCAGGTCTCAGAGCACACTGGCACTATCCTGAACTTGTCATTGGAAACATAAGAATTAAACTTGCCCATTTTTCATTACTGGGAAGTAACAGCCCCGTGTGTTTCTAGACTCTAATGCCACTCTATAAAATACACTTCATGTTACTTTATTAACGTGATCTGCATTATGATGTAGTTCAGGGATTCTCTGAGACTTCTACATCCTGAATCCATCTCTGTAATCTTGGACTGGCTACGTTTTGCCCTCATGCTGTGACCAGTGGTATCATTAATCCACTGACCTTGAAGAAAACCAGCTTTTCTCTTTCCAGGTATCACAGCTGGTGATCTGGCTCTGAGTCTGCAGTGATGGCTGATACCCACACAGCACCGGGCTGGCTTCCTGCTGAGCACCCAGCCTTAAGGCCCTGCACAGGACAAAGGAAGTGTAATCCATCAGATGTGGTCATCTTAATGTAAGAAAGAGCCATATCCCTCAAAGATCAAATACCTCCCACTGTCCATGACTACCTGGAATAGCTGTGGTTACAGCACTTTGGGGAATGAGATCTAAAATTAACAAAGATAATTTCCTTGCAAGAAATAGCATCTTGGCTTGGACACGAGGCACATCAGGGTGAGCCTGAAATGGAAAGGCTAAAATTGGGATTCTGCTGAATGGGCTAACACAGGCCTGACCAGAGCCACAGGGTATCAGAACTATTGGAAACCTCTGACCAAAATCATCCTAAACTACAGGATGGATCCCAGTAGCAACAAAAAGGTTACTTTCAGTACTCAGCAGCAGCTCCTGCCTGTATGAGGGATCCACCTTCACCATCACTTGTGACCATCTAATAGAGGCAGAGGTAAGGTGATGGGATGGCAACAGCTCTCCAACCAGTGCAATATGGTGCTGGATTTCTAGCCACAGTTTGTGCTGTGCAGCAATGGTAGCCACAGTTCTCCACAGCAGTGTTTGTGGCATCAATGCTGGCCTAAATTTGAACAGGCAAAAATAAAGACACATTGGAGAGCAACAGAGAACAGAAGGTATGCACAGGGCAGTAAGGATGTGGGGCTTTCCTCCCCCACTGCACTGCTCTGATTTCAGCTACACACTGCAGTCCTGCAGCCCAGTGCCAGTGCAGCACTGAAACAGCCAGAGAACAAAGGGGAGGGAGGAGGTGATGTACCTGGAGAACAGGCTGATTTAACACCCTCCCTGCTGCAAAATGCACTGTGGGCTCTGTAGTCATCACCTGAAATAGAACCACAGTCTGTGCCTCCTCCAAGAGACAGTCCCTGCTGGAAACGTGTCAAGGCAGTGCTGGGGCAGTGATTTACAGTGCAGGCACCCACCTCGGGAGCTGCTGACACCGCACCCCAGCGTACCTGGCTCCTTTCCCTTCCTCCACCATTCAAGCTACTTGTTGATGCTTGCTATAGCCTGGGAACCTGAGGTATCGACCCAGTGAGGAATGTAGGCAGGGTTTGGGCAGAAAGAAGGAAAGGTCCCGTGTTAACCTTGGGGGGCAAGTCGGAAAGACACCACACACAGCTGCCATCTAACGCCAAGACACCTTGACAAGGGGACCCTTCCGGTTCAGCTGCAGCCTGGCAGAGACAGAGCAGCTCCAAGGCAGCCCCATCTCCCCAGGCCTGGCCCCCCTTGCACGTTCCAATGCAGACACATCCTCCCCGCGGCAAGCGGTTCGCACTGGGTAACCCCCTCCTCCTCCACTCGCTTTGCTGCCAGGGTCCCTCCCCAGACATGAGCGGCTTCAGCCCTGACTTGCCCCGGACGCAGCCTCCGTCAGCACCCGGGCAAGAGCAATCACGCAAACCAGGGAGCTGCGCCCCTCGCTCCCGTTAATCCCAACGCGGCCGAGCCTGCGGCTTTCCCGCATTCTCCACCGCTTTGGGGCACCCTCCCGGCCTCTTCCAGGCCGCAAAACCTTGGCAGCAAAGCCCCCGCAGGCTGCCCCAGCTGTCCCCTCGCAGGTCACACGCAGTCAGTCACTGGGTGGCACTGTGCTACTGCCTCTGCACCGCCCGGCTCCATCCTCCTCCTCCTCCTCCTCGGGGTGCCGGGAGGAGCCCCCCGCGAGGCCTCTCCTCCCGAAGCGCACCCAGCTCGGCCATGGGTTAGGGATGGATGCCCGGGGACCCCAGAGCCCGTGGGGAGGTGACCCCGGTGCCCAAGCAGGGGGTCTCGCTGCTCCCCTGCACCGCTCTGCTTCCCCACTACGGTTATGGTTTCATTACCATGGTAAAAGGAGATCAACTGCATCTTTACAACATGCCCCTCCATGAAACTAATAGGGCAGGCAATTGGGATGGCCCCGTGAAGTACTTTATAGTCTGGACTCGAGGAGTTCATGCTGCAACTCACAGGCTGTCCCAACCCCAAATCCCAGGAATCACAGCACTGTTTCTCCCCACTGTCCCCACTTTTGGGCTGGGAGCAGTGTGAGGATGAGGACAGTACCCTGATACCAGTCTGCCTTTCCTTGTCTCCTGTCACCCAGAGCCCCTCTCAGCTCCAGTAGCACAAGGCTGGTAGCAGCATCCATAGGGATCAGGGCTGCTTCTTTTCCAGGGCACCATGACAGCTCTGCCCTGATTCTGAGAGCTTTTAAGGCACCACGACACAGCTACATGCTGATTCCAGGAGCTTCTACAGCACCAGGGTGAACCAAGGGCTAAGACGCTGGACCCAGCTCCACTTCCTTGTCAACACTTCACCATTTGCTTCATTTACAACTGAAAGGCAAAGGCCAGGCTCAGGCTCTGAGGAGCAGTCAGCCCTTCTTGACACGATGATGGCAATACCCTCTCCGCTCTGCAGAAGCCCTTTTGCTCCACATGGACACATGGAGGTGATGCATCTGGTGTAACCTAGAGCCCCATTCTGGAGGGTACCTGGTGGTGTCTGAGGGACTGGTTTTGCCTCACACATTGCCAGGACCAGACAGATCTCAGTGGTACACTCCAAAAGAGTCCTGGCTCCAGCAGTGGCTGGGTGGATGACCCTGGGGAAAGCAATAGGCAAAGGAAGCAGCAGCTGCCTACCTGCCTGCTTCCAGGTGTGTAAAAGCAGCCTGAGAAGTTTCCTTTAATCGCTCCCCCTACACATTAGACCTTCCATGGGAAATCAGCACAAATGCAACATCAGTGGCACCAAGGGAATGGACCCTGAATGACTCAGAAGGGGGTGACTTGTTTGCTGAAATCCTTCTCTCTTAAGTTGCCACCTATAGCTCTGAGCCCTGACAAACGGTTGGGAAAAAGAATCTCTGCTGAAAATCAATGCTCTTTAGAGGTAAGAGCTAACGATCCTCCAAGGAATACAGGGTTGGGAAATAAAATGGAGGAGACTGTTCCTCTGCCATTAGGATAGAAGACAAATGGGAGATGGGAAAGCAAAAGGTTTCCAGGTCTCCATAAAAGTCGGAAAGGAGACAAAGAGCCCATTTCTCCCTTCCGAGGTTTATTGTCTTTAATCTCTCTCTGCCTTAGTGTCCCCACCTACCCCGCGGGACAGAGTCACGTCCAGACGTGCTGAAACACTCAACTACCGTTGGTGAAACAACTCAGGATCCCGAGACACCGCCTGCCAGAGCCACGCCGTGTTACTGCGCATCCCTTTGGATGAAGGATGATGATCCTACCAGTGCCCGAACCACTGGCAGATGGGCTCTGTGCTCCCGGACACGCCAGGCAGGTAACATCAATGTGCTGGTCAGGGGCAGCAACACTAGAAATGCCCCCAGCTCCCCACAGACAGTTTCCTCCTCGGATTCATTTGGTATCAGACCGTAGTCACTCCAGATAATTCTGTAAAGCAACTCCCAGCACTGCCGTAGCTGCCCCAGGCACTGCAGCACTGGTAACTGGCAGCAGAGCTGGGCTGTGCCCATGGTGAGATGTGGTCCTGTCAGCACTTCTGCCATCTCCACCACCACTTCAGTGATCTAACGGGGAGGGAGGGTTAAAAACCAACCCTGCAGCTGACTGGCCACCATGGCAGCATCTTAGGAATAACATTTCCTCAAGTACCTGGTTTTAAAGTTGGGACTAACTTCACTTGGACTCCACATCAGTGCTGCATGGTGGGGGACAGAAGGAAGGACTGGACTGTTGTTCCAGTTCCAAAGCCAAAAGTCTCCTCCTTTAATCCAAGGACAAGATTTCTTTGCTAGGCACATGATAAGCTGCCCTCCCTACCTTCTATCCTGCCTACTGATGTTGGCATTTCCAACTAATTGCCACTCCATCATCTGATCCTTCCCAGCTGTCTAAAAACCCCAACATCCTGCATGCCACTGGGACCTCTTTGTCAGAGGCTGTGAACTCACCTCTACCCAGCGCCAGGATGGATTGAACAAACTGAAGCAGTATTTTATTGCTGAAGCATAAACCATGGGAATAAACAAGCACTGAAGTGCTACTGATCATTAAAACCAGATGGGAGCCCATTTACTGCCTCCAACAGCGAGGTGCCATGGCTGCTCCACTGAGGTCCCATTGAAACAGGAAACCCAGCACATCACTGGGGAGGTGCTGGGTGGCAGCAGCTCAGGCAGCCCCTGCAATTCAGGCCTGGATTTGTGTGCACTGTCCTTTCACCACCACCCCAGCGACAACCAAGGAGTGACAGAGCTTTTAGTCCTGGCTCCAGAAAGTCATTCCTGCAAGGTTGTGCAAATGCTCTGGTGGGGACAAGCAGCCTACCCAGGGCCAGTCCCCTGTCCTGGGGAGGTGGGATGGGGGGAATCACAGGGCAAATTGTCCAAGCAGGCACTTGCATTTCAACTGTATTTGTTCAAAGGTACAACAGAGAATTATCCCGGGTTCTGGTCACCCCATGCAGTTCAGCTCCTGGACAGTGGATTAGCCAAAGCAGCCCAGGTCTGATCTTACTTCCTTATCAACTAGTGCTGTCTGGCCAAGTACCATGGGCTATTTCCTCTCCTTCCTAATCAATGCACCCACCACAGATAAGTGTGCAGCAAAAGCACTCCCAAAGTCTGGAGTACTGGAAACTGCCCTTCAGAAATGGCTCCATCCTGAGTTCAACCCCCTGCCTAGACTGAATCTGGTCCCCTGTGCAGGGAGCCCCCTCAGCAGCCTGAAACCAGCATGCTGCATGGGGTCAGGGCTGGACTCCCCCCCCCCACCGTCCCTGAGAGGGGATGCAAATGGAGCAGGAGACTGCTGGAGAAGCAGAGGCAGACAGATGCTTTTACACTTCAAAGGAAGCAGGGCCCTAGAGGCTTTCAGGCATATGCACAAATCGATGGACTCTTTTCAAACACCAAGCACATTTGCTCAAGTGTGAAGCAATTAGTCCCTGGGGATGGAGGCAGGACAGGGCCATTAACAGACATACGGACAGGATGAAGCAAGGGATGAGAACCATGCGGCAGGGCTCCACATGGGACTGCCAGCAGAGCCTGAGGAGTTCAGAAACTCCTGTCCTGGCCTAGCTTTCTCATCTGTGATTTTCAAAATGGCCCCAGGGGCTCTACAGGGAGCACACTGGTGTCATTCACCCTGTGCCAGCGCAGTGCTCAGCATAGCCCTGGTAAACAGCTCAGTTTCGAACACATCCCCTCCACTGCTCAATTGTTCACTGACTGGGGATGCCCAGAAGGATGCATGGGGGCAGTTACACTTACCTGGTCTGCAGCAATCCTCACTTCCCCTTCACCTGAATGCTGCTGGGTAGTGCCTGAGCTGCTCTGGCCAGCTCTATCTCCACAGGGCCACTTCTAGATGGTAAAACAGCCCAAACCAGATTGTGGGCAAGCAGAGGGCTGTCCATCCAGCATTAACAGAGCCAGCAATGGGGATGGACCCCACGGTGTGACAGAAATTAAGCCTGACTCATCCCCTTCTACTCTGCACCACCATTTCCACACAGATCTACCCTTAACGCTCCATCTCCCAGCAAGGATTTTACGCAGAGAGAGCCCACATGCCAGCTGCTGTGTTTTACATGTACAGTCAGTTGGCCAATGAGAGGCAGAGATACCAAAACTGAGCAATGCTTTATGCCTGGCTGTGCCACCGATGGGGTGTCTGTCCTGCAGCGCGAGCCACCCACTCTCATTCCCCTTTGTGGAGGCACAAAATTTTCCCTCTTCAATAAAAACAGGAGAGGAAGAAATGAAAATCTCAGCATGTCCCCAAAGAACTGCAGGAGATGGAAATGAAATCCATCCGTTACACTCACCAAGCAGGGCGCTGTCTGGACAGGAACACTGTGGTCGTACACCTGCACATCCAAAGGAAACAAATGGAGCATTACAGAAGTGTCAGAGGCAACCCAGCCCCCTACAGCAAAGCACTTCTTGCTATAAACCACATGCACAGGACTTGGAAAACCAAGAAAGGAACAGCACTAACCCAAGCTGAGCAGCAAGCCTGTTCCTCACAGCTGCAGCTCCTCTCCTCATCCCTGCACTGAAGGATTGCTGCAGCCTTGGTGAAAATGTTTGACACTGGGGCAGGTCTGGAGACCTGGAGCCTGGGCAGGAGCATGTGCTGGGAGGAGCATGGGCTGCAGAGGAGAAATGATTTCCCCACTCTTTTCACTCCATCCCCTGAGCCTGCAAGCAGCTGCGTTACCCTCCCCGGGCTCCTCTTGCTCAGGTTTGCTGCAATGTCTCAAAGCCACACATAAACCCTAGCACATCTCTGCAAAGCATGACAGTGAGAGCAGCTTACCTGGAATGCTGGGGCGCAGGCCATCAGCACACCTGCTCCTCACAGCCAGGGGAACCAAGAGCCCTGGAGAAACAGGCAGGAACAGGCACACCCTGCACAGCCACAAGCAGCATCACCCAGGGCACAGGGGGAAAGTGCAACAGAGCACCCCTCTCCCCACACTCTGGGGCAAACCCTTTGTTCCCCTTCTCCAGCTGGCCCCACAGTCTCACCCTCTCTCTTTGCTTGCAAGGCAAATAGAGGCTGGGAAGGGGGAGGGGTGCAGGTCAGTGAAGCCACCTGCACCCCACACATTTGGCTGCTGATGAGCAAGGAGAGGGGCTGGCAGCTGCTGCAGCTCCCAGGCAGGAGGTATTTGGCCTCGTGCTGGTCCAGCCCCACACGGCAGGAGGCTGCTGTTTGCTGTTGTCAGCCAAATGCTGCATACCCCCTGCTAAGAGGCTCCATATGGGATCCCCAACCTGGGGCTCAGGAATTAAGTGGCTTTTAAGCTCTGTAATAAAAACCCATTTGACCTGAAGAATGTTGTTATTCCTGGAAGGGGGTTTGCACTGCTTGCTTGGATTTGTTTAAGATGACCCAGTACATATGTTAGCCAAGGAAATGCACTGCAGGAATCTCCTGGGAGGCTCACAAAGGACCAAATAACAGGCACCCCCGTGCTGGGCAGTCAAGTCAATCCAAAGGAAACAATGAGTCCAGCTCAGCTTGGCTGTCCAGCTACAAGGCAATTCAAGTGCCCCAGCCCACCTGGGCCTGGAAACACTGCTTTCCAGAGCATCCTTATCCCTCTTCTGCAGGCAAGCAGCTTCCCAGGGCTCCACTGAGCTCCATGGGGACAAGCAGATCCTGACCCACACCACACACATGAGCATTTGCTGCTGACACCAGGAGCTGCAGAAGGTACCAGAGAGCGGTGCTCCCTCCCAAACTGCTCTGATGGCACCAGGCAGTGAGCTTGGCTTTCATCAGCTGAGCACATCCCAGCACCTGGAAAACAGATAGGCTCTTACTGAAACCAGCTGGTGGCTTCTCCAGCAGAACCAGGGGGTGACCCGGTGGATACAAGAGCAGAGACCACATCCTGGGCCAGGTGAGAGGGCTCCTGACCCCCAAGAGGATTTGCCATATCTTTTAAGCACAGGGAAAGGTGGGTGTTTTGCTGTGCTGAAGGGAAACAGCATTACAGGTGCCTCTCCTGTGCCTGCAGCTGCTCTCTGGGATTTGGCTGTCTGTGGAAGGACTGCAGCAATGGCAAAGAGCTTTTTCCTGCCATTCCGATCTGCACCGAAGCAGTGTCAGACAAGGCTTAAGGCTGCAAAAACCAGTAGGAAAAACAGAAATAAATCAGGATCTTTATTTCCCATAGGAAGTTCACCTATATCCCATTTATAGTTCCTTTGCCCTCATCCTTATGTAACTCCTCTGCAGGAGAGGAGCAGAAAACACAGAGAAAATAAAGAATTTGCTGCAAAGGATTAGTGCAAGAGTCTGAGTCACATCTAGCGATGCAAGCAGATAACCTGGGGCTCACTGAATACACTGAGAACAATGAACACTTAGATCAACAGCATGTCATGCATGTACAAACTGGCCTCAGGCAGCAGGACTAAAGGGGAGCCATTGGTGTGCTCGAAAGAGATGCACAGAAAACACGCTTTGGAGTTTATTTTATTGCTCTTAATGGCCTGCCTTCCGCATGTCTCATTTCCTTTTACTGGAGCTGTCAGAGGCATTACACTATCTCGCATGCGTGCAAACCCAGCGTTTCAGTCGAGCTCATACAGAGTTTTAAATGCCACAGCAGAAGACAAGAAGACAGTGGGAGCTGCAGAGAGAGGAGGTGGCAGCAGAGTCCAGAGTACACACCTACGGGCAAGATTTCCAAAGGCTTCACAAAGCAGCCAAGCCCCAGTCTCTAACCAGAGACAGGCGAGCGAGGAAAGCAAAGGTACTTTGCTAATGAGCCAGATGATTCACTGAAGAAGGGCAAGGAGTCCTGCTGCAACAGAAGGCTGATGAATAATTAATAGCTTGTCCTAGGTGCAAGGATGAGTCTTTTACCTGGGTGCGGAGCCATTTGCCAAACCAGCTCTACCAACAGACCCATGGGGCAGCAGCACTTGCGAGGCTGCTCTGAAGGTTTGACAAGAAGATGACTCTCATATTTGCACAGGGGTCTCTGTGCTGGCCAGTTCTCCTCAGTTACTCTTACCACAGAATGGTTTTCACCCCCATCAGCACCCTGTGACAAAGGGAAATATCACCCAACTTTGAAGGTAAAGAAACAGATCTAACCAGGGGGATGTATTACTCTCTTCTTTCTTGTCAGCATAGCACTTGCAGCAATCACAGCAGGGTACCAGGACTTGAAGAAAGTATCACCCCTGCACACAGGGCTCAAAGCACCAACCTCCCCAGCCACCTTTTCATCTGGTTTCCAAGATGTGCACAACAGTAGTGGCAAAATGAACTAATAATGGTCAAAGACAGAATACTCTTCTCGCCCACAGAGGACAGCCTTTTACAGCTGAGCTGCCTTCACACAGCTGGCATTTGCACAGCAGCAAAACACAATATCCTAGGGTTACAAACAATCTCTGCATTTTTCCCCCAACCAGATTTCTTTTTAGCAAGTTGCTCGTATCCACACATGTCATGCACAGCAGGTATAAATCACTCCTGGCCAGGGTGCTGCCAGAGGAGAGGCTAATAGGGCATACACTGTGGTGAAGCCCGACCTTTATTCAAAGGCTGCACATCTTCACATCCTGTGAAGCTGAGGGAAAGTATTTGGCTGATCTGTGTGTCTCATAATTATGTCACAAAAGCAGTTATCAATGTATGATTTAAATAGCAAAGCAGTAACTGTAATTGAGTTTCACAGATTTGTAGGGCTACTTTTCAAAGTCATTTTAACAATAATAAACATGGCTCAATACCTCTATGCTATGCACATGCACACTGCTGAGCTGGTACCCAAACAGACACAGCCATTCCCGGTGTACCTGCACACCAGTCCTGATGCACTGGTCACAAACCCACGCAGGACTGCTCATAGGCAACATCTCTCTGCCCACACAGAGAGAAAACCATCTGGCATACATGATAAATGACACACCTCACTGCCTACTGATGGCTACAGGGCACAGAGCAGTTTATTTAAAGTGTTACAAGAAAATATTCCCTAAATAACACCTAGGAACGTGTCTATTCTCCCTGAGAAGAAAAGAGCCTGTCTCAAACAAGACCCCATTGCCAGGGCCATTCTGACACTTGAACAAAGAGGGGTGCTCCCCTCTTCTAACATGAAGATGAAAAGAAATCCTCTTTGCAAGGCAGTATACAGGCTGCTCAGTGGCAGAACAGCTCCTCCCCACGATGGGGCCATAGAGATGAGGGAGCTGACACTCCTCTAATAACTGAACCTGGAAGCAGATCTCTACAGACTCCCAGACAGTGAAAGATGACTTTGCTGACCAGCAATGCAGCCCATAGCTCAGTGCCTACAGGGTATTAATTGAGGTATATTCCTGATGAGCAATGCCAGCCTGGTGAGACCTGCCTGTTGACAAAGCTTGCTCAGAGTGTAGCACAACAACAACTATAAATTAAATTCTCGTGGGACAGCAGGGGGTTGAAGAAGGATGAAAAGTTCACAGTGAAAGATTTCCTTTCCCTTGAAAGGAAGAGATTGGGAGACGCAGCCAGCAGTGCTGTTTGTGGCCCTGTTTCTGACCAGCACAGGCGTTTGTAACCCTGCAGAGCAGCCCCCCACACTCTGAACAACCTCCCTCCACCACCAGCAGAAAGAAAAGTGTTTCACTAACCTCGAATCTAGGGGTGACAGAAGAGGGCACAGGGGACACACAGACATGACACACAGCCTTGCTGCTGCTTCTGCTGAGTGGGACAAACTCTTCCCTGCCTGCATGAGCCACTGCTGCACTCCAGACACACAGGTGTTGCTGTGCATTTTACTCTTGTATGCTGCTGGAAGTAAGGCAAGACTCTGACTTTAGGTTGACTACACTAAGTGAGGAAACTGATCAAGGGGACATCAGGATTGCTTCTTTCATTCATCTCTGCAATAATTCTCTACAGCTTTTTTTGGCCACCTGTACCGTTCACTGAAACTCTTCAGCCTCTCTCCTTGCATGCAAGTCCTGGAAGGAAGAGATTTTGGAAACAGCCAAACATGAGATGCAAAAAGGCTGGGTCTGAGAGCTCATCAGCTCTTTAAATACTGCTCTGGAGCTCCTGCAGTTTCCTACTCTGGCTGAAAAAAACCCCCAACATTGCAGAACACATTTATTTAGCCAGACCCACAGTGCCATGGCCAGACAGCCATCAATTTAGCTGTTGCTTGTGAAACATAGTGAGGGTTGTTGTGCAAGGCAACAACGAAGTGAAGCTGTCCCATCCTGCTACTTGCAGCAATACCTCTTTGCCTTGTGCATGCATGGCTTCAAAAGGTCAACACCCCAGAGCAGACTTGATCTCATTTACAGTTTCCTTTCAGTTTTGTCATTGGAAGGGTCCTCCCAGTTCACCAGCAGGCATAGGGGAACAGAGGGTACTGGCTCCACTCTGCCATGGCCCCATGGGCATGTCCCGGAGCCCCCTGTGTATTGTACTCTGTGGAGAAGGCCGAGTAGCTCATTGCCCTGTACTGGGTGTGGGAAGGCACCATCCACTGGCCAAGGCCTTGCTCGGTGCTGTAGGGACTGTACATGGGTGCTCGGGCCCCGGGTTTCCCGACAGAGTCTAGAGCCATGTTCACCACTCCCGTGTAGTCCTGGGGAGGAGGCAGAGGCGGGGGGAGAGGAGGCAGGTTGGTGAAGCCCTCTGGGAGCTGTTTGGAGTCGTGCTCAGGCACTGTGGAGAGATCCAAGGCATGGCACCTTGCCCGGAAGTCATTCAAGGTTGTGGCATCGCGGGTGGGAAGCTGCTGGCTGTCCCCAGCTTCATGGAACCTGAGCCCCGAGAGCAGAGAGAAGACTGAGTCAAGCCTACCGCAGTGGGAAACCACTGAAAACCCACATGGATCCCCTGGGGAAAGGCAGGGCAAGATTTTAGCATGCTTTCTTCCCCTTGCTTACTGCTTCATCTCACTGGTAGTGTGGATTTTAGTCCATGCCTCAATGTCACTTACACAGAAAATCTTAATGCCAGAAGAGGTAAGCCCAGAATAGGTGAGTTCTGGCTCAGTTCTAGTCTGGGCTCACTATAACTCATGGCTGAATTTGCAATAATAAGGAGGAGGGAAAAATCACTGGAGTCCTACCACTCCTCCAACACACTTCCTCCAAAGGACAGGCAAGCTCTGCAGTGCAGTGCAGAGCTGGCTGGGAAAGCATTTCAGAACAAGGAAATAAAATGCGTTACAAAGACATGAGTATGCCCAGAATCAGTGGGTTTGAAGTAACACAGAAAGACTTTGTTGTGGAGCTATCTCCATGCTAATTTAGCACCTATCAACCAGGTATGCTGCCTGACGGAAAGACAGCCTTCCCTACTCCCACTGGCTGTTTTTCTTAGGGAATACACAGTAGAAAAGGAGGAATCCCATCAGTTGAAGTGAGGCTTTGGACATGAGCAACAGGAGGTGGGACTCACCGATACATCTGGTAGGATGGTGTGGGCACTTGCTGCTCTCTGGCCAGACCCTCCCTCTGGTCAGTGGGCACTGGGGATGCTGCAGGAAAGGTATGGCTGCTGTTCTGCTCCGAGACCCAGAAGGGGTACCCACTGCTGACCACCACAGGGTTACTCTCTTCCTTCACATCCACATTCTCATCTTTCTCAAAATCTGACTCAGGGCAGGGCAAAGAAAGAATGGAAAAAAAAAATGAGAAGGGGAAAGAGAAAGCCAGAGCTCACAATGGTCTGTTGGCAGCTGCACTGATTGCAGGATGGTGGAAGAAAATGCACTAATGCCTCTTCTGCAGTCATACTGTCTTAAGTGACTGTCTGAACACTTTCCAGCTTCCTTCTTTCCTTACACTGTGTTCAGTCCTGCTCTGTCCTCTTTCCTTGGTTATGCTACTGCAAGCAGCACTGTGAACTAGAGCAAGGAGCAATCAAGCCTAAAAGCAAACTAACAAATGGTCAAGTGGGGTTTTGTTGGTTTTTTTGGTTTTGTTTTGGTTGGGTTTGGGTTGTTTTTTTTAACAGTATCAGTTCCCACATCTGGATCCCAACCCAGCTGCACAAACAGCACTGCTGGCACACTGAGGAGAACCAAGAAAGCAATGGGTGATACTGCAATCTCACTTCACTACTGAAATGTTATGAAAGCGCAGCCTACTATTATACATGGTCACAAAGCACAGCCAGGCTGGGAGACTGTCGAGAAAGCTGATGAGGAGTCAGTAATGACAAGTGACTTGTGAGGAGTCTCCTGTGGATCAGCCTAAGACCGAGAGTCAGAGGCTCAAAGCCATACACAGCACTCTAGGGACTCCACACAGGCCACTCTCCCCACAGAGGGGGCTATGTTGCTGTTTCTTTTCCTTCCTGTGGCCCAGGCACTGCTGGAAATCACTCTCTGGGTTTGTTGTGATCAATATTACCACGTTCCTCAGCACCAGACTCCTTTTCCTCAGGTAGCTTCCTCTTCTGGCCGTTGGCTGGACTAGGCTTCTGGCATTTGGCTCGTCCTTCCCTGGAAAGAAACAAGACATGGGGGTAGCTTGTATGTAATCTGTTTGCCTAGACAAATATGCAAGGGATGCTGGACAAGCCCTGGAAGACAAAAATGGGATGAACCTCTCTGACTCTGTGTGTTACACCTCTCCCCCATGGGGAATATGCTTAGCATAGTGGAATTACAGTGTTAACCATACTGCCTGCCATCTGTGTACAAGAGCCCTCACTCTGCAGAGTTCTGGGGATACACTGGTGACGGACCTCCCTGCTTCATGTTTATACAAAGGGCACAATCAATGTGGAAACTCAGCACCAGAGGTTTTGGCACTGTTTGGAAGTATAGTCCGATGCTGGATATACATACTATGCACACAGGTACAAGCATAGTAGGGTGGGTCTTCTGCTTGAAGGCAGTTTTTTCCTAACTGTAAAATGAGTCTAAGCTTAGTCATAGTCAGAAATGATCCTATTAGAGGAGGAAAAACTCCATGGCGTTTTCAAAACTTAATTAAAAAACACCCAGTTTTGGCCTTTTTCATTAGGAAATGAGATTTTTTTTCAGGCATAAAGTAATACAAAACTGAAACTAAGATATTTTCGTAACATTTTCTGCTTGGAAAAAACAGTTTTTTCCTTCTCTATTGCCAATCTATGGTTGCATTTAAGTTTTTTTAATTCATCTCATCCACTGACTGCCTTCAGACCAGACAGAAGATCTTGCTGGTACTGGTATCCATTTTCCCTCTTGCAGACAAAATCTCCTGTTGGAAGAGACACTTTTCCACACATACAGAAAGATGAGGGACCTCCAAATGTTAGAATCAAGCTGATCTTAAACAGACTTGGTGATTTGCTGTGGACTCCTGTTATCACTGCTATTCACATGTCAGACTCCAGCCTAGCTCCAATTTGCAAGGGAATGCAGGTCTCATCTATTTGTCACACCTCCTACATTACTGTAGAAAATCCTGTATCTTCTCCCACACCCCAAGTCTCTTGGGAGGAGGCTGCACAGGAGAACATCATTCCCAGATACAGGCAAGCACAGTGTGCACAACCCAGCAGGCTTTGCAGAGATAGGTGGTCTAGTTTGCTCAATGGTCTTGGGTAAAATTCACAAGTAAAGTCCAGTTATAAAGATGAAAAAACAGTTTACCTTCGAGTGTTCTTGCCATGTTCACGGAAACCTTTAGCAAATGGGTTGTTGTCAATCTTGAGCTTCGTAATCTTAAAATAAAAGGAACAAGATTCAGTTTCATGGTGACTGGTTATTTACTGTTTCAAGACCTTCACATCACTATCTATCACAAGAGCTTGTCTGAGGGCCCTTGTCACAGTACCTGAGCTCTCTCAGCAGCTCCCATTATTTGTTAGGAACCGACATACAGAGATGAATGACTTTTTGCCAGGGCTGGCAGGAATTTGGGTGGGATTCACTTGACTAGAGAAAAGTATAGGGTCAGTATCTGTATCTGGACTTTTGCCCATACTTTTTATTTCATTTAGGGTTCTGTTAATCACTGACAGCGCATTTAATACTTAATTAAGGTGCATGATTCATCTCATCACAAAATAGATGTTTTCCACAGGAACCATAATGTGCTTGTTTCTTCCCACTGTCCATCGTAGCCACCCAGGGTGAGTAGCTTAGAAAGAGACACCTCGCTCTACAAGATCTCTATGGATAGTATTTAGCAACTTGTCCAAAAGCAGTACTTGCATGCTGTACCTGCTCATTCTGGTAGGCAGTAACAGAAGTGAAGACAGTCTCAGGGAAGCTGAAGACCTGGAAGATGCTCCAGCGAACACTGAAGAGGTCATCTGCCTGCACAATGTGGAAGCGAGGCTTGTAACGGTGCATGGAGTGCAGGATGATCTGGAGACACAGGAGAAAGTTTCCATGTGCAATCACTGCCAACAAACTGTGCAAAGTCTTCTGTGGGGGCACCCAAGACATTCATTTCAAACCAGGGATGCCTGCCTGTGACTAGTGTCTCCACCATGCCTTTACAGCACAGTAACAGTACAGACTAAAGCCTTCCCTAACAGGTAGTTAAGAGGGCACGAGGGCACTTGAATACATTTAAATATCCACATGATCTAATTTCTCACAAATCTCACTTATGCCCTGTAACATCCATCTGTAATGAATTCCAAGACAGCACAACACAAAGGCCAGCTACAACCTACGTGCCCATGTTGATCCAGAGTGTTGTTGGTGAGCTTCAGTTTTTGGAAGGAGACAGGTTCTTTCATCCAGTGGCTACCAGGAGCTGGGGAATCTGGGTGGACGTAGGTGCGACAAGGAAGCTGGGGCTCTGCTTTTCCAGCAACTTCCCACTGATCCTTATTCCACTGTGAAGGGAAAGACAAATCTAGAGCTTAAAACAAAAACCTTCTTTCATTACAGGAAAACCCCAGCAACTTTGCTTTACTGTCAATTTAGTGGCCTCCTCTGAAGCACAAGTAGCAGATTCTCTCTTAAGAGCTATGATCCTGTTAAGAAAAGAGCTCCCATTTTAGCCCTCATTCTTCCTCCCTTTCTCCCAGCAGCTGCCAGAGAAGCCTGATATTAATCATGATTAAAATTGTACCACTTAAGAGTGAAAATCAGTAACCTTTCCAGCTGCTCCCCAAGCAAAACTGACAAATAAGAGAGGGATAAGATCCACCAGTTACTTCTACACTTCGTCCAAAGACAATTTATTTATCAGCCTGTCCAGTGAAGCATAAACATTAATCTACTTCTAACAAAGATGGAAGGACAGCATAAATTCTATTATTTAAAGCACTCACCTTGTACCTGAAGTTGTCCATTGGCACAAAATCTACCAGCATGAGGTACTTGGCATAAGGGATTAAGCCAGAGACTTTGATTTTGCATTGTGGAAACATTCGTCTGAAGGAGAAATGAAATGGACAGTGTAAGAATTTCTCTACAAAGTGGCTACTGTCTCATGATCAAGAAGCATGTCATGTTTACTCACTACTGTGCAAAGTTCTGGTAGCCATAATTCTACAGGCCACCTACTGAACATCTTTCTATCTTACTGATTTACTGTCTAGTCCTATGGGTTTAGGTAGAATAGGCACTAATAGGGCAGCAGTCACTGAAGGCCTGACACTGTTGCTGCTTTTGTTCTTCTGATTCCTATAACACAACAGTGGGAAACTTAAAAGAAAATATTGGGAATTTGCACATAGTTCCGAGCCTTGTGCAGCTATCACAGACCTGGAGGATAGATTAGAGCATTTTCTAGCGTGGGTAGAAAACGTTCTCTCATATAAGAGCACATCTAGCTTTCTGCTCCAGTACTCCCTGCCACCACTTTCAACTTCTGACTCTGCAAAAAAGCTTTGACACCTACCTTCCTATCCAAAGGGATTATTTTAGCTCACAGCAGCTTTGACATACTACATTACAATCTCACAACTTCATATTCTTTCACTGCAAGCTCCACAATGCATGACTCATTTGAATTTCAGAAGAGTCTGCACGCACAGATCATTATTATTCTACACCATGTTCTTGTCTGCAAATGCAGCCTCAAACACAGGTATTTACTGCCCAACTCCTGCTGCCTGTGACTGAGGCAAAAGAAGCCCAGGGCACCATCCTGAGCAACCTCCTAGGGACAGGAAGAACATCAGTGTTAAGTGGCCAGATAAGAGTACAGAAGTTTTCTCAGCACATCAGCCACACAATGACCTTTTGCACTTCACAGTTTGGACTTCTATGACATCCTTGAAAGCACAACTCCTCTGTCAGGGGCAGGGAGATGTGCAGTTAGCTACAAAACTAGTCAAAGGGCCACCATTCAAAACGTGAGATTTTGACAACAGCCTGGAGAGCTGTGGTGTGGACAGCTGTCCTGCTCCCCTCACCTGCCCGATTTGGTGATGATCATCTCAGTTCCTATCTGATGAAACTTCATCCAGAGATCCATGTCCTCAAGGGTGACCACAATGGAGCTCTGTGGGTAGTGCTCCAGGCTGGGGGAAGGAAGGGCCTCACATGGCACTTTCATGTCTACCAAGAGAGGGAGAAAACAGTAACTTCAGATGGGCAGGAGGAGAGATGACATGAAACAGCTTCTGCTCAGGGCCAGGGCCCTGAGACACAACACCCACATCAGCCCTCCCAGTATCCTCCAGTGCCAGCTCCCTGAATTTCACACACTGTTGTAAGATGGGGTCTGTGCATCTGTCCATCACTCCTCTTGTCTGGCCACAGTACATCTCAACCCCAAACTGCTGTGCAGTGTACCACACTGGTTCAGTGCAGGGAGATGAATGCCATGGTTTTACCCATGAAGGTCCCAGGTGCTGCAGGGAAGTAGAGAGTCTGCACCACAACAAACCTCTTACAGAAAAGCCATTGTGTTTTATCAAAGCCTTTCTGTTATTTATGAGTCTCAGAAGGCAAAAAGGCTTCTCCAGTAGGTTTGGGTTTAGCTGATAAATTACTTTGTAAAGATTTATGTGTTGCGCAAACTCAACCTGACTTCCTTTGTTCCAAAACTCACACTGGCAGGCAGCCATAATCCACTTTCATTACTGATCAGGGCTACACAGAGCACTTTAGCAAGAGAACAGAATGAATGATGAAAGGATTGAAGATTTTAAGTGTACCAGTGGGTAATGGGAGAAAATGACAGGTAGGTGGTAGCAGAGGTGAAAAATCTCTCCAGAGGACAAAGGGAGAGACAGGAGACCCAAATCTAAGTGAAGGCAAGGAGAGAGGGAGGTGACAGAGCCAGACCATGGAACAGTCTGAAAAGAGGATGGCTGGTCTGAGCTGGACTTGGAGATGGAGACCACTGATGAGCCTGTGACAGTGGTGGAATTCTTCAGATACACACCACAGCACTTCAGAGGTGCTGCCTGCAATATGCCTACACTTTCTATTACAGGCAGAGGACTAACTATGGTCCTGGGAAAGAGGAAGGGAAACTATTCTGGAGGAACATTTTGGTGTTGGTGGCACCTACCACCTCTGTAAAGCTGTTTGGATCTAAAACCTCCTATAGGCACTCTTAATTGTATTGTAACACACACAAGATTGCTGCTGCCACAGTTTAATTTTAGGTGAAAACATGACCTGGTATAGCTACTGATGGCCTGGTTTCATACCCAGTAGGGCTTCACAAACACTGCCCTGCAGTCCCAGCCAGGTACTGATAAGCCTGCTGGACACAGGGACACTCAGAGCAGCAGTGCTCTACTCACTGCAGTGCCAGCAGGCCACTTATGCTGGGTGAGGTGTTAAAAGCCATGCACCACTATTGGTGTAAAAGAGACACTTTTCTGCCTCTCAGCCTGATGAGATCTTATTCAGAACATATCAGAATTTTCACCTCGCTACAGCTTTTCTGAGTAACAGCTTTAAAAGAACAAGCATGAAAAGTAGACAACTATTTCCAGAGAAATCAGCTTTTGTTCAGGAAGCAGTATCTTTCCACAAAAACAACCCAGTGTGAGTCTAAGGGGTTCTTTCAGAAGTAAAAAAAGTATTTCAGAAGTAAAAAAAAAAAAGCCCCAAACCATTTAAATGTAATTTTGTCAAGTTTGTAAAGGTCTTTAGGCATTTAAAGAAATTTATCCTCTACCCTTTTTTCTGCTTTGATCCAACATTAATGAACTGGCTAAGAAGTGACACCTAGTTTGCTCACCAAGATTAGCTTGTTAACATCTTCTTACTAAAGCTTCCCCCATATCCTCTTGCAAAGACATGAAAGCTGCCATGAGACGATGCATTCCGTAGCTCAATGCAGCACATGTATCAAAAGGAGTTACAATAAAATTGGGCTGATTTCCCACAGGAATCATCCAGTCACAGATACATGCAAACAGATTTTGCTTCGTAGACAGATGCTCGCTCCTTCCCCAGATGAATTTCAGCATTAAGTTTTTGTAAGCAAATTCCAATGCCGTTAAATGAGTCCTTATTGAGGGGAGACTTTCAATGAAATCAAGAGGAACTGAAGTGAAAGGAGCTCAATACTGAATTAAAAATCAAAAGGCAGATATTATAATCTGTATTTTAATCAGAATGAATCCGCAATTCACCTGTATGAGTGAAATACAACAGCAGACAGGGAAAAAGAGCTGTGCATACAAGGAACACTGCAACAAAGATCCTAAAATGCAGTTAATGTCTTTTGCCCTGCAGGTTTTGTGTGCAGCCTGAGGCTGAAAAACAGGACATTAACAGTTTGCATGGGATCTGGACCCCAGCAGTGGTGTGAGCTCGCTAATGCATCCACACAGCTGGCTACACACTCATGTGCAATTGGCTTCAGTGGGATTCTGCAGCAACAGATCCATTTGTAGGATCCACTCTGGATTTTCTTTGCACAGCCAAAGACTGGCTTGCAAGGCTCTTCAAATTCACTCCTACTTTGTGCCTATGTAACTATTGGCACACACATCCCTCCCACAACAATGCCTGTACATTGGATTTACAGCAAAAAGGTTTGTGGCAGGGTGTCCAAGCACTGAACTGAACTTGTTAAAGCTGTACTTTTATTGTTTCCTCGTTTCTGTAACTCAGCTTTTATTTTAAGTACTATTTGAAGGAGATTTAAATATTTTGCAAGAATTTCAGATCTATTTTAAAAGCATTATTATTATAATTGTGGCGCCACTGCATGTGGCACACTTTAAAACATATTCCTTATGCCATGATGAGGTTGGAAAAGAAGACTGCTGCTGTAACAAAGACACTGAAAATTAAGTGATCTTTAATCTCTTCTGTTCTTAATTTTAAGTCCTTTTGCAAATATGAGTAGCTTCTCCTTCAGTTTCTGCATCTAGGCTGTGCATATCTCTTTCTTGTCTTGGAGGTGAAGAGAAAAAGAAATGAGAGACAATTTGGTAATGCTTGCAGGGGGAATAAGATTTTTAGATAGGAGATGCTGGAGTATAATTCACTCACCTAAAGCAGCCCCACAATTAATTGTCAATAACTGGGACAACGTTATATAAGAAAGTTTGTTGCAGCCTACCAAAACTATATGGGTTGGGGTTTGCACTAGTGGGAAAACTCCAACAAGGCAAAAGGTGTGCTGCTTACCTTCATTAAAACCAGTTATTATGACATTTGCTGCTGTTATCTTCTGAGTGAGGAAGTCACTGACAGCTATGCAGTGTCGACAGGGAAGAAATGCATATCAGTATATAAAGCTACCTCAGAAACTAATCTTGCCAACAACAACAAAAAAAAAAAACCCGTGTTCTCTCATCTTATAAATAGAAACACTCCAACCCTCTGGAGGAAACCTCATTTCTCAGAAAGCATTTTGGCAGTAACCAAAGTATGGTGCTTCTACAAATACAATTGTTTCACCTCTCAAATGCATCCAGTCATCACCTGGAATATGTCTGCCTTATGGGGTCATACACCAGAAACAACTCAGTGAGAAAATGAGGCAACTTCTGCAATAGTTGCAATCTTTAACAGGGTAAAATACCATAATACAGTTTATGTTTTTCATTGTTGCTTATTTGCTTTTCAACTCAAAATTCTTTTCAAGTGGCAGGAATCATTAGGAATCAGATCAACGCAGTGTGGACTGCTTTATAAAAACCCAAAACAACAGCAATGATGGAAATTATCTGATACATTTTGCTTATGACTGAAACAACACCTTGCAGAGGTATAGAAATGAAGTTGAGAATACCCAGCCAACTCTAACGTATGTATACAAACGTATGCATACAATCTAGGTAAACAGTTGTTTCCCAATGCCTATCTGTCACGGTGCCCAGTCTGATCATGCCACACACAGAAGAGGTTAACAGCACGTTATGAAATGGACCGATGAAGAAAAACATAAAGAAAATCCTAAGGAAAATGGAAAAATCCTGTGTTTGGGCATGAACCTGGCAGAGGGGGGTATGCCTGCTTTCAAAGGGCAGAGAAAACACAAAAGAAAAAGCAAATAGTTTGTATCACAACCATTACTTGCACTATAACAAGTATTTCCAAACCTTCTGTGGCCTTCAACTTGAAGGAACTCAAGGTACTTTGCAGACAACATACAGATAACACCTCTAACCTTCAGTGAACAATCACTGTGACACAGACAAGTGAGTTGTGGGCACAACTGTGAGTAAACCTTCGCTACCTTCCGAAAGGTCTTTCAAAGGTCACAAATAACACTCAAACCCACAATTTCTCATCCATTCCTACCAAACCCACCCATTTTATAAATCCTCTCCAGCCACACACAGACTCTATAAGTGCTTGTTCTCTTTCTAAAATGACTGTGCACACTTGGCATAAGTCTAGGATCTTTCCACATAATAAGGAAAAGGAGGGAGTCCTTTACTTACCTGGTAAAGCTTGCATTTTGCCATGTACTGTGGAGTCTAGGAGCTTGCACAGCCAGGAGAGCCACCAAAGTTCTTAGAAGGGGTGCCAAAATAGTCCAGTTCAAAAGCAGGTCTGATTTCCTGAAGCAAGCAAAAGCCCTTCCTTCTGAGATCCAGTGTCAAGAGTGACCAGGATGAGGATGGGACTCCAAGCACAGCTAGCCAAGGTGAGTTCCTGTTTTATGGAAGCTAATGAGCAGGGAGGAGCTTCTGGCCAGGGCTGTCCCCTTGCGATCCTTTGATGTCCAAAAGGACAAAGAGAGGAAGGATCTGCAGCAATGGCTGGGGTTAAGGGAAGAAAATCAAAGAGAATTAACATGGCTTTGACATACAGGAAACCCTACAGGGGAAATGCACTTTGATTTACTGCTAACGCACTTTTAAACAAATAGGGACAAGACCAAAACCATCAGTTCAAGACTTACCTACAAAATGAAAAAAAAAAAAAATCCCTTAAGCAGCAAGCAGGAAAAAAATTCCTTCTGGCTATTCCATGGATTTAATACAAATTTCATTGCCAAAGCACAGAATAACTCTTGATTTCTGGTATCAGAATCAGGACTGTATTGAGCTTGTTCCTCCCCAAGTGGGTGATTAAGTCTGTGGTGAAGTTTGCTCTCACAACTGGGATGCTGCAGCAACGCATTCACTCACCAACAGATGCCTTCTCCACTAACACAAACACATGATGATACAACATTACTTACCTACCCAATCTCTGCATTCACAGCCCCTGACTGCACAGTTAATCTTCCTACTGCACTGTTTTTCTACAGCAGGGCACTGCACCACATCTGTTCTGAAGCTCAGGACTGAGGCTGCTCTATATGCAGTAACTTTCCAGCTCAGCCGTGCTCGGGTATCATTTTACCGGCATCCAACCCCTCTGGCTGGCACCTTTCAGGGCTAATGCACGATTCAAAAGTCTCAGGGTGGGTCAGGCACTGGTTTTAGGCCTTGTTCAAGGCATTGCTCTTCCTGAAGGAAGGCTGAGCAGAAACTGAAGGACTTGAGCGTTTTCCCTTAATTAGTTTATTCGGCAAGTGTGACCATTAGCTTTTGTACTTATAAGTGCTTACAAGTGCTAAGAGACAGCAATCAAGTCTCCTGCTTCAGGGCATAAAACAGCTGCTACACCTGGGTTAAGACCATGTTCTTCCTATGCACTCACATACAGAAATGGCTATACTAACATTTACAGGTCCATGATGTTCAAAAGCTGGCAGTCAAAAGCAGGATATCAGTCTCAATGGGCCAGTGTTGGATCCTGCACAGCAAATTTAGGAGCTTGCTGTAAGGCTGCAGCTGATTCCATCTAGTTTTGCTTCCGATAAACATCTTTTGTCAGTGACATGCAAAGCATATTCTGAACTTATTTAGTCAGATCCTGTACCCAAGCAACATCTCTTTCATTTTGTTTTTACTGCCTTTTGGAGCAGGCAATGCAAGGACATGCAAAAAGGACAAAGGAGCTCAATCAGAAGAGGGACTGGCTCTCTTTCAGTAGTATATTGAATTCCAGGCATCCCAGTACGAGCAGAGAGAGAAAATCCAGTGCCTAGGGTGACAAGGAAGAACATGTGAAAAAAAATAGATTAGAGAGTTTGAGAAGTCCTGAGGAGGATTTTATAGCAGGAGATGGTCCATCGGTTCCTGGCACCTGTGAAGAACCACATCCACCCTTCCTGACATCCCTTTAAAACTACTGGGCAATACAGAAGACCACAGGCTCTTCTCTTTCAGTTAATTTAGGGTCACCCAGAGCCAGGGAGCCTCAGTACCACTGAGGAGAGAGTGATCATGTGTTGGAGGAACATCAACTTGTAGCTCAACTAGAGATAATTTACACTGTGGAAATGTATATAGGAAAGGAAAAGATTAGCTGTACATGGTATAAAGGTCAAATCTCCTCTGCTTGTACTTGCACTGCTACTACCAAACAAAAACAAAACAGGATGCAGAAATGCTTTTCTGCTCTGCCACAAAGGGAAAGCCAGCAACAAATCTGCCNGTACATGGTATAAAGGTCAAATCTCCTCTGCTTGTACTTGCACTGCTACTACCAAACAAAAACAAAACAGGATGCAGAAATGCTTTTCTGCTCTGCCACAAAGGGAAAGCCAGCAAAAAACCTGCCCCCCCCCCCCGCCATGTCCTGCTTTTCTAAAGCTTTTAATTTTTTAATTGTAGAATGTCAAAAAGAAAACCATGATCAGAATATGAGAAGAAAAAATAGAACAAAAATTGGGTCAGATTCATGCTAGCAGTGATGGATCAACATCCCACACAGTTAGAAACTGCACAACAGCAGCAATGCTAGCAATTTCAGACTTCACCTGACAAGAGCGTGGGACGTGTATCATGACATACTGCTTCTTCCAGGAAAAGGTATGAGATGGTCTCCTGCTGCCACTTCATTTGCACACTGCCTATCAGCATGTCTACAGAACACACATTTGCTACAACTACTCAAATCCTTTTGGCTTTTCCCATCTGATTGATGGGGAATGTGGAGTCATTAATTACCCATGACCAGCTAACAGCTAGCTTTCTCCCAGCCATTCCAGTTGACTGGAAAGGTTTTAAAAGTGGGGACTAAAAAAAAGTGAAGTTGTTACTACTGCTGGAAAGCGTGGCTAACAGGAGCAATCCCCATGAAATTAATCCCTAGCAAAGGGGGAATTTAGCACATTACTCCCTTTTTGGTCTGTCCATGGAGTGCCCTCAGGCAGTTTGCTGGGAAGCCAATGTGCTGGTGTCTAACAATTCACTGTCAAATTTGAGGCTGGGGCTGTGGAAAGGGATGGGAGAGATAGTGGATCTGACGTGTAAGTCAGTGACATACACAGGTCTGCTCCAAGCTCATTTACAGCAGCAGGTAAAAATCCTGCTGTGCCTAGCTCTAACAGTAGGCTCTCCCCCTGTGCTGAAGGGGATGAAGTAGGGCAGCGAAGAAGGGAGGGGATGTGTGATGACAAAAGCAGAGGCCACAAAGTTTGCTTTGCATCTCTTTGAGGAGGTGATTGGAAAGAAACATTCCCCTCTGGGTTTTGTAGTAAGGCAAATGTCTTCTGGCACTTTTCTCACCTTAAGTGGAGCTTTAACCCTTAACTCTCAACAGGACCCTAGAGGGAACTGGTCTGCACACATATCCTTCCTAGGTGGCTGGTGTCTGGGGCTCACAGACCCAGAACAAGTAACATGTCAGCTAGCCAGAGTCTCAGGATCTGAGTCTGCAAGTGGCTGTGCAGGATGCTCCACCACCTCTGTCCAGCAGAAATTTCAGGACAATTCCAGGACATTCTGCCCTGAGAGCAAGCTCAAGTGTGAGGCATGAAGCTATTGTGAGACTGCTGAAATGCAAGAATAGTCTTTGGAAAGAAACAGTCTTGGATTATTGCTCATGTATACCAGCACTTGGTGCAGTAGCCAGTAATCCAGCCCCTGCAGCTTCCCTCTGAGGACAGGGTTGTGAGGAAGCATTTCTGTATCAGCTTTAATAAAACTATGAGTAAGTGAAGCAGTATTGTTTTCCTGAGTTTGCACAAGCAGGAGAAAGTAATGTGGAGAAGTGCAAACTGCACTGAAGATAAACTCCCCTCCAAACATGAGGATAGCCTTACTGCCACTTAAATGTGACTCATTTAGCAGATTCCCACCTGGCACACATAGGCCACAGTCCCAGAGCATCTTGGCAACTCTTTATGAAGGATACTCTGCCATCTGCATCAGGACAAATACTGAAAATGTGGAAAGACAGCATGTCATTAACAGAACAAAACAAAGTCGATAGCCCTATACTATAGCTACTTACTTTCATACTTAAAAACATGAAGCAACCTCAAACTCTCCAGAGGGCTTCAGAATCCACCAACCTGCCCCTTTAATATAGTGTCAGCTCCCTGCAGAGTAAACAGGGCCTGATTACACACAGAGGGCCATGGGGAAAAGCTGTGTTTTCCAGAGAAAAGGGCTGATGAAACTATTGCTCCTAGAGCCGGGCCAGCCTTGACGCATGTGACTGCTTGTAAGTGACCAACATCTCACACAGAAGAAAAGGAAATGGAAGTGCAGCTCCTTAGACAGCATGGAGCTGACCAAGGGAGTGGAGTAGGGTTGATCAAGACAGAGCAGCTAAGCTCCAGCAGCATGGGCACAGCCTGAATTTGAGCAGCTTTATGAGTAAGTCCCTATGGGTGACTACAGGAATGATAAAAGCCTACAGAGTGTTTTGAGAGCCTCTGAAGAAGTAGTAGTACGTGTAATTTCTCACCATGTGATAGCATAAGGAACAGCTCCTACCCAGCTCCTTACAGCAGCTCACACAACATAGCATTTTCCCCTGATGGTGGGAAATGGCACCTTTTCCCCTTCTCTTTATGGTTGGATTTGATACTTTTAATCTGGGAAAAGCTGTCTGGTGTCTTCAGGCATGTTCCACGTGCACTGCCATGCAGACGTTCCTACCCTGGGAACATGCAGAAGGCAGACCTCAGTAGGGATGAAAACCCCATGCTGAGCCCCAGATTGTATCACCCTCAAATCTGCCCTGGGCTCTCAAAAAGCAAAAATCACATTTGGCAAAACAAAACGGCTGGAGAGGGCCTCTTGGTAGCAGCTCAACGCTAATTCACCACAGGATCCCTGGACCCAGGCACAGTGTGCTGCGGGGACCGGCCACATGCCTCTGCCCACTCCAAGGAGGCTGCGTTTTGGCAGTAAAGGGCCTGTTCTGGAAGGGAACGTGTGAAAGTGGCTCATGTAAATGAAAAGTTGTACATTATGAGTTTAACACAAGGCTTTTCCTCTTGCAGGTCTGTGGATTGAAGTATCTGGCCACAAAGCTGTGCTCCTGAACTAAAGAGGACTCTCTTCTGTCTCCCCTTTATCATACCTGCCCTCCTGCAGCCCTGCTGGAATATGCACCCTTCTCCCAGCAGTCAGTTAGCATTAGGACAAGAAGGGAAATACTTAGCAGCCACTTAACACTGAAGAATGAGTTTGGCCTCAAAGCCTACAGTCCAGAGTCAAATGCAAAATATTTCTGTCTAGAGCTCTTTCAAGTTTTCAGACTCCTGATATTAGGTGCACTGTTTTCCTGTCAGCCCATTGTGTTTCCCAGACAGGGCTCAGCACCGTCCCACTCAAATCCACAAAAAGTACATACTGAAAGGACTTTACAGCAGCAAGAGCCACACAGCACAGGAAAGGGCCACCAAGCAGCACTGTGCAAGTAAGCTCTGCCTTTCCTCTCCTGCATGGGGAAGGCTCTCTTCCTCTCTGCACCTGGGGAGACAGCAACCCTGCCAGAACCCACTGTTTTCCATCAGGAGCCACAAAGGACCAGCCTTAGAAAACTGGCAGCAAATAGCTCTGCCTTAACATCCATACAGAAGTACTTCGATATTTATACACATGTGCATACATTCCTATGCAAACATACATGAACTGACATCATCATTCACAGCCACCACTTTTCCCTGTTATCCCTAATCTGCCCAGATTTTTTACCTCCCCATTCTTCTTATATAGGCAAATTGCTCATACTCATTCTTTGTTGCAGTCACAGGCCAGGGTACAAGCTCCAGGCAGGATCACAGACCCACAGCTCCCTCCCCCTCCCCAGTGAAATGTTTATGACCTGGCTCTTATGGCTGTAGAGGTGCTGAATGGCCTTTTCCCCCCTCCAAGTCTCAACTCCTGATGGGCAGCTACAGACCAACTTTTAGCCGGTTTGGTCCATAGTTGTGGATTTTATTGCCCAGTTTGTCTCTTCAGCCCACATTTGTAAGCTCTAGAGTAGATTTTTCCCTGGGTAACACTCTACAGCTCAAAGAACTCTTCTTGTTTTTATTACATCCTTAGTGATTAAAGGAATATTTAAACCTCACAATGCTCCCTGCTGTGAATATAAAAGCCTACCATCATTTTGGATAGATGTGTTTAGAAAAATAAATTAAAAATTAGCCCTACTATGGTGGACAAATGCTTCTAAGTTGTTAAGAACATCAGGCACTTGAATAATTTAAATACATCAGATGCAACTCCTTAAGAAACCAAGGGAGGACACACAGTTTTAAGCTATCTGAACAGTTTTACAGGCAGGGACTGAGGACAACAGACCTATGCAATGACTGCATTATACTTAAAATACTGGATTTCATCTACTTAGGCAGGAAAGACTTTGATTTCTTCTCCTCTCTCACCTACTGATCAGTCACAGAATAGGTTACCATTCTTAAAAACACAGTCTTTGCTTTTGTGATGGCAAAACTGTTTTAAATGACTGGTATTTTACAACCTAAGCTATGCTTGCCAACCAAACGTAGATACAAACAACAATACAGTGTAAATTCAACAGAGATATTTAAATTCTGCTAAGGGTGCAGGGGAATGTGCAGGAGGAAATCCGAGTCACATCTGAGAGCAAGCATCCCTCCTGAGCATGGCTTCGATGGTTATCAATAATGAAGTCACTGCTTTTGCCACCCTCTAATCCTGCAGTTACTGGTTTAAGCTTCTGCAAGGAGCTACTGCTGGGGTAGGATTCAGCGAGAGTTAAGTCTGCCTCAATGCAGGCCTGGACTCACCACCAGGGAGCTCACAGCATTTCTCACTGAGATCTTCCTTCACTGCTTGGTGCTGCTCAGTTTCTTCCTCTTAATACAAAGTAAAAAACTAACCCAGGCAGATTATCACAGGGCACAAGAGCCCCTCACACTTGTGCATTTACTACAACATACACCTGTGGCCCATCCTGAGCTCCCACTGATGCTTTTCTCACAATTAAGGCATTTAAAAAGAAGTTTTCCTGCTTGGATTCTCTGTTGTCCACTATTATGTTAACTCATATTGGAGCCATTCCCTCAGACCCAAGAAACCCATAAGACCTAACTCATCTGTGTGACTTCTGTACTTCTGCCCAGTTGGGCTGAAATCAGGAGACTGGGTTAAAAATTTATTAGTAGAGAAAAACAGGCAGCAAGATAAGATCAAGAAAGTCTTTAGGTACATTTCACATATACTTGTTAAGGACTGATTATGACAGGACAATTCAGCATTTAATTCTCCTGCCTCTTCACAATGTTCCTGACATATGAATTCTGGGTGATCAACAGCTAACCTGAAGCAATCTTAAAAGAATAAAGGTTGAGAATACTCACTGTATGCTGGGGAATATCCCACTACAAGGGTCTGAGGCTTCAAAGGCTTCTACTGGACAAAGCCGTGGCAAAATTCTAGGGGGTTTTATTATGTCTAAAGTAGGAAGAATAATCAATTACACTAATTGTGTATATATTCTAACTTTACTTAAACTCTAACTTAATGGTGTTAGAGTCCAAACTTTGCCCATCTCTCTCTCCCTGCTTATGAACATTTTTCACTGAGAGATGTTCCTTTGTTACATGCAAAATAAAAACTGTACAGAGTGACAGAAATAGGAGATTAAAAAGGTCACCTTGGAATTGTGATAGGCTGTCACAGCCACAAAAATCTCTTCTAGAAATGTAAAGGCAGCTACAGTGCTCCAGGGTAAGGTGTAAGCATTCATGATGGTCAGCACAAAGTGCAAAATTGTCTGGGACCAAAGACAACACAAGTAGTCAGGAGGACCAGACAATGGCATCAACGTTGCTTGCATCCCTTTAGTCACTTATGGCTTTAGAGAAGTTGCTAGTATTGTACTTCATTTTCAAGTAACTGCTAATGGACCAGAGAGAGCCTACCAGATGTCAAGAGCATCTGTGCTCTCCAGGACAGGGTAAAGAAGCTATAACAGTGCTTTGAGAGGACTGGTTCAGATTATCAGAAACCTGAGGCAAAAATCTGAAATCTGAACCCATTCATGGTCCCCCCTTTCTTACTTCTTTGTCTTTTATTTCCTCTCCAGGATGGAACTACTCCTTCTCCTCCCCTCACATCTTATTGCCAAGAAGTTGTTCAAGGGAGGAATTGCTGACTTCTGTGGTTCCTTGCCACCACCTCTAGATTTATTAGAATAATTCAATCTTCTCTTTTGAAAACAGTAATGTTCAGCTGTATCCACCTATAGAAAACCATGGTAATATCAAAGAGGGCACAATATAGAGATAGTTCAGATAGTTTTCTGCAGTAAGTGTGAAGCTTTTGTTTTCAACAAAGAAACAAAAGCAGCCAACTACAACCACAGGATGCATATGGAAAAATAGCATATAGTTAAGCAGGAAAGTGGCAGGGCTTCTTTGTTAGTCTGCTATAAAACAAACTGGTAAAACTACATGTAATTCTTATCACCTCATTATCAAAGCTGCTGAGGAACTGGAGGGAGACTGGATGAACTGAACATCAGAAAAGATTAAAAGAGTTGTTAAATAAAGCTTCCTTGACTGATGGCTCTGTGCACAAAGAAGAAATGAACATGTCTGCAGGGTGTAAACACACACATGACAGAGGAATTAATATGCTACAAAAGGATATAATTATCTTCATTAGTAGGGATGAAAATGAGATAGAAGCAATTTGAGAATCCAAGAAAAAAACATACCAGCTGTGCAAGGGCAGACTGTTCACAGAATTAACAGGCAAAACCCTTATTGTATTAGACTTTTAAATGATTTTTGCACAAACCAGTGGTATTGTAGAGAACAATCTTGACTTCACATAAGCAGCAAATAAGGCTCTGAGATACCTGCTTATCTCTTATTATTATGATTCTACAAACAGATACTAAATGAATTCTAGGACCACCAAGAAGAATGCATGTTCTACAGGCATATGAACAGACTGCTTCCCAGGGCAATACAACCAGGGCTTACTCATGTACTGTGGATTACAGCACTACACCTTCAACACAGATTCAAGAAGAGGAAAATGTCCAGGCTTCTCTTACATGATCATACTGCTTCAGAGCTTTATTGGTGATCTTAATTCTCTGTAAGAAGACTGTTTCTCTCTTCAGTGACTCCTAAGAGCTGGAGAATCGGGATGAAGTGTCTGGGGAAAAGGGGATGAGCCTTTGCAACAGTTTCCAACTTGTAGTGAGCATTGTCTAAGATACAATGTTCATCAGCATTGGGGAGGCAGTGTAAAGGTCCAGGCCTGAAGCTATAGCTGCAAGGAGGGAATGAGTCTGCACAGCAGGAGAGCAGAACTGAGCATTGTCACCTCAGGGTTGATACTAGAACTTACCTAGTGCTTCACTAGAAGCAAAAAAGAGCAACTGCCAACAGAACATGCTGGACATGAACACAGCACACAGTTTTCCCCTCTACCCACTCTGTTCATCCTCATTTGTCTCTTGAAACAGTAGCTCTGCTGCTCCTCTGAGATTATTTGCTTAACCTGTTCATCAATACATTTCAAAGCTGCCCAAGTTTAAGTGTGCTCTAGGGCTGAAACACTGATCATCCAGAAAGGAGTCAGAGTGGAAATCAAGTGAAATGAGAAAAGAAAGAATCTTTCAAGCTCAAGTTTGAACCTCAACAACCCTGAGCAATGGTTAGGTCTGCCTTTTGTTCAGCATCTTGATGATGGAGAGCTAGTGTCTAATAACAGGAAATAAACTAGGGCAATCATGCTGGATTTTCCCCTCAAGATTATCTGCTAGATTCTCAGATCTCATAGCATATATACAACTATTTTACTACAGTCTGAGGTGATAAAATTATGAGCATATTAGGTGGCTCAGAAGATGGACCACTTTCTCCTACCTGGCACTGTCACTGGTGTCCCCTGCTGTTGGCCAAAGCTGCAGCCGTCACAAGGCTGGGGACCGTTTTGGCACTAGAACTGTGAGCCATCTGCAGACAGGTTTCCTGAAGATCCCAAGCGCAGAAGTGCTAAAAGGCTCCATAACTCCTGTTCTTCTGAAGAGCTGTCTCTTACACTAAAAAAAAGAAATGGGCATGTGGGGGAAAAGTGAAAGGTAAGACACAGTGAAAGGGAGGTGGCAGGGAGAGAAGTAACAGGTTGTGCATGCTTTTGCCATCAGTATCTTTTTGCTGGGCTCAGGGGGCCTGACATCAGCTTTTGTACCCGGCTGAGGATCTATAAAAAATAAAATCCTGCATTTCTACACATCATAATTCACAAAAGACTCCCAAGGGAGATGTGACGGCAACCAGAATGTTGCTGAGCCTCGCAGAGCATTTCTCTTCCCCACTCCTAGGCCTAGGCAAGAGTCATGGGAAAGGTGACAAGTTATTGAACCACTGAGTTTCATTTCCCAAGAAAAGCCTTTGAGTGACAATGAAAATACACTAGAGCCATCAGCCATTGTGTATGGGCTGACAAAAAATTGATCCATGGATGAAAAGCAATTTCTCTTGCATTCTAAAGAACAAAGTTTAGTAGCTGTTCTCTTCTCTGCTTTCAGAGAGCTCCAAACAGCTCTCAAGGGACTGAAAACAACTACAGTGTACACAAACTGTTCACTTAGTTTAACTCATGCACAGTGTTCATGATTCACCAAGTCAAGTCTTCCATGTCCTGATATTCCTGTCACAGGCAGCTCCTCTCTCTTTCCATCACAACTTTTCTACCTCTTGCTACTCAAGAGCAATGCAGAAACAGAACATTCCCTGTACTGAAAAGTCTTCTTCGGGGAATCCAACCCAGTGCTGTTCTGGGGATGGACAATACCTCCCTCTCTGTTGTTTCAGCCCTAATGTTCACGAAAGTGCTAAATTCAGCTCTGCAAACTGCCTTCTTTTTCAGGTCTGGTAGAGGCAGTGGGTATGTCTAATGGATTCTGGAGAGGGATATGTCTGTCTTTGCCTGGTGAGGCCAACCTTTAGGTTGACTTCCCACCTTTCGAAACCTCTGTTATGGTCTCTGATTCACAGAAATACAGCAAATCCACTGACCTGTTGATTAAAGGTGATTGGAGAGAAACAAAACTCACATAACAGGGTATTTAGGAAGGGAACTCGTCAGGTTCTGTTCTGGTTAAGCACTTACTGCCTGAGTTTTTTCTTGCCTGAGGACAAATGAAAATAGACTTGCAGAAACACAGGTTCTTTTCCCATTTGCAAGCAGGAGCAGGAAACTCATGATAAACAAAATCATTACTGTTATCTGCATGTCCTAACTGACCACCTCTGGCTGCTGTATTGCAGCCATTGTCAGTGGTTTTGAGACACAAGAAATTATAGTTCCTATGCAACATCCATGTCAGCTACTTGTCTCCTCCATTAGGCAAGACAGCGACAACGAGCCTAGAATAGAATTATCACAGTTAAAAGTTTTCTGACTAGCCTGGCCTCACAATTTGTTTGCCAGCCTCAAAGTTAAAACTGAAACTTGCATCTTACTAACATTTTACTCAGCAACATACCGAAGGTATTTAAGCCTCAGTCTATTTCTATCCTCACAAATGAAAGTTATGCTAATGGCTGAAGCTAGTATGTGAGGCAATTATTCTCAAGTTAACTCTGCTCAGGCTGAAGAACCCTGGATTTCCTGAAGGCAGTTCTGTCCCAGCTTTTCCAGAAGGTCTTCTTCAGAAATGAAATTAGGTCCTAAAGAAAGCTGTCATTTAAACGTATTTGCCAATAAGAGGCCAACTTAAATAAACCTTAGCGTACTTGGGCTTTCATTCCATGTTTAGCCAAACAATGCAATAGATTTTTTTAGCAAATAAAAATTCAGCAAAAAATCAGTCTTTTTTCTTTCTTTTAATCCCAACATCGTCCTCCACCAGGCAAAATGGCAGCTCTGTATCAGTAGGAAATCTACATCAGTAAGGAAATATTCTCAAAACAACAGAACAGCAGTACTACAGCAGTAATGTCTTCTGCTTTGGAAATGTGTTACCTTGATGTTTATATAGCCACAGGAGACCATTCAACAATGGCAATGTGTTAATTCTATTGACATTATCGCTCAAATTCAGTCACAGGGGTTGGTGAATTCTTTTTTTACATGGCTCTTTCATCTAAAAGAGAATAAAGCAGGACATAATGGATGGTTAGTAACATATTGTTAAATGGTTCCAAGACACAGGAAATTTCAATGAGGGAATAGGGAAAAAACTGAAAAGTACAGGTCCTGATTAGAAAAAAAGACTTTTTTTTTCGCACTGAATTATCCCAGTTTCTCAGCAATCAGAGCCAAGGATTCTCCAAAAAAACTAAGCATATTCTACACTTAACTGAGAAGTCAGTCTTCTATGGAATTCTGCTCAAAGGAATCTCTCTGTTATTCATCATGATAAAAACTCAGGTGACTTTCTGTATTGCTCTTGCTCAACTCAACTATGGAATCTGTTCTGAGAGGCTATTAATATTCACTCACTCAGAATGAAAAAATCCATAGTTTTAACTAAAACTGGTCAGAAGGTAAAATGATAAACAATTTCAGATATATAAAAATCTCTGCTTCAAATTGAGTGGCCATTTGGGGTGGGGTGGGAGTTTGGACATGTAGCTTCCATTTTAAGGGAACAGAAAATGGAAGATAAATGGTAATTAAAAAACTTACCAGGTAGTGGGAAAGCTCTGATAAACAATTCAGTTCTTTTGACCAATAGATCAATGGTATTATTAGGAAATAGGTGTGGGAAGTGAGTATTTACAAAGCCCAGATACAGAACTCACCAAAACCGAGCCAGCTTCTAGTCCATCATATTCAGTAACTACCATGAGTCCTGCTGCTACTATTCTGCAAACCACTAGGATTTCCTTGCTGGAACAGTATCAACCACTGAAGATGGGGAAGAAAAGGTGTTAAAGAAAATGGTATTGCTAATAACCTGTCCCAGGGTAAGGCGAGTATCACCAAACAGAACTTCATTTTATGATCTCCCTTCCTGGAACTTAGGTAGGCAACACCAGTTGCTCTCTAAAGTTCATCTGTATGTCCTAGCCATCATCACTTCAGAGAGAGTTAATTGGTGAATTTGATTTCCTTAGTACTGCTCCCAAATTAACACAGCATGACTTTAAAACTATGGTTTGTTCCTGACTTTTCTGGTTGATTTGTTACCAAATCCTCACATTACATTGCCATTATATTTGTACATCCTATCATGCCCAAGCCTATAGTGACTTCATAGTCACTCAGTTTCCTACAGATTTAATCTGGACTGACCAGCAGGGATACTTCAACCTTTCTTTGGCCTTTTGCATTTTTCAGTGCTTAACTGTGAAATTTTGCATTTATGAGTACTAAGGAAGCTAAATGTATTTATTTTAAAGCACATGTTTTCAATGGGAGTTTTAGTTGTAGAAATACTTTAGGTCACTAGAGAAACTGTATACAGCGTAAGCCTACGGTGAAATAGAGCTGATGATGCCCTTTGCTATTTCCACTGAAATCAGTAGTAGTGTTTTGTATTTATATTTAGGTACCTTGTTGAACCAGGCATGCATTTTAGATGAAACACCATCCTTCTCCTCTCTCCCTCTTCCCCAGCACATTCTGCACTTGGGCATAAAATTTCCCTATTTTCATACTCTTTACAGCTACTTGTCTTCATAGTACTAGATAACATGAGAGTTGCTACATTGTGCTGCCTTTGTCATTACTGCAATGTGACCATACACACAAACCAGGCATTTGAGTTTCACTGAAATGGCAAGAAGTTCATCTTATTAAGAAAACAAATGCAAGGAGTGCATATAAGCACATACTACTTACTCTCTCTTACATTTTAACAGAATTATCAATTGTCTAAAAGTGAATCCGTTCATTTATACAATAGCATTTCCAGAACAGTCATCTGAATTATGTGCAGTTGTTAAAGGACCTTGTGTCTGCCCCTTAACAACTGCCAATACACATGTCCAAGGAGCTCAGTGCGGGGAGTGTTCTGCTCCTGCAGATCAAGGGCTGTAAGTGCTCAGCTCAGGCTCAGCACCTGCCACCCCAGCAGAACAGGGACATCTTTGTGGCCGAGGTGGAGGCAGTGGAGAACATCAAGGAATTAAAATGACTCTGACCCTGCACTGCTTTCTCATTTTCCTTCTCACATGGAGAAAACCTGCTTTGGAATGAAAAACTTCCAAAGAAAAGTACAGGCCTGGCAGAACTTGCCATTGTAGGAGAATTTTTGCTCAGTTCATCTTAAGATTAACTTTAGAGACAATGAAAAGCATCAGGGTGCATGCAAGCGTGTTCCTGTACATTCACTTGTCTTACTCAGCTTCCAAAGAAAGACCTATGTGTGTCTTCTCGAAACTAAAGTGTGAACTGACAGCTCTGCCTAGATGCTAATGCCCATCTCTAACTGCACAAGCAGATTCAGAGGCTTCTTTACACTAGCAAAGCAAGGGGATCAACGGACCCAGGTTATCAACTGGAAACTCCTGCACTTCTTTTTGCAGCAGTAGGTTACAGTGTGCAATCCCAAGCTGTTATATTCAAGAAAGCCAAGCTGAAAATCATCTTGTACCAGTGCTCTTTGCTGTGAGACAACACGTCAGACTCCTTGTTGCTCCCAGGAAAGCCCATTTACTTATTAAGTATAGGAAGCATTTCCAGCAGTGCTGTCTACTGAGAAAGTCACAGCAGCACTTTTATTTGTTGGAACTTGCACTGATTACTTGAGGGTGTAGTGCTGCAAATTGATGTAAGCTCAGTAATTTCCACTATGAATTTCTAAACCTTTTTTTCTAACCCTCTCTGACTTAATGGAAATCTAATATACAGTCTAGACGTTCCTAAGTGACAAATTTCCACACTCAAAACTACTGCTTTCTGACATTCATATGGGATGGCGGTTTTATATGGCAGTTCAATTAACAACTTAAGGTATTCTTTGAGAATATATCTAATGCCATCTCTTAAGGGGAAAAGAAAATTATCACTGCAATCATATTGAAGAAATTACATTTTCTATATACCCATGCATTTAGAAGAGAAAATGTGACTCTTCATACATTTTAGTGTGTAACTTAAGGAGATTAGATCTCTGGTGTGACTTACATTACAAGGAGTCAAAGAACACTTCTAAAGTATAAAGCTTTTTTGCTCATACCACATCCTTTTCTAATTATTACTGAACAGTGTGTGTTCAGTGCTGTATTAGATAATAGTTCATGCAATGCATATTTGCAAATAAAACTCAGTTGCTTATTATTTCTTGCCAACAGCCCTATTTATCTACCAAATCCCTCAGAGAGTAAAAGAGTGTGAATAAGTAGGACAGGTTCTTAAGCTAACTGTACTTATACAGAACAATTAGGCATTAACACAGGAAGCATTAAGTCTAAAATACCTTTGTCTGCTACATGGCCTTTCACTGGTAGTTAGAATAACATCACTCTAACTAAAATTATATGAATAACATTCCACTGTGGTTCTCATATGTTTATACCATATATGAACTTTGCTTATATTCCATTTATACTGGAATTCACTCTTGTTTGCAGGGTTTCTGAGAGAGAAGGGAGAGAAACTGGCTGAAAAAAACTGAGAGGAAGATACCCCTGTCTGATCTGAGGGCAAACCTACTTTTTACCACATATGTTGACTTGGTTTTAGATATGCAGGCTCCTTTACTAAGACACCATACTCAGAGAGACTGTAAAGGGTTCCTCCCACTGGGATTATATAATTCAATGCTTTTGTACCAAACTATGTACACAATAATTTAATTGTGCAGATAAATCTCAAATGCAGACAAAAGTGTGATTTTACTTTTCTCCTTTGTAGAAATTACCTTGGTTTTGTGATTCTGCAGTCAGTTTGTAGCCTCAGCTCCATCTCCCCATTCCATTTCATGTGCATTTCTGTCAGAGGACTACAGTACTTGATTTTTTTCTCCTGGGTACTTTAGATAACAGACTGTATCTAAGGTTTTTTCCAAGCTTGAAAGCTATACACTTCCATCATTTTCACATACATTTTTTGTCCCTAAGAAGAATTTTACTTTAACAGAACTATCTCGAAACACTTTACAGATCCCTGGGTTATATTTCTGTCACTATTCTTGGGCCCACTAACACTTGTACAAACTGCATGCCACTGTGATGGACTAGGATTGAATTAATCAGGACTTACACTGACAAAGCTGAAAGCATTATTTGGGTCCTTTTACACAAAATTAAGTGCCACAAGATGCTCCTTCTCTCCCCCATTATAATTTGCTGCATATTAAGAAAATGGAAAATACCCAGGAGGCTTTTTATATTAAAGGAAAAACACCATTATTGTGGCAACAGATTTCATGTGAAAAGCAAGTATATAGTGGAGCTATACTCCTGCTAAATTGTAGGATAGAAACAGTGAGGTTTTGGTTTTGGGGTTTTTTGCTATGGCCAAGAACATGGCCAGAATCTGGTGTACAGACTATGAGGATTCTTATTCCCTCTGCTTTGAACCAGACTATACATTATGAGAAAGACATATAGTACAGTAGCAGAAGGCCCTTAAAAGTAAGTGAGGTCAAAACTAGCAATGTAATTTAGTATTTCAGAAGCTTAAAGACAGGTCCTGGTCATCTTCGGGGTTTGCAGTGGGTGTTGTTTTTAACCCTTCTTCCCCCCGGCTTTTTTATTTTCCCTTTTTCTTCTCAGTCCTAGGGCCCCCTCTAGTGCTACCAGAGCAGACAGTGTAGCTCTCAAACTGACAGGGTGAACTTCGAACATACGGCTATATTGAGATGTGATCACAGCCTTGAGATTGCACTCCAGCCAGACCCACCACATGCTGCCTTCTTATTCACAGATGTCATTTTATTAGGGATAAACTCATCCACAGGATGGAAGAAGTTTTTGAGATAATATACAAAAAAGCTCCTTGACATCCATGGGTACTGCACTGTTTCATGTGAGCATTGCAAGGTTGCGATCTGAGCCTGCATCAGAACCTCTGAAAGGATTGATCCCCATGCTTTTGGTAGAGGTGGCCTGTGGGTAGTGGG
>NDXB01006182.1:260250-282293 GCA_002631895.1 Agapornis roseicollis | reverse complement strand
CCCGTTTGTGGTGGGGGGGGGGGGGGGGGGGGGGGGGGGGGGGGGGGGGAATCAAACAAACATTCACGTTCCATATATAGTCTCTAAGGCCCCAACTGTTTTCTAAGGGTCAGATGTGGTCAAAAGAAATCCACGGGCTGCAAGATACTCACATGACATGAACAAAGAGCTCTCCAATCTTAGTGCAGATAAGCCAGCTTTGAAGAGTGTGGAACTGGGGCTCTGGAGTTGGCTAACAGGAGTTTGCTTATAGGGCATCATCCTCATACACACATTAGACAAACAGCAGCAGAAGATGATGATTCAAGGAGACATATGTCATTAAACATCTGGTGAGTTTTACCTGGAGTCGTTAAGCATTAATATGAAAGAGCCATTCAAGTGAAGGGAAGTTGTACTCCAGATGCCAACAAACCTCACATGCTGGTCTGTCACCCTTCGCAACGCTACCTGTTGCACTGTGCTCTGCAACAACTCAAGAGTCCCACAGGGAGTTCTCACAAAGGCATAACTTGGGCTCGTAGAGTCTGTGCTATATACAGTATCCCAAGGTTACTCCTAAAATCCTGACGCATGCTTCAAAGCTTAACATTAGTGGATTCCTAGTCATCAGCTAGAAGAAAGGGAAAGACAGCAATTAACACTCAACACCTACACTGAAGCTCTTGCCATCATCTTCACCTTCAAGAACAAAGCTTCTTCATCCCAGCTTTGCATGACTAAGTAAGAGATGACAAAATCTATGCCTGCTGCCTTTTCTTCTGAGCATCTCAACTAATTTACCCTGCCCCCTTTTTTCCTTAAAAAATATGACAAGTACCTGCAGGAACAGAAATGGTCTCTGCTTGGTAGATAACACTGTGCATATAAACTACGTACACCACGGATTCTTTCACCTTACTTGGAATATCAGTACCACTTCGAGTATCAGTACCGCCAAAAACAGAGTATTGAATTGAAGTAACAATGGTGTGATCCTACCATCGATAAGACTTAGTCTGTTCTCACCTGGCCCCTCTGTTTCCATTCAGTTCGTTTTGTGTCCTAATCAGCTTTGGCTGCCATCCCTTCCTCATCTTTTCCTGGTCACTTGCTCCCTGACCATATGGTATATTTTGGCTGCAAAAGACATTGATGTCATTATTCATGAGGACACCTAAATCTAATTAAACAAACAAAACAAAAACCTCAAAAAATCCCCAAACCAAACCAAAAAGGACCCCAAAACACCAAGAGACAACAACTGACAAACATGAAATAAAACTGAGGAAGATACTTAGTTTCTTCCTTGACTCAATGTTTTGGTTGTGAAATGAAGCAAACAGCGTTTTGCAGACAGTGGGCAGAAGCCACTAATGACAGCTGAGCCCAACAAAATTTATTCTTAGTAAAACAGTGCTTGCCTCAGAGACACGAATTCTTGATGGTCTTAACTATTACATAAACTATATAAACCCTGTGCCAGGAAATGCAACTGCATAAAGCACAGCCTACTCTCAGTACTATATACCTTAGCAATGGTGACCAGTGTAAGATACCTCACCGTGTGTAAAAACGATGCCCAGTAATGGCACAGAAAGTCTATCAACTATCTACAAATTACTCTCAACATCCAACTCAAAATAATTTCTTCTTCCATTTGCTTTGGAACAAAACCTTTTTTGATATTTGCCTGCAAGTTCCAACCGTTTGGTTTTTCAGCAGCTAAAAAGAATTTGCTTTTTAGTCAATTACAGGAGGAAAAAAAAGGGGGAGATGGGGGGAAAGTAAAAGCCTTCTTCTCACCCCACTTGGGCACAGACCTCAGACCTTATGTTCCTGTCCACATAGATTCACAAGGAGAAACCCAACCAAACTGAACAAATACAAAAGCAATACACTTCAGCAGCTGCCATTTATTTGTCTGGCACATGAGCAAAAAACCTGGGAACACCGAGATTTCAAAAGCAATGGTTATCCTGTAAATCCTGAAGGCAGATGTTACATTTCATTTGATATGCTGAACTTGGACCTTGCCTATACTTGGATTTCAAGCATTACAACTAGGACTAGGCTGAAATCAAGGAAATTACTTCAAGTAAACACATAGCTAACTGCACTTTTACCATAATGCTTTTTTTTTTTTTTCCCCTGAAAACTCCACAAAATCATATTTCCAGGTTTCAAAAGATGACAAATTAATGAATACTTCTGTCTGTAAGGACTCAAAGTTCTTGCTCCAAGTATCTTTAGGGATGGTGCCTCAGACAAACACTGTACGTAGACGCACCCAGTGATCTTGGGATCTTCACTCCAGAATAGGTCTTCTTGAACTGAAGAACTACATAAACTGTAATGAGAGATGCTTTCACAAAAGAATGTATTATATGAAGAACAGCTACTTTAGCCATTGTGGAAGATGGCCCAAAGCTGAGCAACACACTATTTAGTCATTAGCAGAAGGGCAGAATTTGAAGGAGGTGACCTGTGTAATTTGGTCTCAGTAATTTCTTGAGCTTGAGAAAAAATCCTTGAGCCACCCAAGAGCATAATGGGGATAAAAGATCATAGATTAAAAAAGGAAAAAAAGAAAAGAGTTTTGAATATAGGATAAAACAAGTTGCATAGTTTGAAAATTAAAATGAGTCTAGGACAGATCAGCAAAGTTTAGCTTTCTTGACTGACAGTAACAGTTTCACTTACTGTTTTTGCTCCTTAACCAGCAAAAATTTAAATCCTTCTCAAAAAGCAGGACCAGAAGTCAAAAGAAAGCTCAAGATCAGGCATTTTAGCAAGCTCTGGATAAAAAACACCCAACAAAACCAGGCAAAATGCTTAATGCCAAAGAATCTTTAAGAACAATAAAGAATAACAAACATTTTCAGTGACCAGATTCAATTAAGAAAATCAAATGTTTTGTCTGCATACATCAGACCAAAATAGAAGTACACACCTGAGAATTTAAATGTGATGTTAAAGTTAGCCATACATTTAAGAATATACATTAGCCAAAAAGCCTTTGTCGTCTGTTCTACTGGGGTGAAAAAGCCCTGTTGAGCGCTACATCCTCTGAGCTGTGCTCCATTTCTCGGTAAGAAGCCAATTTCTTTTTTCCTGTGCCATCTTCTAAAAAAATAAAGATAATGACTGATTATCTACAGCTACCTTAGCCTATTAGCAATCAATGAACATAAAGTATGCTAGATACTGCATTTATAAGTTACCCCAAATTAAAGAGCAACACTGAAAACATATTACTACTGAAAATACCCACTTCCTTTTACCATTCAGTTACCTGCTCTTTTCCACATCAGCTGCATTCAGCTCACCTATCACAAGTTACAGGACAGTTGCTAATACATCCAAGATGGACATCTGACATGCTCACTTGCTTATAAATTACATTTTGTTTAGAACAAACAACCCAGACTATGAGAATAAACTTGCAATACAAAGCATGATGCTGCTTTTTTTAATCCACGGTCTATTTACCATTCTTACAGTGAATGAGAGTGATCACTGTAACAATAGATTAAATGTTAATTTGTAGAGCTTTATGTTATCTAATTAACCACATGCTGTCTTTGCCCTCATATTGTTCATTAGCATTCAAAGATACTCACACAGGTGAAAAAGAACTCAGACCATGTCTTACTGGGGAAGTGAACCCACTGTGGGCAATCTTGGCAGCACCGGCTGACCCAGGTTCTGGATCACACAAGATCAAACCCATTTGAAGAGTTCTGGCAGTCTTCAGAAAAGGAAGAGGCTTCTACTTCCCATGCTTCCTTCCTCCACTGCTTTCTTATCCAAGAAACAAAAGGGAGGAATAGTACTTTTTCCAGCACCATGGTACCTTGCCCTCTCAGAGGAACAAGAGACAACAGTTCATTTCAACTTTATTAGAAAAAACCCAAGTTTATACAAAGCTCTGCATTTTACAGAAAACCACCTCCCCCAAACACAAAGAAATCTGACATTGCAAGCTGTATGCATTTTCTTTTTCCATATACATACATGTATGTACATACACATATATATATGTGTGTGGGTGCACGCCTATGTATATATAGTGTGTGACTTTTTTTTGCGTGGTTTGCGGTCATTATTTTACAAAGTTAACATTCAGTAGAAAAAAAACCCCAAGGATCTTTGTTACCATTATTTTCTCATATAAATAACTGTGAGCAGTCCCTCTGCAGATAAGATAAAAAACACCTTTTCGTGTCATTCTGTAAAAAACAGACACTACTGAAATGGTATTGAAAGCTTTCAAGTTTTTTCAATACCTCCATAAAAATATCATCTAGCTCCCAATTCAAAATGCTTGTCCAAGGCATCAGAAGAGAAAGGACTGTAAGACAATTCTGGAAAGATCAGTTCTTTAAGTCAACACTCAGGTACATTGGTGTGAAATGAGTACAAACAGGAGGCCAACCTCTCTGTCTGCCTGGAAAAGATGGTTCTTTTCCTATTGTCACAGTCAAATTCCAACAACACACTCAGCAGTGCCAAGGACCTGACAGACTCTCAGCTCACCTTTCTGGCCTCACAATACAGCCACAGACTTTCTTGATACAATTAAAACATCCACCAGCTCAGCAAAGTTTTCCTCCTCCATTCACCTTAAAGAGAGCTGTTGGACTAATCATGGCATGGCTGGACAGACAACAGGTTGCTGAATTACTGGGAGAAAAACTTAACTAGTGGGCAAAATGCAAACATACAATTAAACGGAAGAAAATGCTATAGAAAAACTACTGGAGTGACTTCCAAGGCTGTGGTTTGAAGAAGCAGGAACAGCAGAGAGATGTGAACTGTAGCACAAAACATCCTTGTGTTGCTGAAGGTAGAGGTGAGAGTGTGGTCCAAATGAATTAACTCTCTGGTAAACAACTGTTCTTTCCATCAAGCACCACGATGGGGAGAATGGCGAAGATTTTGAAGGCAATACAAGTGGTAGTGGTGATAAAAAGGTAATGAAAGTGAAGAACACAATGATGCCAATTAAATGGAGAGTAATGCCAACGAAGATGTTTCAACTGCCAGAGATGTTGGCAACAAGAATGGTTATATGGTTGGTGTTGATGATGGCCAAAATTCACTCATATGTCCATGTAGTCATCATCTTCATCAGTATCACTTTCCAGTGAGGACTCCTGGCTTGAGGTCTCTAAGATTTCCAAAGCTGGCTGACAAAGGCTCTCCTTCTTTACATTCGCTGCAGACTGAGCAGACAAAATAGCAGACTGATCCCAAAAAGAGAGAGAGAGAATATATTGCTAAATAGTTAGGATAAACCCATGATCACAGGGATAAAAGCCCACTGGTTGCTATCCCTTCACATTCAGTAGCCCTCTGACTTCTAATTAAAGATATGGCATCGTAATGTGAAACAGCATAACGTTTACCAGTAGGCTTCCCCACAGTCAATATTCTGGTAGCTCCTACTAGCCTAAGAATTGCAATGGTTGCACTAGCTCACTAGCTCACTCACCCATTTTTGCAGTTCTTTCTAATTCCCTCAGAATAGGCATAAGGACTAGGACAGCTATGATTTCACCCATGGCCAGTATTTCACCAGTCCTTAAAAACTGGCTCCTGCTAACAGCTAGCATCATCTTCCGCTACTTATACTATCTGTGGTTATGAACTGGGTCAGAACTGTTGCTCTTTTCATACAAGTATTTTATTAAGGGTAGAATTATGATAAAAACAATCTAAAAAATTACTGTTTCCCTTTTATTACCTTTAACTTTTGCTTGGTCTCTTCTGAAATGCTGCCCTTTGGAGAAAGGAGGGTGGGAGTGGGTGGAGTGACAGTGATCTCAGGTGGAAATTTGGTGACAGATGAAGGTATGAAAAGCTTTGGCATGTTGGGCAGAATGCGAGTTTTTACTCGGGTGCCATCTGTCTTGTTCTGCTGACTTCCCAAAGTCTGTGAACTGGAGCTGAGTTCAGGCTTGGAACTTGAGGCTAAACAGAAAATAGTAAGGAAAAACATGTTAGGAAGCAATCTAGGATTTCACAAAGAAGAGGGAACGGTTCATTGCTAGACATATGGCTGGCTCAAAAGGCCTTTCTTGAAGCATTTCATTAATTAAGGCTTAGGAACAGAAGAACAAAGTGCCTCAAAATTCTATAAAGACAACTGGAAACCAGACATAATTTAAAAAAATAATCTTCATGGACAGCAGAAACGCAGCCTGATCAAGCATGACAAGTGGCAGTGTAGCACTGACCCAGCCACACGTAGAAGGCTACTGCAAACATCATTTTCCCACTTCTTGTTTCAGATGAAATCATCTTATCTTTCCATTCTCTAACTGCCTCTCCATTCTGTAATGCAACAAATAAAGCTACTTAGCTTTACTTATGAGTCTTAATTTCTTCTGCCATAGTGTTGCTTCTTTAGTTATGGAGATAGCAACTCCACAACAATTTAATAAAAATATATGTTAACATCCATTAAAATTTCCTCATTACTCTCTTCAAATCCAGCCATAAAATCCTCCCTGAGGTGCTCATGCCCACACTAGTTAGCATCATTTCCACATGCTTCGCAAGTGTCTGAGTTTGTGGTTTTTCCAATGGAAGGTTGCTCATACAGGGCTCATCTCATGAAGTAAGGAGGGATCCAGCCCTTCTCTAGCCACTATTACATTACAAAATAATATATACACAACAATAACCAGCTTCCACACTAAAACTGAGAATTTGTTAAAAGAGATTTCTCCATTTCTTACTAATAATGCTACTTCATATGAAGTTATGTGAATGAAAACACCAGTCTATCTCAGACTGATAACAATTATTCATATACATTAAACACAACAAAATAAAATGCCAGCTTCTTGATGCTATTCTGAAAAACCACCAGCAGTTGAACTGCCTACTAAAGGATGTAAAATTCAATCATGCTTTTTCAAGTGTGCACAAGAATGTAAGAACTGCCCCAGCAGATGAGGCATGGCTTTTCATCAAGGTCAGTGACCCACCTCCATGAGCAGCCAAACATTTCAGAGCAGAGCACCAAATATGCTGCAGTAATCAGACACAGGATAATCTCCCTTTCAACAAATATGGAAAAACAAGATACCCCAAACATAAATATCTAGATTATGCCTGCCTGAAATACCAAGCTTTATACTTTCTCAATTAAAACATTAACTCTTATTTCTCTTGGGAAGCAGGCAGAGGAGGGGTAGAAAGCATTTACTGCAGAAATGCTGGGTTTATGTTTACTCAAACTGAGTAAACATAAGGGAGAAACAAAATAATTTCCTTTAGCTCAATATTCAAACAGTGGCATCTGAAGTGTTGCTGTACTGCCCCACAGGAGACTCCAATTAAAAGAGAAATTCTACCTTAAAGGATGCACAAACTACAGAGCATGATGGCCTGGTACTGTGGGCTTTTTGATTTCGCTCTGATGCCATGGTAAATATTTAGCATGCGAGTCATGCACCAGAAAGAATAACCACTAAGGGAGAACCAGGCAGTTTCCCAGGAAGCTGGGACATTGTCAGGTATGCCTCTACACTCTGGAATACTTGACTGGAAGGCAGGCAAAGAAACTGAGGAACAGGAATCACAGCTCTCCAAACAACCAGTCCCTAGATCTGCACCTAACCACCCATTTTCAGAATTCTTTGAAAAGCTCCTACCTTGGGTACAAACATGTCCCAAATTTGTGCTGGTCACTGATTCCACTTGCCAGCAAACAGGCTCTGGTGAGGGTGCAACAGTTGCCATTTTCATCTGCTGACAAAGCCGTGACTCCTGCTGCTGAAATCCAAGCCCCTCCAAAGGCACTTCAAGCTCTTCTTCCTCTTTAGTAATGAAATATAATTCACAGGTATTAAGAGACATCCTGATCTCTCTCCCAAGCCTTAATCCTTCTGCTGTCTAACCAACTGGTAGGATTTTTTTTTAACCCTTGCTCTATTTCTGTAACATGACTGAGTGAAATTAAGTACTGGCAAGCTAAGATGACATTACCAACTTTGTCATGCTTTGTGCCATCAATTCAAACTCTTAAAAAAAGTAAATGCTAGTAAATGTCATTTAAAAAGCAGAAGAAAAAAATTCCTGTGCATGACACTTTGTTATCTCTGAACATCTGCAACAAAACCACACACAACTGACCATTCCCCTTTGGAGATGTGAAGTTTGAAACACTTGGCACACATGCAGAGCAAAATCCATCACCCTTAATGATGAGCCAGCTGTGCTCAATGGTCCCTCTGATCTGCAATCAAACATACATGCTACACTGAAGTGCACCTTATTGGTAAGGAAGACTGATCACTGCAAATACCCAGTAACAGAGCCAAATCTGTTTTTTATGAAATCAGTATCATTTTCCACTAGATTTCTACTTCTCACTGGTAAGTCTACTGTTATCTCTATAAATACATTAGTCTAAAATTCCCACCTTCTGCTATTCCAGAACTTGGGATGCTTGTAACTCAGAATCCATGTATGTGTGCGTAGAATCTCTTTATTACACACCAGCTGTATCTGCTTTTCAATTAATGCAGTGTTAAAACAGTTTTCTTACACACTGAGATGCATACTGTACAGAACAGGAGTAAATTCACTGCACTGCTGAGAGCTACTTGTGCCCTTTCTGGGAAGGGCAGCTTGAATCAGCAGCAAACCACTCAGGGCTACGGGCACACAAACAAGCTCTTACTCTCTGATAAAAATTAAGATATCCTTCGAAACCAAAGGCCTGTCCAGTCTAATTTGAATCACCTTGTATTCTCACAGCCTAAAGTGCACACAGGCAGCTATCACGGACCAGCAGATACAACGTATATTCACAGTCTAACTTGGTCTAAAATTCTTTGTATGTTCATTACATCATCATTCTACATGAATTTAGGAATTTCATAGTGTGAAGTCTTAGAAAGAAATATGCATTTCAACTTTTCCTCATTGCTAAAGTACTCCAACCCCCTCAGGTGCTGAAAACACTTCACCATCTTCACCAGTGTAGATAAGAACTTGGAATTTACCACAGTAATATTCTCCCGAACAAGATTTTCACTTGTAGAAAATCCTTAAGAAAACACTGCAGCTTAACAGCTTGGCAGAAGTCAGATCAATGCAGTTTAAAAGATGCAACATTTTAAAAGGATTAGATTTTCTAGGGCTCCTGAATAATCTGTACAAGAAAAGGCTTACCAAAGCAGGCTGTAAGCTCTTTCATCCACTAATTTTCATTGGTAAAGAAAAGAACCCATGATCTAAACTTGTAGCTGATAGCCAATATAAGCCTTAGGATAAATCAGTTTGCTTGTAAAGAATTCTCCAACAGTTCCCGAAAAGGAAAGGTCACACACTACAGCACAAATCACAGGCAGCTTCTGTTCTGTGATGTTCACTCACTATCAAGCACAAAATGGAAACATCTAATGCAGAAGAATGTAGTTCTTATTCTCAGCATTCTTTTGCACATTTCTCTGTGGATACTTCAAAATACAGCATTGAAAGTAGAAAAATAATAGTTGCTTCTATACATGCATTGTATTAATAGACCAAATGAGCTTAAAAGTAACACAGGAGGAAGTACTTAACTACAGGAATCTCAACTAGGAAAAATCATAATTCACTATTTCCTTGTTTACAAAGCAGAGGAAAGCTGAAGGCTCATTTTGTGTATCTGCCTGCCCTTTATACCAGATACACGTATGATTTAACCACATGCTAACAAAGTACAAGAGACCATACAAAGAAGGATCAGCCCTAACATGACCCAAAGCCAATATACACATATCCATTACACTGCTAGCATCTGAAGATAAGCTATAGTCTAAACCCAGAAGACGCACACTGAAATGCTAGAAGACACTTGTTCGAAAGATAGGAAGAGACTTTACATCAACATTTGAAGAAAAGCAAGCTAAAAATGATGACTTCAGATCACCCTGCAAGACAGCTAAGAAGTCAACTCCTTTTTAACTTACTCCAGTGCTTCAGAACCACAGTTTTAAGTATCTAGGGTAAGTACTAACAGAATCTTTCTTATTCACTCATTAACCAAGAACACAAAACAGTAATTCATTTAGCAGATACAATACTATACAAATAATCTGCAAACCCTACAGCCTCAGCTATACTGCTGAGAATAGTCATGTATGCACTCAGCTACTGAATTACTTACTAGTTCACCATTCAGAGTAAGAGCTCTGACTATCTGTTTAATTATAAGATACATCATTGCTTAAGGTGATTTGCTGTGCTTTAACTAAACTATGTCCCACTGACAAAAGCTGGTTTTGGCAGCCTATTTCTAGGATGGTGCTACAAGACTAATACCAGTCTATGTTCTTTTAGGAGCAATCAGCACACTCATATCGATCTTCCATCACATACTTGTTTTTGTTAAGTTTTGAAGATCCATTTTATAGTATAGTAAACCTAGATTTAACTTGAATACAATTATGTGTCAGCTGTTTTTCATGTAGAAGTGGCTCAAAATGAAAGGGCAGACGTCTGGCACACCAAGCGTGTATTTCTATCACTGCACTTCTGGAAACAACACTCGTTAATATTCTATTAGGTGGTATCTTTCAGTATATGAGAAATCAAGGCTCACGGTCTGTTAATCAATCCCTTGCTCTCAGAGGTGCTAAATGCACAGTGACTGGCTTCTATTCCCTGACTGGGTCATACGCTTTATTCTGTGCAATTTTTGAGTGGCATTATTCCCAAGTTAAAGTTAATGAACAAAATATTTTTCTTTATTCTTGAAAATTACAAGAATTGGTTGTTTCTGGTGTGTATCTCATCATTTATACTTTAATACAGTGCACAGATATTTTATTATACCTTTTTTCAGAAGGAAAGGGTCAAAGAGAGAAAGGTAATCAAGAAGAAATACACAGTAGGATTTCCCATTATTTGTCTAAAACAGATTTCTGAAGAGACTATCTTGATATTTGTCTTGTGGAAGATGCTGTTACAGCCCTGAACATAATGTCCTAGTTTTTCTAATAAAAACTTTCCCCAGGGAGGTAAAGACTCCACTAACTCATGAGCCACAATATTCTGCACAAGTGCAAGAGCACAAGAATATAAGCACAGCACATTTTGAAGGAGTTCAGAAGCTCAGATTCAGTATCAGTTAACAAATCTTTTGATAATACCCAGTATTTGTACTGTCCTGGCAGGTTTTCAAGCGTAAGCTTTTCAAACCCAGTTTAAAATAAAATCAGTTTCTGAAGACATAATACGCAACAGTCACTTTTCTCCAGGCTGAAGATGGAACAGGTACTGTATTGTGGAGACCCATTTAGCACTCTCACCTTACAACGCACCACACAAAAATCAAGCACAGAGAAAAAAAACCCCACAGATTTGCAATGCATATTATTATTGATATTGAAAAGTCTGTCTCCAATTGAGCTGAATGACAAGTATGGGGTATTTTTAGCCTTCCCATTCCCAACAACTGTCTAAATACATATAAAATCGTACACACATAGAAAGAGGGACATCATACCTTTCAACATCTCCCTGCTTTAGTGAGGAAGAAACAAGCTGAAAACAATTCAATGCAACAACCTACTCCAGCTTTCCTCTCCAACCTCTTTCCACTTGTTGCCAGGGTAACCAGTGTTTGCAGATGCCTATAGCGGGCGCCTGGGTTCATGACTTCATCACAGTTAATATTCTCTCTCTCGGTCTGTCTTTATACAGAGAAAACACTATATACATAAATCCACACATTCTGAACATACAGATTATGCAACCCCTGCAACCATTTTTATACTGACACAGTTTACTTTGCTATTCTGACGTGTATAAAGTGAAAAATAACACCGTCGAAAATATTCACGTGGCAATTTGCACATGTGGAGAAAGTTTAAAAGCAGTAGTTCTGTAACCAGTAAACATTTGTTCTGCTATCTCTGCACTGCACTGCATGCTTAACCATTGGATTTCCTCACATTGCCAGGTATAAGAGACATTAAAATGTTTTGCAATGCTGTAATGCTAGGTGGAATTTCAAAGAAATCCTTTAGTCATGCATTAAACCAACTAGATGACAACTGAAAGACAAGCCCAGAAAATGTGACTAGCACCTGGAGAAAAACATTTTCCAGTTTCTGACAAAAGCAGTTTGAAATATTATAGCACTGATATGTTAAAGGATACAAAACCCCCCTTACACTGCATGCACAAAACACCATTTCATTATAGCAAAAGGAAGGAGCTGAGCTTTGAACTCCAGAACAGAATACTAACATAATTTCAAAAGCAAAAGCTTGGAGAAATGAACAAGTAACAGTTTTAAGTTCTTAAATAAAGCACTTGTAGCACTTGCCTTCATCCCTCTACAAAATACCTTCCCCAGCAGTTCTGTGTGTCAAGACAAAAAGCCTGAAAATACATTACTATGATTTAGCAAATCTGTACTACCTTGTTTTCCAACAACTCCAAAAGAGTCAGGATTGAATTCTGTGTGCCTATGGACATTAGGAAACACTTATTTAACTGGTCCCAGTACCAACTGGTTTGTGTTTTTATGACCATCCAAAGCACATGTAATTGTTCACAGAACTGTTACTCATTTACATTCAAGGTAGATCTTATTTTTTGATAGTGATGGAAAGGGATCTGATCTTTGCTCCCTGACACAGTAATCTTACCACATTTCCAAAGAATAGTGCTAATGTGAAAACAATTAATCTTCTGTACTCCATCTGCCTCACCCTCCAGAGTGCTGGGAATTAATACAGCTTTTTTCCCCACACAGCAGTTGCAAAGGCCATGGAAAGCTTGAATTTGAAGAAACTCAGAGTTTCCTCATACACTGTGCTACTAAGTCAACAGAAAGACTGCACTGGAACACAGGTTGGTTCAGCTAACACTGTTTAAGGATGCTGACCAAAGAAATAAGGGTGCATTGGCCCTCAAGCTGTATCTACCATGAGTTACTATACCACAGCAGGCAGTGAGATAGCTTAGCTCATCACAGATGTGGTAGGTATAGGTGCTAGCCTTTCCTTACCTGTCATGATTTTTTTTTCTCTAAAACTCCACTACCAAGTCATAGCTGTAGAAATAAGTATTTGACTTGAAATGCCAAATTCAGGAAATTACATTCAAAGCTGACACACAGAGCCATGTGTTAAAAATTAAGTGCCAGAGTAATTTTGGAGGCGAAAAGCTGCAGAACACAAGTTCTACTGCCCCTGAAATGAAAGAAATTCAAGCAGCCTGGTGAACAGAAGTTCACACTGTAATAGCATGGCACATTGCTATATTTATCACTGGGGTCCTGAACAGAGAGCCTACTGTACAACTATGTGAGACATACCCCAAAATGCTTCCTAATGCTGAGGTCAGCTGTCACAGAACAACATGAACGTGACTAAAACAGGTGGCTGCTCTGAAAGTGTTTCCTGGAAATAGTCCTTTGCCCATATTAATTCCTAATTAGTATGGGCCATACCAGATCCCTGTAACAGCCACACTGGGCCAGCCTAACAGCAGAGAGTGGAGTACCTATGTCCAAAACCATTTCCTGCACTACAAAGCTTCCTAGAGGTCCACAAAGCGGTTGTGCATGTTGGAAAACAAACAAAAAAGCGCTCTGAAATCAATACTAACTCTTCTTAAAACAAAACAGAACTACAATTAAAATAAAAAAGTGTGGGCTTAGGTCAAAAAGACAACAGTTTGATATTCAACTACATGAATGTTCAAATGGCACTATAAAAATACAGGTACCTGATAGTTGTGTTTTAATATCTGATGGAGCAAGCACACATTATTTGAAGAGCATCGCCTAGTAGCACCTGTGGATAGTACCAGTCACTCATTTGCAGTCTACTATTTCTGAATGCTATGTACTCATTACCTAATGGAAGCTGCAAGACTCTTCCTTCTCTGTCAGCACGTTATCCTCCTTTGACCTGATAGCCAGCTAAGCACAATGCAATTAGCAAAAGCAGCTGTCAGAAACATCTCTTAAAAGAATACAATCACACCTCACAATTTGCTAAGAACTTTGTAAGTAACATAATACCTGTGCAGTAGGCTTACAACTACATCTCTCTTCAGTCTTCATTTGTGCAGGAATATATGTAAATTTTATGCTGCTGGCAGTGCTCTAAAATTAGTGAAATGGAAACATATTGTAACAGTATAGCATCATCACCATGTTCTTTTACAAAAGGTCTCCAAAACCTAGACTCCTTTAGTGTAAGATATGCATAAGCCAGTGACTCTGAGATCTTCTGGGGGATCTAAGGGTGCATAGGGCTAGAAAGTCTCTTGGACCACAAACTTGCCCAGGCTGCACTAAACCCCAGGCTGTGTACCAACACCTCACAGGCTACAGCTGGGAAGCTGCTGCTCCTGTCCTATTTGTTCTTACTGATCTAACATGGGTACATAAAAACAATCTCAGTTTTAATTTAGAAGGATCTTCTGCACAGCACTGGACTGGAATCTGAAAGGTAAAGATCAGAAATGAATATTAAGTTTACTAAAACCCTCTTCTGGCATGATTTTGTTGTGTCACCAAAGCAAATGAGCATACTCCCCACAAAGGGAAGAGGAAAAGACAGGACTGACTGGTACTGTCTGCGCACTATGCAAAAAAGAATTAAAAAGTCATTCACAAACAGGAAACCTCAGCTGACTTTCAGCAGTGAAGTTGTTTTCAAAGGGTATCCATTGTGAAAAATAAAAGCTTCGTGAAAAGCAAGCATCAGACAAAGGCAAGTGAGAATACCAATGCCAAGGAGGCTGAAGCAGCATGAGATCAGAGACACAGAGAGAGCAAACACAGAGATAGCTAAAGGCAGCCCAGTTGATTTCTATTAGTGACTTTGCAGTTACTAACAGGTGGATAGAAGCTTCTACCCTAGCCAAAGACATGGGGTTACAAGTATTTTAATAAGAGTTTTTAAAGCTTTGCAGGAATTCAACTGAGGAAAACAACTGCCAAACCCCAGCATAAGTCAACAGGGGAAATGAAGGAGAAAGTGATGAAAGTTGCATACAAGTAACACAAGTTAAAAAGAGCAGAACATGTGCACTGAAGAGACAACCTTCATGCCAGGTGACTGCTACATGATGAGGACTCATACAAGGCCACAGATGCTTGGCCAGTCTAATCTTCTCCATGTTTCAGGGGGTTTTGAGCCATCAGTTGAGAGCAACAGTCTAAAGCATGGCATTGTATTCAGCAGAAAAAATACGGTAAAACACTGACTGCACTTATGAGGGCTGAATGTTACTACTTCCAGTCATTTACAAAGTATCCAAAAGCTTGAACTGAAATCCACAGTTAGAGTAATGCATTACCAACAGGGCCAAATATTTTGGACGTTTTGTGTAAGCAGGAAGTTTTCAGTCCCTCTGAATTACAGAGGGACTGAAAAATTACATGTTTGTCTTTAGAAATTTATGACACAGAAGACACTGAGATCAATATTTAGCAAACCTCAACTAATGATGACAACCTACAATCTCCATTATTTCACTCAGAAACAGGGATTGTGGATGTCCAGTCATGTCTGAATATCTAGAACTGTGAGGAATCACACTGAACCCCTGTGCCATGTACTTATAATACAAAGATAGACACTGTCAGCGCAAAATTATAGAGCTAACATTCTTTGTCATACTTCCCTCTCCCTTGTGTGAATTGCCTCAGTCTTCTGAGAACTCAGTATCAAATGAAGGTGAGGTACCAGTTGTTAAAATAAACTAAGCTGCAGACTTCTGTGAAAAGATGCTCTGTACACCTAAAAGTACTCTTACAACTCTGATGCCAGTTAAAACCCTACCAGATTACAATGCTGTAACTGAATTCTTAGGACTTGCCGCTTCAAAACCCTCTTTATTTTGAACATGTGTCTTTTAGGGAGTCTGCTGCTGCCTACATAAACAGCACCACTGTTCACCACAATAGTTGTACTTATTTTTCCACGCAATTGTCCTCACTTGCATTCATTTATTGTGCTTCTGAAAGTCTAGAAATTGTATGGGTTGCAATACATTTACACCACTACGTGCCCTGTTACATCCTCCTAACAAACATCTGAAATCAAAGCAGGGTATTCACATGACTTATTGGAGTGCAACTATCCTGCACAATACAGGAGAATTGTCTTCCTTTGCTCTGAATTTGGACAGCTATATCATGACCTTGGCTTTGTATTGAAATGCTTAGCCTTAATGAACAAAAACTGAATGTAGGGGAGGAAGAAGTGTTACTTTTCTACTCTGATTTTATATTACAATTTGATAAATAGCTGGCTTTAAGCAAAACACGTAACTTTAATTCCAAGTATAAAAACTTCTCTTGATATTGAAACTCAGATGTGAATGTTTTCCTGTTTATTCCTTGTAAGAATCATTATTAGAGTAAGGAGAGTAAAGAAGACAACAATGTCAAGATCTGTCAGCAATTTACAACAGTAAATGCTGGAGGAGTGTGACAGGCTGGAGAGGGTTTATCTTAATTATCCTATTTTAGATTTCCCAGAGAAAATTTTAGACTGAGCCACAAAGGTAACTGTCCCATGTACATTTATACCTCAGTGTAGGAAGCTGTCATGCTGAAATTACCATCATCACTTTGCTGCTGGACTTCATCACACTGTATTCTGTACATACAGAATATGTATGTACATACACAAAATATCACTAAAATATTTAGATAAGAAATGAGTGGCATAGAATCAACACTGCCTGGAAAGCTATTCCTTTTTCTGGGTGATGTCACAGAAAATGGTAACAGTTAATACTCTTTGATGTGAAATACTTGCACATGAACAAAAACATACAGGAGGAAGTGACGAGACAAAAAAAGATGAAAATGGATTACTCTAAAAATGGGAGGAGTTTTTATAGAAACAGAGCTAATGGAAGGCAGAAGAAACAGGGATGCAGCAGAACTAGAAGTAATTCTTTTTAGAAGAGGGGGATTCAGAGGCAGGAGAATTAAAAAGGAAAAAAAAAAGGACACAGCAGTAATTGGTCTCTTTCTCTCAGCTAGAGAAATGACCTGTCAGGTAGGTCTGAGAGCCAGAAAGCCAGATCTAACACATGCGTTCAGCCCTGGAATGAGAGCTCTGCAGAGAGTCTCTTCATCTTTAGACACAGTTTCATGGGTGTAATTCTGACAGCTAATTCTTCCATCTCTCTCTACCAAAGCAATGTACAGCTTGCATGAAAGAACAACGAATGATATGTAACTTTACAATCCTAACAAAAACTAGGCAATCAAAAGATCAAAATAAACCTTCAATCACTACAGTGTAGGAATTTGCAGAGGAGAGCATGGCAAAAATGCTCCTGAGTTCTGTTTGAAAATCAAAAGAACATGCAAGTTCTTATCTGCATTGTCATTCCTACCATTGGACTCTTTAGTAAGCATACAGCACCTTCACAGAGGATTCATTTCTTTTCTCCCGTTGTCTAGTCACATACTCAAATTACTTCCTGTTGAACAAGCCTGCCAAGACATCTTATGACACTATGCAACTCCATTCTTTAGCTTCACAAGGACAATAACAAACATGGTTTACACATTGACTAAGCCATTCCTTTCCTTATCATTCCCTTTTGCTTTCTTCCTATCCCAAGGCAATCTCTCCCAGATTTGTGAAAAACTCTCATTATAAAGCAACCGCTAATATGGGATGGTAAGTTCCAGTCTGTTCTCAGGAATTAGCAAATTGGGAAAAGTGGTTTCTCCCTAATTTGCTCTTCACTGCTGACAAATTCAGCAGATGATGTGCATTCAGATCCTGAGGCTGATTTCATATGGGAAGAAATGAAATACCACAAGTGGAACAGATAAAAATTTCAAAAAGTCACAGAACATCCAGACTAGATCAGAGTCTGCTCATTATTAACAAACTTTATGCACCATTAAGTCTCACAAACCTGGGCACTATCTCCAATCTGCCACTTTTCACCATGCCTATTATATATATGGTTCATTCATAACTTTATCTGGGCTTCTATTGTCTTATGACATTTTGTGAGTACTGTTAGACCCCAAGCTTGTGAACAGATGGGACTGAGCACAGGCAGCAGCAGACACCATTTCAGACAGTGTTCCTGCTAAGGTTGCAAGAAAGTACAAGCTATATAGCAGGTGTTTTGCCACCTTATCATGCACAGTGTCCTACAAATAATCACAACCACTTCTTCTAGGTACCGAAGGCAAGTCTGAAACTGGGTCTAATCTTCATTCCCCAAAGTGGATCAAGTACTGCCCTGCACAGTGACTTTGGCTACTGCTAACAAGCCAGCCTGCCATGACAGCAGCAAAAAAAAAAGACAGCATTCTCATTTACTTCTTTCCTAATCTATACAAACTGTATAGGACCAAATTCACAACACAGGCCTAAACAAGCCACACAATTGTGCTACAGAACTACTAACACTTGTTCAGTTCCTTCAATCCTTCTCTGTAGTCTAACCTTGCGTATCACCATACAAGGGCTATAAATAATATATTCCCAACATTCCAGTCCCACCAGATGTTTCCCTTCTCAAATGTGAAAATTAACAGTGATGAAACACTAACTTTATGAAGCATGTAGAATATTGGAATCTTCACCATGTTCTGTATATACAGGGCAGTGATAGCTGTGCATCTAATTATGTTATTAGGACACTTGCGAGTCAGATGCAGGCTGTCCACCAGTTTATTTCAATTGCAATCACTTCAAACATTTTTGAAGATTTAAGGTATTTTAAAGAACCAGATCCTCACTTCTTTGAATAAAACAGAAATTGGGTATTTTTATGCTACTAGAGACTTAAATTCTCTATTTAAAACATACGATTATTTTTTAGTTGCTATTCCATGATTTTGCACGCAAGTATGCAACTTCCATTACATATGCAAGTATGTGACAGTGGTCACTCTAATAATTAAATGCAAATGTGCCCAATTCCAGACCAAAACAAAAATCTCCGTAGCCTTTTGAGTTTGGTCTAGCGATCAGAAAACAGGAGAGAATCAGAACTGAGGCAGGGACAGACCACGTGGCCTTGACAAACTGGTTAGAGAGCACCAAAACATTCTGTCTCCCTGAGACTTACCACGTGCAAGATCACTTGTGCTGGGAGCAGTCTCTGCATTTTGACTCCGCAGATGCTCAGTGTCCCTGTGTGACTCCTGGGATGGAGGTACTGAAGATGCTGAGGAGGAAGAGGAAGAAGAGGAAGAGGCTGGTTTGGATTTGGAATGGAGATCATTCAGTCTCAGGAGATTTTCAGGAGTTGCAGTGTCTGGATTCACTAGGGTAGGATGCAGTGTGGTTGCTGCTACTGGGAAGAAGCTCTCTCTGTTGTCCTTTGTATGCTTTGGAGTCGTGGGTGCTTCTCCTGTGGCCTACACAAAACAAAAAAGGGCAGGCAGAGACAGTGAGAAATGCATGCCAGTAATTCTGCATATGCTACCTGCTTCAGTGACAACTGTGAGCAGTACAACTTTCTGTAGATAGAAAACACTGCCTCTAAAGCGAATATAAAATCAATAACTATTATAAAGAATTATTTTGTCTTTATGGATTATTTTTCTGTTCTTAATGGTTTACTTAGCAAAGCAGCACTTGAATATTTGTTCATATTCATACTGACAAACTCCTGACCTGGACAAACAGATCTGCAGTGCTTTAAGAGCATTTGCAAATTATTAAAAGACATAATTCTTAGTGAATGATGTCAGAAGAAACAGAGAAAGCAGAAAAACCTATTTGCTTGCAAAATAAGTGATCATCTTAACCGCAAATCATAAATACCCAGTAACTGCAGAACTGAATAACATTGGTGTCCAACTTGGAATAATGTTCTGGAAGATCTGATGCCTTTGCAGAAGTAACAGTGGCACCAAAAGTGACACTCTGAAGCCAGAGCTAAAAATTTAATGAAGTATCATTGATTATACAGACAGAAGGTAGAAGGGTGACATAAATTCACCAAAGAAGGGAACAAGAGTACCCATAAATCGAGTATCCTCTCTGTATTTTTTACCAGCAATCAAATCTTCTTGCCTGTGAGGCCAGAGAACACATTCATTTAATGGTCTTTATGGTCTTCATTCAATGAAGACTTACTGGACTGTAAAAGACACAGTTGAATGGAATCTTCGGCTACTTAACTCGTGTCTCATACCTCTACTGTGAAAAAAACCCTCATTTTAACCATAGTGCTAGAGTATGAGTGTTTGAAATAGGAAATAGAGTTCAGCTGTCAAATGTAAAATTAAATTGGGCCCTAATGGCCTAGATGACCAAAGATTTTTTACAGTGCCAGAGGAGTCAGCAGAATTTCAGAGAGAACAGAGTAAATCTCAGCTGGAGGAAACACATGTTTAAAATTCAAAGGTGGAAAAGACACAAGTACAGCTTTTTTTTAAATAATTGGTAGAATGTATTTTTGAAGTTCCTGAACTTGATTAATCAATCTGCAAAAAGCATTTGATTAAAACCTGCCAGATGCTATGTGCACACAAAAAATAAAACATAGCAGCTATATTCACAACTATTACCATGTTAGAGAAAAAAAAAGTCTATTCTGCCTCTGAAAGCAGGTTTCTGATTTTTAAACCATCAGTTCCAAAACTAAAGGTCTCAAGACTCACAAATGGGATCATACAAACTTAAGGGACAGTGCAGAAGAAAGCCTTAAGCCAGAAGTGAGATCACTAGAGGAAATGTCTTCAGCTGTGATTCAGAGGGAAAACCTTTCATATCCAAGCACTTTATAAACTTACATAATATATTATGTAGAACCTGACATTTCCGTGCTTGTATTGTATCTAGGTTTGGGTTTTTTTATCAGAAACACATGAAGGTAGTACTAGTTAGGTACATACTTGTTAAAAATATAACTGCATCTCCAACTGTATTTCTATAAAAATGCACAGCTATTTCCAGAGACAGAAAAAGGACTCTTGGAAAGCAACTCAGCAAATATTTGAATGGTACTCAGAAGAGAAATGATTAGTGAGAGGAGGAGCACAGCAACACTCCTGCTGGAAGGGACTTCTGTATGTCTGTAGTCCAGTTTCTGCTCAAAGCAGAGCTGACTTCAGTCAGATCGGCTTACTGAGGGCCCGTGTCCAGCCCAGTTCCAAATGTCACCAAGGATGATGTCCTGGGTTCAGCTGTAGCAAACCACAGCAGATGGAGATTCCACAACCTCTCTGGGCCCCTGTTGTAGTGCTTTACCACCTTCACAGTGAACATTTTTTTCCTATCATTTCATCCAAATTTCTTCTGCTACAACTTTAAATGGTGCTTCTCATCTGGTTCCTTCCTCCCTGCTGAAAATGAAAATTCCATACCCACACCCTCCATTAGTCTCCTGTTCTCCAGGATGAAGAAACCCAGCTCTCTATAACTTCACTGCCATAAAGGCACATTGCTGACCTGTGCTCAATTTCTTTGTCCACAGCTCCAAGTCTTTTTTGGCAGAGCTGTTCCACAGCCAGCTAGGTTGCACAGGAATCACTCTGCCCCACGTGCAGGATTTTGAATTTCTCAATGTTGAACCTTCAGCTAGTTCTTCCAGTCTTCCCAAGTTCCCTTGAATGGTAGGTGCTCTCCAGCATACTGACCATGCCCTCCAAGCTGGTGTCACATAAACTCACTAAGGGTTCACTCCATCCCATCATCCAAAGCATCAGAGAGAACGACGCCAATTACAACTTTGAGGAATGCGACTGGGAACTGCCAGGTAAAACCCCAGTGGGTGGCCAACACGTGTTTAGCCAGGTAATGGAGGCAATGGAAAAGCACCAAAATAAAGAAGACCATCTTGTAAGTTGTATGTGATCAAGCACATAGAGGGAAAGGTTGAGACTAAAGTTACCCCTTACTGGTATACACAGATGAAACCAAACTTCCATTTAATGTTTCTCAAAGTGAAGATGCTGTTCCAGGGACAAGAAAAACTAGGTTTTATTTGAACTGGTTCCTCCAGGTGAAGTTGTGGTTTGGGCAAAATATTTCGGGTTGTTTTTTTTTTTTTTTGTTTTTTTTTTTTTTTTTTTTTTTTTAGAAAAAAAT
>NDXB01006182.1:230755-260113 GCA_002631895.1 Agapornis roseicollis | reverse complement strand
TTTTTTTTTTTTTTTTTTTTTTTTTTTTTTTTTTTCAGAGAACCAACCTGAAGAGAGGAACATTTTATTTACTCAAAAGAATGAAGCTGAAACTAACATGAGGGTTTTGTCTCAGTAAAATCATGACTAAAAATTCTAATGCATAGTCAAAAACTGCAGTTTTACACCAAAGAATGACAAAGAATGGCTTTAAAGGAAACCTTCTGCCTGTGATCGGGTGAAGGGTTGTCTAACACTTCTGTAAAGGGAGGTTCTTTCAGCCTAATGAAACAGAGACCTTGAAAGGACCCAACCCCAACCCAAACCCCTCTCAATGACTACTCAAACAAGGTGGTAGAAAAAAGAGAGGAGAAATGCCTATCTTTAAAATAAGAGTCAAAGCATGAACACCCCCCCCCACACACCTTTTGCTACTATGTATTCTGTAGCTAATACAGCCATAAAAAAAGGGATTTAAAGCTGCTTCGTATGTTTTACTGGCCCCAGAAACTGAAGAGCACCCAAAAGCTGTAAGCAGAAAATTAAGATGAGCACCACAGTAAGGCACATGTTGTTTTCTTTCAGAGATTTAGAGATTTTGGTTTTAGTCTAGGGGCAAGAATTCCAGTTCAGGGCAAAGTCACTAACTATACTACTCAAGACTTATAGGGCCACATTTCATCATCCTGCCTTCAGGAAAACACAAGGCTTTATAACACTGCATGTGAGAAATAATCCCAGAAAAACTCATTACAGGAAGGAAGTCTTGGCTTTGCCAGAAGCACTTTATGTTCATCTATTTCTACTGCTGTACCAGCAGCAAGGCATAATAAAGATTATTTTCCTCAAAGATACAGTAGGGAACTGAGCAGCAGTGACAATAATCCTTTACCAGCATTTTATGTGGTTTCTCATTAGGAGAGGGGTGTTTTTTTAAGTTTCTATTTTGCTGTGGCACCAAGTCAAAAGTACAGCAATTCTCCTTCCCCCTCTTTAATTCACTGCACTGTGTTAAGTGTCTGTTACCACCACGATGTTTAAAACATGGTGGCTTTATTACAAAGTGGCTTTAATCACCAAGAGGAAAGGAATCTTTTCTTACACTGATGAGGATGCTACTTAGAGAACAAGCGCACATAACTGAAATAAGATGAAAACCCTTATCTGCCTCCTTCTTTTCACTGTGATTACAGGTTCATTTAGTCAGGGTTGGACTTCCTTCTGCATGCTTTAAAACAAGACAAGGTACTGAAGATTATGCAGTGCTACTTCTGTCTTGACTACCATACTATCAAAGCGGATAGAACTAACATACAAGGCTTACTCATAACCAAATGACATGTCACAGAAGACGAGTAAAACTGTCATTACTTCCATAAATACTTGCTATCCTATTTGCTCTTCTCTAAAACACTTTAAAACATTAAAAATTGTTCTTCCTTACAAAGTCTATATAAAGGTAAAATTTAAATGAGTAACTAGCATGCGTGTTTGTTAGAATTGTGATTGCTGTATCTGACTTATGCAGGTGACAAGATCAGACTCCTTATTTGTTAAAACATTGACTATTTCTGTATACTCCTCAAAGAGTTCATTCAGCTTCTCGGAGGCTAAGGATAAACCCTTCCAATGGAAGCTGCGGGATGAAGCAGTAAGGAGGGGGGGACATTGGGAGTGATGCCATTTTTCTTCCCAAGTCACTGTTACGTGTGACAGAGCCCTGCTTTCCTGGAGATGTCTGAACACCTGCCTGTCCATGGGAAGTGGTGAACCAACTCCTTGGTTTGCTTTGCTTGCACATGCAGCTTTCACTTTACCTATTAAACTGTCTTTATCTCAACCCACGAATTTTCTCACTTTTAGCTTTCTGATTCTCTCCCCCATCCCACCAGGGGAAGTGAGTGAGCGGCTGTGTGGGGCTTAGCTGCTGGCTGAGGTTAAACCATGACATTACCATACTTATTGTTGCTTTCAAAACACAACAAACAAATCCTACAGGGACCTTCTGCTACTGCTCCTAGAACAGCTCACTGCTCTGGGGCTGTGGGAAAAAGTAACAATCAGGTGAAAGGGATAGTGATGGTCTTCCCAACACAAGTTTCCTGATGAAAGATGCTAGCAGTACACCTGTTACGTAACTTATTCCTGTTTTTTTAGTTTATTCCGATGTCTCAGTTTGGCATTCTGTGGGACTGATGTCAGAATCCAACTAACAAAAAGATGTGCCTTTGAAAAGAATACCAGTGCATTACCACAAAGCCCTGAAGCTGTCACATAAAGTGGCTGAACAACACACTGGCCAACTGCCACAATACTGGCCCCTCAACTTCTGTTCAATATAGCGTTTCAGTTAAACTATGCCTATTCTTATTTTTTCCCCAATCACTCTGCAGCAATATTTGAAAGAAATCTCATTTGGAAGTTTACTTCAAGGTACATTAGAACTAGCAGCAATATCCATGATCCCGATTCTAAAAAACCTTGTATTTCCCAAGATTACAATTTTATTTCCTAAGATTACAGTTTTACATATAGAAAATAATTAAGGTTTAGATACATCTGACTCAACTGAACTTTAACCTAACAAAATCCTCCATTTACACAAATGCATGCAGGGGCATAACATCCTGCTCTACACAAACAGCTGTATTCCAGCAATGCTCCATACGCAAGAACATCATTATTGGACCAAAACAGATAAGGCAGCAGGATGAAAACCACTGTCAGACAAAGTAAAAGATAAAAAGTGACTTTTCTTCCCTTCATGTTCACTTAATGATTGCTTTCTGCAGGAGACAGAAGGAGGAGAGCTGTTAATTATATCAAGAATACACCTCCAGGATAGAGTGAGAGGGGGATGCCATGGTAACTGGCAAATGCAACAGTGAACAAAATGGTCACCCTATGGTAGGAGACCATGAAAGAGCTCATCCTTTTGTCCCCCCCCTACCCCCACCTCCTCCTTCCCCTCCTTTCTTGTCATCTTTGCTGCATTAATAAAGCATACAGACAACTCAGGAAAAACAACTTTTTCTGTAAGCAGCCTCTGACGTCTTGATGTGCAGGAAGAAAAGATGAAAATTAGCAGCATGTGGGTGGAACAAAAAGGAGGGGAAAAAACACATGAGGTAGAAATAGAGCTGATTATTTTCTAATAATTTAATATTTTACTTAACTCAACTCCTCCCATCCCCAGGAAAGTGCCTTTACAAAAGGCTTTTAGCAGTTTCTTAAAGAGAACAGCTTGGTGGTTTGTTTTCGTGTGATTTGGTTTGGTTGGTTTATTTAAGTGGGAATTAGAGACAAAACTGCTCTAGACATTCAAGGCAGTTCAAACAAGTCACTTAAGTTTTCTACTTGAAGAGCATGTCACTGCAGTGCTGACTGCATTCCACAGCAGAAGGGGAAACACTCACTGAAGTGCCCTCTAGCTTCACTCACAGAGACAATTTTTCCTGTTCCAAATAAAATGTCACAATCACTGTAGGGTCCAATACAGAGATTGTAACATCACTTAGACTGATGCTCCAGAATCAATCTGAGCACTTTTGAGGTTGTGTGTGGTTCCAGCTGCAGACCCCATACAGCAAACCCATCATCTATGTCATCATTCCTTAAATTTCTTCAGTATGAAGCTGTGGTTTAAGGCTTCAAGACATTTTAGACTTTAGGACATCACCAACACTCGAACAATTAAACACTAATGACAGGAGAAACCAAGACCTCAGCTACCTGTTTTGAAACTAGAGAAGGGCAAGAAAACAGCAGCACTAAAGCACTGCCTTCCCTCAACAAATGCAGCTTTTATATTACAGAAGTAGCAAGCTTCATAAACTCAAGGATCCTGCCAGGAGCCTGAAAGGCACAGCTGATCTGCATAGCCTGGTTGTGCTTTTGTGTTTATAACAAAACGTACTTGTGCTGATTCTGGTGGCAGCTTCTTCATGAAACATCACATTTAGTTAGATCCAGCACTGAAAGCTGCTGAAGAGTTTTGACTGCAGATTTAGAAAGGGAAACGAGGAGAACACTCGGAATTTGGCACCAGCCAGTGGGAGAAGGTGATCAAGGAGGTGATACTTTGGAAGAGGTGAGTTCAAGCCAAGGGTGAAAGGGAGGATACGATCAGTCCAAATGGTGCAGGGAGATCTTGAGGTTTGGCAGCTGGATCAGGAAAGGGTGGTTGAAAATTTCTCTCTCACTCTTCAGGGATGCAAGTAGTCCCAAAGCAATGGTTTTTTTTTTGGCAAATGCAGCAGTGAGTCTTAAATAACTCAGCAATGTCGAAACAGCCCCTTCTCATGACATTTAGATGATATACTATACTGTGAGGAGCCAATAAGAATTTCAGCTGCTACAGCACTACCCATTACGAGGACTTTCTACACACAGTCCCATATTCTCAAGAGTCAACACACAGGACTAGAGCCTTAATGGCATTCTGGAACTTTGCCCTTGAACACTCTTGTATTTTTAGAGATGTTAAGTCCAGCCTTGTGTACAATGTTGATGTCTACAATGTTTTAAGCTATTTGTTCTATCCAGTTCTCAGGATTGGCAATCCACAATATATCCTACCACACAACCACAATTTTACCTGTCCTCTTTAAGCTACCTGTCATGACAGTTGCAATACTGGTGAAAGCTGTAATTTTAGTATTAATGCACACAAAATTAAGCCCACAGTAATAAAAATACCTTTTTGAATTGCAAGTCAAGGAAAGAAAGACAGATGTGTTTCAGACTGAAGTATCTCCACATGCATTAACAGAATGTTCTGTGCACTATGAAGCTTTATCCTACCTTGTGCTGCAGTAACTTTCTCAAGGTGACACGTCCTTAACAGTATCACAGACATCATCATTATGTATAAAATGAAAACTTTAACGTGACCAATTTTAGGCAGCCAGAAAAAAGGCATATTAGAAACTCTCCAATTACCTAGAAGCCTTACAACTGCTTGTTGCCAGCACACCCCCTACTTAGTCCTTAGGACTGCAGATTTAAGTATAATGCCACATCAAGGTCAAACTAGCCTGCCTCTTAATCTTTCATTCTCCCTCAACAAGCTCTTGGTATTCCATTTCCAGGGGCCATTAATTTCACATGAAAATCATAGCTGGCAAGACTAAAAATATATCTTATAACTCAGAGCAATAGCTGACTGCTTTCAGGATCTCTGCAGATCTTTTTGATAACATTCTCAGACTGAGAAAATCAAAGAGAAGAATAAGCATCCTTCAAAATGCTGCTTGACCACAAAGTCAATTATCTCTAGTATAACTTCAGTAGTTAACTACAATTAACATAGTGACCACTACTGGATAGCAGTCACAGCCTATTAAATATATATGTATCAAAAATGTGTCTCACACCTACGATGGAAAAGAACAGAAAGAGGAAGAATGACTTTCAGCCACACCTATTCTCCAGTCTAGTGTACTGCACAGCCACTCAAATACCTCGGCCAGTACAGAGGAATGTATACCATAGCAAAGGAAGAGCGGTCACCAAGGAAGCACGCTTCCTTCCAGCAGCAGTTCTCACTTGAAAATGCTGATTTAACTATGCTATGTTCTTATGCTATGACTCACTGTCGTGTCTTCTAGAGGTATTACTTTGAACAATGACAAAACAATTCTGAAAACTCCAACACCACCACAACTCTTAAGTTCAACCTGAACTACTTTCCTCCCTCAGTTACAAAAGCCCACCAGATGAGATGGGCTACTCTTCTCCCACCTTTTCCAGCTGCAGGACTACTCATTTCATGACTTGAAATCCTAGCATAAGTAATTGCCTTTGAAATCACAACCCCACTCATTAATGATGGTCATACAGCCTTCTTTGGAAGCTGCTATAGTCTGAACTAAATTTAAGTAGTCTCTGGAACTTCAGTCTCTTGCTTTTAAAAACAGTGCAATAGGCTGAAGGGTCAATAGGCTATACTAGAGAATGTGGATATTTGAGAAGGTATTTTGTTAAATCCTCAGTCTACATTAGTTTAGTCATATGATCAACTCAGTGACTTCAACAAGAGCAGTTATTCTGCAAGAAGCAGCACAACAAAATTCTCTGAAGGGCTGATGATTATACTGCTGTAACAAATCAAATGGTTTTATTTTCAAAGTGTTCACTGGGCAATGTTCTGTATCTCTGAAAACTGATTGGACAATATTGCCCTTGTCCTCTTTAACTCTGAGTATGCAGTCACCTTTTTAAACCCCACTCAAGCAACTCACATGTATCAGCCAAGTTCCTTGCTGGGTTTTCTTGAAGGTTCAGGGTAGGCAATTGCCATGGCAGCTTTTCCAGCAAGGTCAACAGTTATTCAGGCATGTGGCAAAACATGAGAATGATGAAAAACCTGCACACAAACTAACCTTGAAAATGGATACCGTGGATGAACTAGTAGTTGACTGCACTGGAAGTGACAAGATTTCCTGTTAAATCACTTGAAATAAAACATACCTCTTAATGTGATGCACTTTGAAGCTTGCAAACATTCCCTTTAAGGCAGCACTCCAAGCTAATGAGATTATTACATGCTGCAGTTTCCTTTTAGTCCATTTCTAGCAGGATCTTGTAGGCTGTGTGAAGCTGCCCTACTGCTACTATAACACTATGAATTAGTGTGGAGACACAGGAATAGCCACTCTTGTAGACATCTGTCTGTTTTCCACAGACTAAGTCCTGTTTTATTTAAAATTGGCAAGTATTTGCTTTCTGTAAACAAATGATGTCATGTATAGAACTGTGGCAGCTCAGAGAAGTGCTTTGTTACTGGATAGTTTGAATAGGTTTACAGGGCTTGTGGTTCTTAAGTCACTTATCCCAAGAAATTAACAGTTCAAAAAAACCACCATAAAACCCCAAGTGAACACAAAATCTACCTTGATATATGTCTTTTTCTGCTGGTTGTTCTATTTTACAGTTCCAGGAAGTATATGGTTTCTTTATGAAAGCTTTCACTTGCTACTAGAATGAGGAATCATTTGAATTATGGCTTTGCCACTTCCTTCCTGGCCAGCCAGAGTTTTTAACCTAAATATTTAACAACTGTTGAATTTTTTATATGTCTCTTCAGGCATAAGGAGGAAACATTACAGCAGTCAATAAACAGAATCTGACAAAGTGGGTTATCATGCTTTTGTGATGAGATCTAATCTTTTTAATAGCTTGGCAATACTGTAACCCTTCCACTTGATTTTAGAAGTCCTCTGTAGTCCTCATGGCTGATGCAGTGTTGAAATGTATTGAGCCGGTGAGACTCCTGCATCTTCTTCTACAAAGTCAACTAAATACCTGGGGAAGTGACTTACAAAAGTTCACCATTCTCATGCTTTGCCGCATGCCTGAGTAACTGTGGACCTTGCTGGAAAAGTTGCCATAGCAATTGCATACCCTGAACCTTCAAGAAAGCCCAGCAAGGAACTTGGCTGATACATGTGAATTGCTTGAGTGGGGTTTAAGAAGGTGACAACATCCAAAAAGCAAACAGTAACACTACTTTTAAAACAAGCTTATGAGCTAATTCCTTTGATTTTGAAGTCATAAATCACAGTGTGATAACACTTTTTCCCCCCAAGGTAAACTAAAAAAAAAAACCACAAAACACCAAACCCAAAAAACCCAACCTTAACATGCCAAGATTTATTAAAAAAATAAAAAAAATAATTAAAATCTGAAATACCAGACTATGATTTTACTAGAATACCTGCCTTGACATTTCTGTTCATTTCTGTAGTTCAATGGAAAAATGTTACTGACTTCCTGAGGGGCACAACTTGGAGAAAGTTACTTCCATGAGAACCCAATGAAGAAACACTCTCTTTACTCTTACATCCTCTCCTCTTGCTCTGCTAGAAGATGCACCACACAAATGCACACTGTAACTAAACATACTGTTTGGTAACTTTTATCTCAGTATTAGTAACTGGAGACCTTCATGACACTCCAGACTCAGACCTTCCATACAGCACAGGTTAAAAACCTAGGTTGGCATGCCTCCTAACAACGAATACTAACACCATTTCAAGAAGAAATATAATGTGAAGGTGAAGTTGTCTAGGACAAATGCTGTATAACAGAGCCAGCCCTGAAGCTAATCAGGGCATCGGAACAGGCTGCTCAGGGCAGTGGTGGAATCACCGTGTAAGTGAGGTTCTCAGTAACGTGGTTTAGTAGTGGCCTTGGCAATCCTGAGGTTAATGGTTGGACTTGATGATCTTAAAAAGTCTTTTCCAATCCAGTTTATTCTATGATTCTGTGATTCTCCTCTGCCCTCCTGGACAAGGCAATAATCACCAATAAAACAATATCCACCAAAATGAGAACAAGTACCCATAGATTCAAGAGCATGAAAACACAAGGTTCAAGCTCCACTGGAAGGCACATATCTTAAATGGAAACAAGAATAACATCTGGAACCTTTCACAAAAGACACAGAAAAACCTGCTTTTCCTGAAGTTAGAGAGTAGACAGCACTAAACCTTGTTACAGGGGTTGACTTACAGCCTCAATTTTCTTCAGCTGCACTACTCAGAAAAACTTGAAAGGAAGCCCTCTTGACTCTATATAATGCAGAAGGTTCACCTTGGAAGCTCTTCTGTCTATTAATCAGCATCTCTAACAGCTGTGCTTTAGTTCTGGAAAGTGTTTGTCATGTACATTAACACACTGAAGGGAGGACCAGGCAACGTGAATTATTTGAAGTTAGACATAAAAGATCTAAAGAACAGAGGCAGTGTTCTGGAGAGAGAAACCAGAAGAATTATCTGGAGGTTTCAGAAACACATTTATTTTGAAAAACAGGCAAGACAGGTATTCAAACCCTTTTCACATTAAGACAGCATTTAACTTGCTAACATCAGAGATGTACCTCCTTAAAAGCTTCTGCTTTTGCAAAGCAGAGACAGGTGTATTTTACAGAAGAAAAGCCTCATCCAAATTTGGAGGATGACAAGAAATTCTGAAAAGCTTTTACTATCCATCCTTCCATTCTTATGGAAGTCCACACCTGGGCAAGGGGACTGAAAATCCAGCAATTCTCCCCCTGCCTGCAACCATAATACTTTTTTCTGGTAACTGGCGAGCTGGAATGCATTGTGTGGATATCTCTAGACTAGTCAGAGGGTATACTTCTCCTTGTACACCTCTGCTAAGTAAGGCACATGACAGGTAGATGAAGCTACAGGAGATAACAGGAAGATGAAAGAATAGAAGAAATATATGAGGGACAGAAGAGAGAACCTGCAGAAAACCAGAATAAATTTCTGCAGTTCATAAAACAAGTTTGTTCAAGACTTTCCTGAAAGAGCTCTACTTTAAGTAAGTACAGAACATGATTCAATGTATTCATACAGTTGTCTACCTTTCTTGTGCAGCAAACTTAGAGACACTTCCTGTTTTACAAACTTAAGCATGATACAGACAAGCACTGGTGAAACACTCAAAGACAACAGGTTCATAAATTGCACTCCAACAGACTTTTTCAAGTACTTTTAGACAAATACTATTTTAATTACTTTTTGAGAGCTAGCAATCAATAATACAGGCTATGTTTTCATAGCATAAAACATGCACAAAGCCCCACACAGTATTAAACCACAGACTATTAACTAGGAACACAGATTTTTCTTCAAAACATATTTTATCTTGCAGTCAAAATCTGAATAACTGCTTCCTTGTGTGCTGACAGCAAAAATCACAAGAGTACAAAACACTTGGGGGCTTTCAACTGCTGGTTTGCTGGCAAAATGAATGACCACTAAACATGTCATTCATCCACTTTTCTTCTGGGCTCTCATTTCACATTAAGGACTGATAAATAGCCAGCTCTCTACAGCTTTTTAATTGTTTGCTGGATAAACTCAGAAAATACAAACTAAAAAAACCATGAGTAATATAAAAGAGTTAAAATCAGATTTTCAACCATTCAAGTTGAGAGAAAAGATACTTGGGATCTCCAGATCAGACTGCAGTGTTAGCAAGGGAAAAGCTTATAAAGTTGCTAGCCCATAGGGATCAGAGAGAAGTAATTACTATCTATGAAATGTCAAGGAATGATGTGGCCATTAAGAAGATTGTAGTGTGCCATAAATATTTCAATTTGAAGATTGTTTGGGGTTTTCACAAAAGCTTTTGGGCATGCAAACTGTCCTTCAAGCCTGACATAAATAGGGGTAAGCTCCCTGAACTGATGTGGCCCAACTTGTCTTAGATGACAACAACACAAGGAAAGGAGGTATTTCTAATTGCTGCAAACACTCAGCGGCAGACTTGATTGTACAGACTAAGTAATAAAAGCTCATTATAAGCAGACAGGGACTTCAGAGAGCTTACCTGTTTCTGTGCTGATGCTCCCATATGCACCTGGCAAAATTTGACTGCCTGTTCAAGTGCTGCTTCTTCATCCACCTGAACACAGAATCACAACTAATTAAATCATACATAGCTCCTCTATAAATTTAATTAAATTCACATGAAATGGGGAGTAAGGGCGAGAAGCAGCATTTCTATGGCAGAACAGCAATCTTAAGTTATTCAGGAACACAAGGGTCTCAATTCAAATGAACATTTAGCAGGAACAAACTCCATGTAATTTGTATTGTAGCTCTTAAATTATTTATATTTAAATTTAGTTCCAAAACATGGAGGGTCCTACTCCCCACCCCTCCCCAGTAGTGGTCTTGTCAAGAGAATGGTTTTTTGGGAGATATTTCATCCTCAATTTTTTAATGGATATAGGGCAAATTTTATACTTGGTTTAGCAGTTACTGGTAATCTACAATCATGTTTGAGGTCACACAGAGAAATTAAAATTAATGATAAAGTACCTGTTTAATCAGCATGTATGTTTCAGACATGATCTTCTCGATTTTACCCAGGTCATAGGCCATAACTTTCTGACCTTGCTGCCACACTCTATAAGCATCCAGCAGAAGTGTTTTTCCAGACTCCACATCCTCAAGTAATTTCCTCTTCCTGCTTGATCTCTGCACAGGTTCTTCTGTAGGTACTGCTTGAACGATTCCTTTAGCTGCTTGCTGCTGATGTTTTGAGCTGATACTTAGCTCTTCCAAAGAAAGTTCTGGAGTCCGGCTCTCTGGAGCTCTTTCCTTGGAGCTCCTACCAGACTGAAGACGTTCTGGCTCACCACGTTTACATGAAGAATCAATTTTTTCAGGGTCCTTGGAATATCCATCAAGATCCATAGGCTCAACTGAACCAGGGCCAGGGAGCTCTTTAATTTCCTTGTCATTCTTGTCATCTTGTTCCAGTATGTCCATGGCATTGGGAATTTGTCCCTGGGTCACCTCCTTTACTCCATTTTCAGTACTATGTACTACTCCATCTGATAAAACTGGCTTTTTGGGGAGAACCTCTTTCCCCTCTTCAGCACTAGTTTTATTAGAGACGTCTGTTGTCATCCTTCCTGAAGCAAGGCTAGAAGACTTGGAACTCTGATCTTCTGAAACCTTAATAAAAGAGATCATTCTTCTCTGTTATTAATGAAATCAGAAAGCATCTGAGCACAGCTATGACCACCATGAAAACTGACAGCAAGTACCTTTACATTGCTGCTTCTGCTGAAGAAAATGCATTTATTCTACATTCACTCGTTTGCTCCTGAATATTAATTAATCCATACCACAAGTCTTACGATTAAAGTACTTTAATCAGTAAAAACACCACAGAGAAATCAACAGCACAGGCTGAAGCAAAGCTGAAATGTTCCCCCCCCACCCCCTCCCCAACTACTTCAGTCTATACTATGTGATCCAAACTAAATGAAATGCAAGCTTTTAATAGCTTTAAATTTGCTTGTAATATACTGAAAGTAAAACTGAATCTGTTCCTTTTGGCAGCTGCAAATTAACCTCAAATTTAAGAATCTTCCCCTTGGTTGTTCTTACATAATAACCTTCTTGTTAGTAGATCAAGAAGTATGCTAACCTCTGCTGGAGTATTTTAATTTTTGCACTTTTACTTTGGTGATGGTCCAAAGGTAGAAAACCTCACTACATCATCTCTTCGCTCAAAAATTCCTACTGATAACAATTCTTCCACCCAGATTTATGAGCAAACTATTTCATACAGAATTCCAGTGTTCTTAAGGAAGCTTTCATTTACTATACTCTTGTAAATTTGGAAAACCATTAGGAACAAACAATTCCTTGAATGTATTTATTAAATAAACCTCCAAGTTCCAGTTATCTTCACCTGGAAACTGAGTAGTCTCTATCTGACTTCTTAAAATTTCATCTAAATTACATGTAATAAAAGATGTGGTGCTGTCAAGAAACAGTACATAATATCTAGTTGTGTGGTTTTGGTTTGCAAGAGGAATATTAGTTCATTTTAAAAGGAAATTTCCAATAGACCCCACGTGTACATGTAGCTGTTCTTATACTCCATGAAACTACCATAATTTGAAATAACAGGGACAGGCAAACCAAACTTAAAGACAGTTGGATCTCAACAACTGCTGTTTGTTACTGGATTTCAAAAACAAAAGACAACAATGTCGGAAAGAAGTTTAATATGTAGTTGCATATAAACAAAAGGTATTAGAAATAAGTGATAATTATGCAGCACCTCAGCCTCAGGAGATCTAAGGTCAGCAAACTAAACCTAGAAAAATCTAATTACTAAATCAAGGACCATTAAACACATTTACCTGTGTGAGATCGTTGAGAATGTCTTCCAACACTTTCACTGTAAGCACAAAGGCTTGTTGGGCCAAAACTTGGCGATCTGCATCACGCAAGTACTTCCTGTGCCACAGTAAGGTAACAGAAATGAAGCTACCTGCCCAAAGCTTATAGAACTTTAAAAGTAAGAACCAGGACACTGGAAAGAAAACAAAACCCCCCAATAAACAAACCAACCCCCCAGAAAACTCTACACAACAATTTTAAAGCAAGTTACAAGAAAACAAACACCACAAATGGTTGCATATTGAAATCTAACACTTTTGCTACGTTTCCCTCTGCTTCTCAGCACAGCCAAAGATGACATACATGAAGCAAAAGATAGCAGGATCTACAAACAGAGAGAAGGGGAAAGGATAAAAAACCCCAACAAACCAAACCCACAGCAAAACAGAGAACCAGAATTAGAGTTTTCTTACATCAACACTTCTGTGACCCTCAAATACCAGCTTTTTAAACAAACTTCTTCCTGAAAAGGCCCATCAGTCACACAAAGCTATCTTGAACTGATGGGATTTTTGTTTCCTATTTAGTATTATTTAAAAAATATAAAAATTGTATGTGTAAAACTTACTCATTTTATAGCTTCATTTAATTTACAAGAGCATTTTAACTTCAGTGTATTCTGAAGAAATGCTTTAGTCCACTTTCAAGGAAAACATTTCAAGCCATAAATCCCATCTGAGTTTGAGAAAAACTGGATTTCTAGTTGAGAATTAGCTGCTTTACTGAGAGGGCTAAAAATCAAGTAAATTTTGAAGGGTACTATTTCAGTCAAAAAGCCAGTATTTTGAATACACATTTTCTCTCTATAATATTACATTAAACTGGTAATTGAAATTTTATGGTTTGCTTTTCAGACAAAAGATACAAAACCCTGACTCCTCATTAGTCCAGTAATAACTACAGTTCAGCTAAAACCTCCCTGTTTTTAAAAATAGGGTTGTTATGGGCATATACCAGACACACCCAGAACGTTTGCATTTATAAATTCGCCATAGCTGGCACTGGCCAATCCAACATGTCAAATTACTTGTTTGTTAAGTTCAGTCTAGACTTACAAATAACACAATATTTTTAGTACAGCTATGGGCTTGCTTAGGACAGAATTTAAACCTTCTATGGTTCAGTACTTCAGATATGCTAAAAGTCAAAGTATTTTTGGCTTCAAGTTTGCTGAACATGTGGTGACATTCCCAGACATACTACAACCTATGTAAATTCACATGCCCTCATACTCAAAAACACATGAAGAAACCTTCAATGCCTCCAATTTATTGCCATCTATCATTCAGTTCAACTTCCGTAGCATTTGCCAGAGACTGATTTCAACATTTCCCACTTGGCAAAGCTACCAGAATTACCACCTCAATTGCTTCAATGTTTTCCTTAGATGTTTATTTTGGTCTTTCAACTAATAGGAATCTGTATATAGCTCACATTGAATGGCTTCTTTTTTCTTAAATAAGGTTAATGCAATTAAAATTAGATCACCCATGAATAGGATAAGCTTTTTAAATAGCATCAGCTGCCAACAGGCACATAACCATTGTTCAGGTTGTCAAGGATTACAGGAAGGCAGGATGCCTGGGCTGTGACCTCCCTCACTGGACATAGCTCTTATGCAAGAGGCCAGCAAAAGGGCGCAGAAGTCATGATGCTCTGTTCCATCAGTGCATCTCTCCACATGACAGAAAGCCTCTGCAAGTCTGTCAAGGCAGCTCTATGGCTGCTCTGAGTTTCAAGAGAAATTCTAGATTCTATTATGGAATCATAACCCTGAGAAAATTAACTATCATTCCTCTATATTCCAGAGGAATCTGTCTAAAGACTTTTCCTAAACTAAATAAAATAGTTACACACTGAAAAAAATATATACAAAGCTTCACAAAGTGATGGATTAAAATAAATAGACCATACTTTCCCTGATCAGGGGTCCTCTGTAGCATAGATGAGACTTTCAGCAAGGTGTTGTAATCCTTAAGCTGTGACAGTACATTTAGCAATAAGACAATAGAGCGGTTCATATGAGATGCAAAACTGCCCGGGCGGTCAATCTCATCCACGGGGATGCGCCAGATTCCCTGCAGAGAAAGAAAAAGAGGAAACCTCTCAAGAGGAATCCAATCGAAAAGGGCAGAAGGATCCAACTGAAATCTTCAGATATGGGTGGGATTCTGCAGGATACTGAATTTCAATGACAGTCAGGGAAATAATGGACAAACAAATGCTCTGGTCCTTCAGGCAGGGAGATCAGAGCCAACTGATTCCTGCCAGCAGCAGAAAAGGGAGGCTTGCAGAAGCCACAGCACACCTTCTAAATATGCTTCTGAACTACTCCCAGAATAAAAGCAAGTAAAGCCTAAATTATATTGTGTATTTTTCTTACACGTCTGTGAACATGCCTTCCTAAGCCAAAGATCAACTACCATAAAAAACAAGGAGTAACTTAAAATAAGTTTTTCTGGCCTGAAAGCTGCTTTTCTTGTGCAGCCACAGCAAGTTTCTATCTTCAAATCATCTGTTACTAAATGTCTCAGGAACTGGCTTACTGCCTTGGTATCATCAGTGTTCACCAGGGCACTAACCAGTCTGATAGAAAGAACCAGATTCCTCAGCAGTATCCATTTTCCAGTGGCAGATTCAAATACTTGTACATACATCCTGACCCTTCTAATTAAATTTCTGGGACAAGGGAATCTTTGGGGAGCAAGGCTGGAGTCTGATAAAAATAATAATTTCATTATAGTTAGTCAGCTCCATATCTGCCATTTCTAACAAGTCAAAGGAGAAGGAAAAATGCTTCTATAAACGCCTCCTATACCCAACTACCAATTATGACCATTCACAAAAGCTGCTGGTACATCAGTGCAAACCCCTCCCCTTGTGCTTTATTCAGCCCTGAAGCTTTTCCTAAAGCAGCTCTTTAAGATTAAAATCCTCTGGTTGTGCAACCCATTTTGTGACAATGCAGAAAAGAACAGTCTCATTGATTAGAGACCTGCCTGAAAATCAGTTTTGCTTTCCAAACCTGCTCAGAAGGCAGGATATACAAACATTTACTCTTGTATCCTTGTTTAAAGGTCTTGCTTTGATATTTTTAGCTTTGCTTTCAGGAGGAGCAAAATTCTTCAGAACTTAATGCAAAGTGGAAGCAAAGAAAATGATTACTACAATCATAGATGACATCTGACCACAAAAGAAGCAGATGCATAACCGACTTGTCTACAACAGACCCTCCCCCTGCATGTGTTCACAGAATCTGCACTTCTATTCCATAGGATGCATAGGAACTTAGGAAAAACCAACAAATATTGGTGTTTTTAAATAGGAAACAATGATTTCAACTAGATATAATGAACAGCCTGTCCTATCAAATTTTCTTACTGTTGCTTTTCCGCATGCTCCCTACTCTTACACCCTGATGATCTTTGCTCCCTGTATCAATCTTTCAAATCTTTTTTTGTAGCTTTCCTTTCCCAGGAAGTACCTATACCCCCACCATGATTGACCCCCGAGGCACAACCATTGCTTCCTCCTATCCCCAACTACCAACCTCCACAAGTACCTTTTGTGGCTTGGTGGCAAAGATTGTATCTGCTGGTGCAGCTCAGCAGCTCTCAAGCACGTACGGATCTTGTAGGTAGCAGTTATGTAAAGCAGCATATACTTCATTTAAAAAGAGAAACTTTTTCTTCCACTGACCTATACAACGATTTTCCTTTCAGGCCACAGATAAAACACATTCCGGAGCTGACGATTTTTGCTTCTCTGCACGTACATAAACTGGGTTTCTGCCAAATCCTAAAACAACTGAATGCCTCATCATGGCACCACATTGCAACAACCTACTTAGCCAATTTGAGGATACAAAACACTTTATGGTTAACTTAAATACATGGTGTAGGAATGGAAGAGAGCCAAATGTAAGTTCTTGGTCTTTTTCAGCATTAACTCATCCTTCATTTGAATTAGGCAGATCATTGGAAGGAGCCTCCAGTTACCTTATCCGGAACCAGCTGAAACAATTCTGCAGCTCTCACGTGTCCCACGTATACATTTTACTACTACTCCAGAGATTACAATAATGCAGTAAAACCATTTGCAATGGCAGATTCTGCTAACTGCAGCTACAAAGCAGTGAAAGTGACCATGCGCATCTGATAAAGGGTAAGGTGCATATTATGAGAAATGGTGCTCTTCTGTCATTCTACAACAGGAAACATTGGAAGAGTTTAAATTAAAACCCACATTAAGGGCATTTAAGTTTATGTATTAAGTTTTACCTTAATAAAGGTTTGCTTTTATAAGAAAAGTCACTATGTTTTGATGTGGTGACTTGCAATAAATAAGATTACTGTCCTGTTACATACCCACCTATTTCACATGCAGCCTCAAGCCAAAAGCAGAAAAAAACCTGTCATCAGGAGTCATATGGCAGAATCTTCATTCCACCATGATTTTATTAAGCACTATACAAAACACTGATGTTAAAATGAGTTTATCAGAATTTATGAGTGATACTGAATTCTTTTTAAGACTTCAAGTTGAGTCAGAGACTAAAGGAACAGTCTCATTCAAACTCCTCCAAAGAAAAGTTTAACTGAGCCCATCAGGCATTAGTTTTTCCTTCCTAAGTATCAATAACCTTCAATAAGAGTATTTCTGAATTCAGATCATACACTGCAACCTTTTTAGAAAGCTGAATGTTAGAGTTTTTTTTGGTTTGTTTTTGTGTTTTTTGTGTTTTTTTAAGCAAAACTTAAGCAAGCCAGAAATGCAAAGCTTGCAATGAAATAACTGAGGAGGAGATTGGAAAAAGTTATTCAGTTTGACTAAAATTAAAGTTTTCAGATGATCATTTGAAAATTCAGATTTTAGCAAGTACCTCTTTGACAGGACACACGGAGAGGAGTGCAGGTCCTTGTGAAAAACATCTGCAGTTCTTTGGAAGGTTTTGTTACTGATCATCCCCACTCAGGACACTTGACAACATGCCTTTGGCTCTGGCCACGAAAAGGATTTTATATCCAACACACCGCTCCTGTCTGCTGGCCACCATTCCCACAGCTGAAAGGTTCCTCCCTCTGCAACAGCCAGCAAAGCTGTTTACATGAAACTAGAAGGAGGAGTGAGGTACTTCCAAAATGCCTCCCAAGATCCAAAACATGAAGCTGCTCTTCATGCCTTTCTAGCTAAACACACAGTCTGTGAGAGCTGGAGGTGGGGGAAGCCAGCCTGATACGCACTGCTGGAAGAAAGAATAAATCTGGAGCACATAAAAATTCCACAGCTAACTTCTGATTTTTACACTAAATATGAAACTGGACAATGAAGTCAGTCAACCATATTCCTGGTGACACTTTTAATTACCTTTTTTGAGCTTAAAACCTGCTGCACAACCTCTCCTTGCATAAAAATTGAAGCCTTGGTGAGGAGAGTGAGGAAAAGAGGACCATACTATGCTGGGTTCTGTGAGCACAAGCTACAGTATTAGTGGATACTTTCTAGTTCAGCCACTGAAAATAAAAAGGAAGGAAGTACTTATTATTCCTCCTTGCTGCTTACTCCCGAACTTTACGGGAGGGGATTCCCTGGGGTTTAGGAATGCCTTTCGGAGGAGGGAAGGCTGACAGTTCTCAGCAAAACCCGAACTTCTCTGGGGATGGCTGATGCTGATGCTGCAGAGCTTCAGAGTAAGCCATTTTCTAAGCAGAGATCAAGCCCTACCAAGCGCTCCATGATTTCTCTTCCTCGTGAAATGGAGAAACGCTAGTCACACTTCACATACAACAAGCAAACACGTAAAAAGACTACTGCTACAAATATGGACCTCCAATTACTTATGACTCAATTCCCTCTTTTTTCCTACAGGGTCCCAGAAGTGCAAGTTACACCACATAAAACAAACTCAATTCCACTGCTGCCTTCAAGTGACCAAAGTAAAAACACACTTCTTCATTTGCCAGTCTCAATAATGTCCTACTAAGAGCTCTTAGAAAACACAAATTTAATATAAATATTATTTTAACATTGTCGGGAAACATGACAAAACCGACAAACCAACTAATGAAGTTGTGCAGGGAAACCACAGATTAATAATGCAACAACCTACAACACAGTATTCTGGAATCAGAACTTGAACTAAGCATGATCTCCTAATCCCTGGAAAGCTCACATCTTGCTAAAACCTTTTTTTTGTTTAAGTCTGTTTTAATACAGAGTTACACCCAACATTCTGCAGCACTTGTAGTCTGCCTGGTGTTCTTCACAATTACTTAGGTCAACATACTATTTTGCAGTGGGGGCCTGAAAAGGAAACAAACATGGTTCAAGCTGAACAGCTTAAGCACACATGAGCTGAAACCCCACCCTTTCCAGCCAAGAAAGCATAGCATAGAACCTCGAATACCCCTACTACTCTGTGTAAGCATTGCTCTGTCTAGGTTCAAGCCGGTAGGCATGTGTTTGCTTAACTCGTGGCTTCCTGCTACTTTGCGTGTAACCATCAAAACTGCTGCTCCTTCCTCCATGTAGTAAATTACTAAACCACCTTTTCTCATCCGATCTTAAAGTGCTCCCATATCTCTTAGTATTTTGCTCTGTCACCCTTTTTTGGCTTTTCTTTTCTACAGACAATGCTGTTATTTTCCTTTCCCAATTCCCCATTTCATCCTTACTGCCTTTCAGTATGCAGTGGAACAATTCCACCTTTGTGAACAGGAATGTGAGTGAGCACAAAAGAAATGAAGGCACCCATATCCCAAATAGTAAAATTATTAGCTGCAGGTATTTGTGTTATCAAGTTAAAAAAAGGCAGCCCCTACTTTTTGTGAGTAACTTAGCCAAGTAAAGAAAAATGTTATGCACTTTTCCGGAGTATCTAAGCAGCACTCCTCTTGCCTGCTGTTAGTCTTGTTCACATACTCCAGTAACAGAATGTAAAACAACGGTGTGATAATAACTAAACGATATTTTATCAGCCTGGAAAAGGAAACAGAAATAAGGCAAAACTGCAGCAACTTCCTTTCAGGATTACAATGCCTGGTCTGCAAGGTAAATGTTGGCTGTTTCTTTTTTTCTTCTTTTTAAATACACACACACTTGCGAGTGAATAAGGAGCATGTGTGCTTTCTGGAAAAACTATGGAATTCTGCAACATTAGCAAGACAGCAGCTTGAAAACTGCTGGCAAATGAAAATGCTCCTCATGCTCCCATTATCCCATATTGATAAACATAATGGGCCATTTTCACCTCATTTGTCTCATCAAAATACAACATATTTTCAGATTTTTCAATTTCTAGAACAATCATTTTACAGTTGACTTGGTATAGAATTGGTCTTAACCCTATGAAAAGAACATGCCAGCCATACCCACTTGTTGAGACTATTATGTGTGCGCATGAGTCAGGTGGACACACACAAGGCAAGGAAAGCAAGGCGTTTCCTTGCTGCATAAGCAATTATATACAGGCAGAAATGCCTTGTTAAGATGATGAGTTACAAGTTCAGGTGGAATTAGTGAAACAGAAACTGAGGTCTAGAGACTGCGTTCACAGAACACTGGGTTTGGACATTTGCCAGGCTGAATCTGGAGGGTTTTGTTCACTGGGTCAGGCTTGAAGAGTTTTTACTCAGATGGTTCCCACGTACCATGTGATTTCACAACAATGTCAACAAAAGTCACATCGTCTCTTTTTAAAGGGAAATGGCTAAATAGGCAATAGAAAAAAAAAATAATAATAAAAAGCAGCAAAGAATCCATTCTCCTCCATGGCTGCAAAGGAAAGAAAGAGAAGAAAAGTGAGGAGAGACAGGCATTCTCTTAAAACCTGTTTTTAAGATGCCATCCTGTTCAAGCAATGACACAGTTCCATTGCCTCTGGAGCCTGCGATATGTGCCTCAGACAGGCATTATCCGCTTGAAAACAACAGGAAACACAAGGAAGTGTGTGCAAAACACAACACCCCTTTGATGATTAGGGTTGTTCCCTGCACTACATTTCCAGGTTGAAACAATCCTTAGATTCCTCTTGACTAGCTCCTCATTTCTCTACTCTGCGAGTCTGGGGTGCCAGAGCAGAGATGGATTTGAAGATACAGCTGTGGAACAAATGCCAACTGGCAAGCCTGAAAGGTGGTTCTGGTTTCTGTCAGTGGTATACCAAGGCTGAGCCCCACTACTCATTCCTAAAGGAGGTGCTGCGGAACCACAAAGAGAACTGGGGCTAACACAGCCAGGAGAAGCTGTTGATTGCAGAGAAGGGCAAATTTCAGGACTGACAGGTTTTTTTTTTTACCTAGACCCCTAGGCTTGTGTCACTAAAGTGACTGTCCCCATCTCCCCAGAGGTTATAAATTAAGCAGCTAGTAGCATACACAGAGGCACTTTAACCGGTATTAGATTATATTTGGTGGAGGGAGGGTTAATTCAACCTTATTGCAATAAAAAAAACACTACAGAACACAGAACTACAGAATACAGTCTGTCCACATCTGGTAATACGCAAAACCAGTCAACCTGGAGCATTGTAATACTAACGGTATCCTGACGACACTCCTGCCTTAAAACAGTACAAGAGTAGCAAAGCATAACAAAGCCTGGGCATGAAAAAGAGAGATTAGAGATACCTAGCAATCTAATGCAGGGACAGAAGAGTTAAAGCCTGGAGATAAATGTCTCACTCTCCAAAGGGTAGCTTTTCCACTCCTCTGGGAATAACAACAGGACAATGCTTAAATGGAGAAGTTAAACATAAGACAGATGTTCAAAAGGATGTGGAAAATGATACAACCTGTGGAATGTCCAAATGGGCCAAGAGCAAGGCAGCTCCTACAAGATGACAGCTTCCTCACAAGAACATCAGCTAATTTTCAAGTTGGGTGGGTGAGTGCAGCAAAGGAAAAAAGCCAAATTCTGTCTACCTGCCTCACAGGAACCTAAAGCTGTCTATCTCCAAACAGCTTACGCTGATTCACCTCCTTACCTAGTGCAGTATATGATATTAGAAAGAAAAGGAGGACATTAAAAGGTGCAGTAATTGTTGAGATTTAGCACACTGTTTATTTAATTTGTTGTCTGGAGAGTCTTCATGCTGAAACACTGCAGTAAGAGTCTCCTCATACATGACAGCTTCTACTATTTCAGTAGGCTTCAAGGATTTCACAGTATTTGAAGAAACATTTTCATATACTTAAATATGCAAGTTCCAGATGTAAATTACCCATTACCCAATACATACGCAACTGATTTTGAGTTCTTTAAACTAGGCTGAGTGCTAAAAAGTACTTTTACCAAAATACTCGATTTTTACTGCCAACAAAACCTGCTCTTTAATCCTACACCCCTTACTTTTTAGCAAACAAAATGCTGAACTGCCCACTCCCGCCCCACAGTTGACATCCAGCTTTCCTGCACTGACAGCATGGAGTGTCTTTCATCTTTCAGATTCTCTTCTACATAATGACACCCACACTAAAACATCAAGATGAGAAGCTATAAAATCCCGGTGTTTGCAAAATACTTCAGCATACTCATATAATGCTTTGAAAAAGTAACATCATCCACCTGTGTGTTTTACAAATGTATCACCAGGTTTGACTCAAAATCTCAGAAAATACCAAAAGCTGGAGGGTCTCAGGTTGGATCAGTAGTGCAGAGGAAAACACTATCATTTCAGAAAACAGCACTGATCAAGCACTCAGTGTTCTTTCTGTCAGCACCAGATCACTGGAACACATGGCATTAGGAGATCCTGCTGAAAGAGATCTTTGAGCCTGAAGGAACATAAATAAAAAAGGTCCAGAAAACACTTGCTACTAGCATCCATCACAGCTTTGAAAAGAGAAAACCTTCTAAATCAGTCTCACATGGCAGCTCATAAAATGCAATCCAGTGCTAATTTTTAAAAGTACTAGGGAAGAGCCTTCGCTTAATTTCATTTTCATATAAAATTACCCAGAAATACTGTCCTTATGATACCTTTTGGCTAAGATGCATCCTTCAGATACATGAGTTTCTCTTATCTCAGAGCATTGTGACTGATCATGCAGCCACATCATTTAACTGAGGGCACACAAAAGGACTTCTCAAAAGTACATTTTTCCTCAGCAACCTTTCAGGCACAGCATCTTTCAACCAACCTGGTAAGTATAAAAAAGTAAGTAGGTTCAAGATAATGCCACAAGAAAACCCCAACAATTTTGAGTACTGTACATACTGCAACTTGGTAAGAAGAGACCCATGTTGTCATTAGGAAGTGACATATCAATATGTGGTTGTACCAACCAGCTCTGGTTGGGTATTAGCAAAGTTACATCAAACTTTCATTGGAGCTGTTAGACCTCAGACTCATGTTTAGTAACTTATGAGCCACAACCTTCAAAATATACATAGGTAGGGGATTTTGCAGCTTATTTAGGAACCTATTATGGAAAAAGTTAGTAAGTTCCACTAAACAGACAGTGAAGTTACTTACAAAAATTAGGAGAGCTGCAGATACAGATCTAATGAAGAACGGTCAGTATTTTCTAATAGCATGAATATAAACAAGAGTAAATATGAAGTGCCATACATACTCAACTGTTCACTATTAGCCATCAAATCCCAAAAGCCTCTTGCAAAGCAACAAGAAAGGCACATATTCTATCACTGGCTGGTATTTTGGTATGTGCACACAATCTGGAAGTGCAGAGAATTACCTGCATTTTTCATGAATGTCGAGATGAACAAAAGCAACAGAGAACTGAACAAAAATTTAAACTCCTCTAGTGTCCTGACAGAGGTAAAATGACAGCAGAAGCCAGTGGAAAAGCCTTTTAATCTTGAGTCAGAAACCCTTAAGATCTGACTAGGATTCCCTATTCCCTTTTCTTAATGCCAGTTTTATAAAGACATGTGTTTGCAAGTGCATGATTTAGTTCCTATTTGAAGGTCACAGTTCTATCCGAGGGCTCATACTGGCTTAGGAATGACAGAAATACACATCCTGGATTTCAAACTGCTTGTCAGCTGAAGTTGAGGGCAGGAAACACCTTATTTAAAACAGTTAGCAAGAAACAAATATTAGCTGTTATTGACCAGAAAAAGACATATGCTGCAGTAAAAAGGAGTCAAGCCATTGAGAAGACATATTCATCTCAACTAAAGCTCTGCATGAGTTTGCACATTTCATCCTCACCAATTAAGATCCTCAAATTAAGTCATTAGGAGCTGACAGATAACTCATTTCATTCTCTCTTCTCCCCCCACTACAGCAGCAGCATCCATAGAACACTTCTCTACTCTGCCCAGCAAGTGGAAGCCCTGAATGAATCCTGATTGCTATAAAAGGCAAAAAAATCTCTTACTGTTACACACCCCATGGCTAACCTCAGAATATCTTTTCGCCTCTGATACAGGAATTCCTGTACAAAAAAAATGTCATTAACTTTGTATTTTTACCTTGGAGGGGGAGTTAACACCTAATGCTGTCTTGCTTTCCAGAGACTCCCTGAGCTTCCTCTACAATACAGGGTTTAAAACCAATAAACAAAAGTAGTTCTTTATCCAGTTATAAGAGCTAGTGGAAATGTCTAATTCCAGCCAACATTCAGGCAGCAGCCTGCCTAGCGCCCCAACTAAAGTTGGCTGATCTTTGATAACACCAGAGGAACAAGACTTTGCAGAGAAGCTGTAATTCAATTACCCTATTTACAGTAATGTAAACCACGGTATACACAGGGGATCTTCAATATTCAACCAACAGCAAGACTGCAACAGCTTAATCTAGCACAAGGCATGGCAGTGACTCACTGAGCTAAGCAGAAGACAGGGTACAGCCTGCTGGTGTTTAATTTCAGGGATATTGAGAGATAGGAATTATTTGTTTGAGAACAACCAGAGTAATTAGCGAGGGGGAGGAGCAGAGAGGAAGGCCCCAACATTTAGAGTGTTTCAGCCTCCAGTAAGAATGCTGAAACCACACAGAAGCCCTATTATTGAAAACAAGCAGAACAGTATCTGGGTATGCAAGATGTCAACCTGAATATGCTCCAATAAAAAAAAGCCACATCTTGCAGCTCTCTGGGCAATAAAAGCCTCCACAGCATATGCTCTGATTCCTCGATCTGCTTCATGCAGAATACCCCCAGCACACAGCAAATCTGCCGCTGCACAAGTAAACACATGCTGCAGTAAATTAAAACACCCGAAACACGAAGCTGCCACAGCCAATGCTGCAAACAGCATGTGGCACTCGCTGCTTTATGCACACCACCAGAATTCACTGCAATTAAGACATACATTCTAAAATTACAAACGTGTGAGCAGACAAAGCTGACTGGTTTTAACAAACTGCTAATTAAACTGGAATCCTCTTATCCTCCCTCCCTAGCTGAATGAAGCAGTAACTGCTACAGCAGAGTAGCTCATGCAAAATAGATGCTGAACAACAGGCTTTGCTGTTAGGTCACCAGTAAGAAGGGGAATCTCCAGCGTGAGCCCGACTGTCGTAGGCAGAACGGCAGAGTGCACACCAGAGATCACAGCTGGGCTGCTCTGTGTCAGACATGATTTTTACAGACCTACCGTCTCCTTTCTTCCTCTAGACATGAAAGCCTCCCCTTGCAAGATTTAGGGATGAATTTAAAACGAGGTGCTAAATAATTCATCCCACCAAGGGGGTGGAGGAAGGAGACCGAGAAAACCCAAACAATACAGACCAAAGACAACAAAAATCCCTCACCCTTTCGTTCCCCCTTCCAAACTTCTCTCGACTGCTCCGTCTCCCATCGCTCTCAGGGTTTTCCTCCGCAGGTCTGTTACAGCGTCTGACCGCAGCCGAACCAAACTAACGAAACAACTATTTCCCAAGCACGACGGCAAATGTCATCAGAGCGCACACAGCTCCTGCCTGCCGGCGATGGGGGAGGAAGGGGGGCGGCCGCAGCGCCTCAGCCTGGCCCTGAGGAAGGGATTCCCCACGGCGGCACCAGCTGCTCGGGGAAGGGCTCTAAGAGCAGCGGCCACAGGCAGCCACGCCGAGAAATGCCCTGCAGCGCGGGGTGCCCGGCAGCTGCCCGCGCTGCTGCTGCTGTTGCTGTTGCTGCTGCTGCCTGAGAGGAAGCAAACTTACTCCAGCACCGCGCCGCCCCCCCTTACCCCAGCGCCCGGCCCTCATCGTCACCCCTCCGCCAGCACCGCCCGGCCCGCCCGCGGGGGCAGTCCCCCGGCCCCCCCGTCCGCCTCAGCCTCCCCCGCGCTCACCATTACCGGAGCGGCGCGATCGCTCCACCGGAGTTCCCCGGCGGCCCGCCGAGCCCGAGCGCCCGCCCCCGCGCCCCCACCTGACGGGCCCCGCGGGCTGCGCGCGCTTCCTGTGGTACCGGAGCGCGCACCGCGGGGTCCCGCAAGGGTTTACCCGAATCTGGGGGGGTTTTTTACCCCTCTTCTCTGCGCAGTCGGGGCCCGCAGGGCAGGGGCTCTTTGCTCGCTCCCCCTGCGGAGGCCGGTTTTGTTTGACATCGGATGTTTGGTCCCGGTTACTGCCGAGCCTGGCTCGGAGCCGCCGCACTTACGGCGAGTGAGTAAACAGCTGCTCCTGTCTGTCCGCAGGCATTACTAACAAACGGCTATCTGCTCCCACCTGCCTGACCCAGCCTAACCCCGCTGCTGCTGTTCCATGGCCCTTCACTTCGCCGGCACACAAGTCGTGACCTATTTTAGCCGAGCGCCGCCGGTCCCCTCCTCTCCCCGCAGCCCCCCGGGATGCTCGGAGCTTGAGGGGAGAGGCGGCGGCCTCTCTCAGCGGCTGCAGCCACGGCTGCTCGGTGCGCGGGGCCTGCGCCGCTTGCCCAGGCACCGCCGTGCATCCACCGCTGCTGCCTGTGCCACCGGACACCCTGCACAGCACGCTCGATCCCTCTCTCACACCCTTTCCTTTTATTTACAGGGTCATATCGTGCCCTCCCCAGAGTGTTTAACTGAGCTCCAGCTCCCGCTATTGCATGTCTATCACCAGAGTCCTTTGCAAACACTTTCATTCCATCTTTCTCCCTTTCTCAAGCTGTTTTAAGGTGAAAACAAAGGCCTACCCTCGTCCTTTCCCCGTATACTTCCCTCTCCATACTTCCCATTTCAGCCAATCCCACAAGCAGAGACCTAAACCATGTGCTAGTCCACTGCCAGCCTCAGTCCATCTAATGCTGCCTTGAAAACTGATCGGTCTTTCTCAACCTAATCACAGCACAGCTGAACTCATCTTTTCCCAGCCACTCATCTGGGCTCTGCTCCTGATTTACCTTCACACAACAGTTTAAACATTTACTTTGTTTTGACTTCCAGTTTTGTTTTGACTTCCCCCTTGCCTGTCCAAGCATTGCAGGGGGTTGTTCTGTTTGGTTTTTCTCCTCCCATCTGCTAGGATTATTCTGAAGTGCTCAAAATCTATCCTGCTTACTGACACCTCAGGTTTAATAGCCTGCTCCACAACTGCAACAGTCCCTGCATGCTAATGCAGAAGTCAGTAGCTGAAGTCATCTTTCTTTCCCATTATTTTAGCCACCTTTTACCCGTTTTTTAATTTGTGGATGTTCCTCTTTCCTAAACACATCAATTCTAGACTTCTGACCCTGAAAGCTCCGTATACCTTGGCCCTTCCCACTTATTTGCATACTTTATATACATACATTTATGTTTAACGGCATCTTGAAAAAAAGGCTGAAGAATAATTTAGCTCCCCTAGTTATCTGTTGTAACATGTGTCTCTTCACATAAACTGTAACAGCTTTTTGTTTTAAAGCTAAGACTTCACTGTGGGCATTACCACTCTTTAAAATAACCCACGCCTTCATTGCCCCTTACATCTTACTACCAAAGGCAGCACTAACCCATTCTATACAGATTAACAATGCAGTTTGGGCACTACCACTTAAAAAATCCATTAACCTTTACTCTTTTGACTGTATAACAAGGATTTATGTTTTAAATACAGAACTGAAATGAATACTTCCTTTCTATGTGTTCATCCAAATAGGGTCCTTGACCTGTCCTTATTCATCCACTCATTTAGTCCCTGTTAACAACCAAGCTCTTATTTCCTCTATTGCTGGGGGGTTTTCTACCTATGCATTGTCATTTATTTATGCAAATTAAGTAGTTGTTGTCTCTGAATTAAATACATGGTGAAATGTCTGAAGTTAATAGCCCAAGGACTGGGTGTTCATTAGATTGGAAATTATGTCATAGAAAAGTTCTGCACAATTAAACACCTTTAAGCCATAAGCATGGCAACGTAAGGATTTTGTTTTCTAATTAATAACTTTTAGATGCTGCAGTCATGGGACCATAAAAACCAGCAGGAAGAGAGACATCTTTAAATGATAATGACAAGTAAACAATAATTATAATAATACTTAGTTACTAGATTTCAAACTGCTTTACAAACAAGCAGATTTTTAAAATATCACCAATTGGAATATTTAATACATGTCTGATTCATTGTTGCCTTTGTATAGAAACATTATTTGGCAACTGTCCATTACCAAGTTAAATTAAGGAAACAAATTTCTCTCTTTAGAGTTTAAAAGGATATGTTTTTCACCACAGATTAGCTTTGATTCTAGCCAATTCCAAAGGTTTATTATCAGTTCTTGTCTCTACTCAGTTGTCTGAACTATCACAAGCAGAATGCATTTTGCAGTATTTGCACATACAGGTGCTACTGATCAAAAGAATTCCAATTTGGTCACCTAAGGTAAAAAATAGGTGCCCAGAGAAGCAAGCATACGTGACATCTCCTGTACCTGTGGGAACCAGGCACAGATTATGGGGTTTACACATTCTGGACTGGGAGATGCATTACAGAGGCACTTAAAATTCAGTGAGGTTGGAGAAAAAGTGGATAAAACTGTGTAACTGGTGATCACAGAAAGGGAGCAAATGTGCTCATGTCAGAAATAACCTCAAGTTACTCAGATGCACCCATACACACACTTTTAAGACACACCTCTGGTTTAGCTAGCTGTAATGCCACGGCCCCTGCTCCAGGCTTGCTGGTGAAATGCCTGCTGCAGAGGATGGCTGTCACCATTACACCTGTATTCAGACATAATGCTATGTAATAGCAAAGGCCTTTTCATAAATTATTTTTATACAGGGCAGTATTTGGGACACTGTTCAAGTCTTCTGGCTAATTAGGGATAAAAGATGATACAGTATTTTCTTAGCTTATTAACGGAAGACACTGCAAATGAAGGCTTTAGCTAACATCTGCTGCTTTTTTAAGTTTAATTTAGGTGATAGTGGAAGAAAACAATGCGACTTTATGCATTTTGGCAAGAAAGGATGGATGGGAAAAAGACTGACAGAACAATTACAGGGAATTTGAAATACGCCTAGAATCAACAAGATGACCTAACATTTATCCTTTTAAAAATAAATACTGGTAATGAATAGTTTCAGTTCAGCAAACCATCTCTGAGAAAGAACAACTATCCTAGATGCAACCGTTAATCCTCAAAGACTGTGTCCTATACTTCTTTTTCAGTTATTTATGATGGGAAAAGAGGAGGGCAAAGCACAATTCCAGACCATTGAAAAGGAGCAAGTTTGCATTTCACCCCATGTTTCTTTCTTTAAGAGTTGCATTTCTTCAAATTTCTTCCTCCCCCCCCCCCCCCCC
>NDXB01006182.1:215086-230578 GCA_002631895.1 Agapornis roseicollis | reverse complement strand
CCCCCCGTCTTCTATATCTTTAAATCATTAACAACCAGAGAAAGTTTGAGGAATGTCTCAGCCAGAATCACCTACAGGATGTGAGCTCTATCATACGCTCTCCAGTGCCACAGTGAATACCAGGAGTCAGATGGAAGTGAATTTACACTTTTAAGCATTTTTAACTTTTGCACACTGGGATTTCTTGATGAAATGTTCCAGGGTGAATAACAAACATTCAGAAAGATTCCAGACCTCTCTGCCCTGTTGAGATAAGGGTACAGCTTTCCTTGCAAACACAGCATATGAGTTTGTTAATGTCAATGTATTTGAAATTCTGTTCCATTTTCAAATTATTTTCTTCAGAGGATATGTATTGTAAATCCTAGCATGAACCTGATTTCCACATAGGAAGAGGAGACTTCATCTTTTGTTTTTAAGGAAGTAGGACATTGTTTTCACTTGTAGGTGACTTCTTTTTTCTCTTCCCCTTATAGAGATAAGAGTAATCCCAAGGTTCCAGTGCAATGGAAGTCTTACAGGAACTAGGAAGTATTCTTCCTTCAGCAGCGGCATTTGCTTCCTTTAACTCAGATATTTTTAATCTTCTTGCAAACAGGCAGATAACAATAGCTACCAGATTGGAATATTTGCCTAGAAAACCCAGCCTAATCCTGACTAGCAAATTTTGTGGTCTTACGTTTTTCAGGTAAGGAAATCACTAATGCTGAGCAGCAGAATTGGCTGCTACCAATGACCAAACCCAACAACATACCCGCACTTAAGTTAAACCCACACGGTGGTCAGTAGGTAACACATAGAAGTTAAGGAGAGCGAAGACAAGGGAGGAGAGAAAAATATGTTTCACATTTTGTTGGCAAGATGCTATCCTGGCTATACACAGGTTTGTATTTCTTGTTTATTAAGAAGTAATTTTATTCCTTCTGAATTTCAAAGAGAAACATAAACAAGCAAGCATCAAATCTGGACCTCCAAAGGACTCGAGCCTTTTCAAAACCTGTCACTCTTCAATATTCAACACACAAGGGTAATTCAGTCCCTCTGCTTGCAAACCACAACTTTGATTCTAAAAGAATATTTTAACCAATTAAATATAATTTTACACCAGACAAACTTACTCCTCTCAAGAACAGGAGTTTCTACGGATAAAGCTATTATCTGGGGAATTTCATATGGAACATATGCTGTCCTTGTCTAGAGACAAATAAATGTAAAATAACACCTAATTATTTGTCCTCACAGTACATGTGAACTGCTGCTCTTTAAAGGGCAAATGGAAAAAGAAAGAATAAATGCAAATGGAAAAATAGGAGAGGAATATGTCAAAAGGCAGCAGTAGGAATACAAGAAACTGAAAGGAGATGTGGAACAGAAATCTGTGGTATATCATCTTGCTGTCTTCCCCCTTGCTGCCCACATACTTAAAAGACATCAGATTCAGACTCATCTCCTGGTGGGCCTTCCATTTTGTCAGCTTCAGTCTGCTGCCGGAGACAGTTCTCAGACAAAAGTTTTCAGCAAGAAAGACACTTTGCTTTGCTTTACCTTATCGATTTGAGAACATACAGAGGCAGGAAATTTTATTCTGGCTCAATTATTCAGAAAAAGCAAGCAGGGACTTGTCAGATTTTAAAGATAGAGAAGTGACATATTGAAAAGACAGTGACAACATAACCCACAAAATAGGCCTACATGTGAATGGTTTACCTGCCTACATTGTCACAGTAATGCTGGGCCCAGAATATACCGTCTACAATTTCTAGCAACAATTCCAGAAAGAGAGCAATGCTCTCTGCAGTACTGATTTACAAAAAAGAACCCTCCTTTCTGCTTAAAATGATTCTTCCCTTTTCTCCCACACTTTGTCAGCAGGGTCACATTGACTGAACGGCTAAATCCTAAGCTGAGAACTCTCTGAGCATGAAATGTGTAAAGCAGTTATGTCCTGTCTGTCTGTTTCTCTTATTTTTTTCCCCCCTAATTCAAAACTTGTGCTTCCCAAGTGCCTCATCCAGGTACTGACAATCTCCAAAGCAGTTCAGGACTGGATTGTGTAAATGTCTTCTGTTGAAATTCTGTAAGCAACCTAGCAATGCTGAGAACCCAAGCACATTTCCTCATTGAGAGCCATTACACTTCAGTCAGTTCAAAAGCATTCACTGCAGTCCCTCGTCAGTGAAGTACAGGAAATGCAACTTGAAGCTAATTTCCACTCTTTGTGATTGGAAATAGCTGCAACTGGACTCAGAAGTATAATTTCATTCTTCTTAGCTTCCATACTTCTACAGGACATTTGAATGAGCTAATAAGACACTCGAGGAAAGTGCGTTAGTATCTCATTGTGTTGCAATCTTCTCACCAATATCTCAGGTTTGGAATTCAGTCACAGGACTAAGTCCTCTAGCCAGTTAGCCACTGTTACAGATCACATTTATTTTCTATTAAGATTCATTTTACTGTCTAACATTTTAAAGCAATAATTCTTTCATTTTTATCCTGCCTTAAGAAGTCTTTGTTCTTCAATATTTAACTGTTCTTTCTCCTAAAAGACACATAAACACACACACGTGCACACACAAAGAGTAAAAATGAAGTCCTTTTACTGTTGCTCATGTTTTATCCCTGCAAGACAAGAATTTACTGCCTGCAGATCCCATTTTACTGCTGACAAAGCATTTAGGACTCATTTTTCTGTGCATTGTTCCCTGCCCCCTCTGGAGAAAACTGTATTTCCTTTCTGGGATACATATGTGGATCCATTGTGCTGCAAGGACTTAAGACCAGTTATGAAATGGTAAACATTTTCTTGTTTCTTCCTATACAATTGTTGTGGGCAGTCACAAGGTTAAGATGAAAATAAAAATCCCTTCACAGAACAATGGCCACAAGAACTATGGGGAACAAAGTCTGAAGAGTAACTCCTAGATATGACACTAACTGGTGAATTCTCATTTACTTAAAGTGAAAAAAGCTATTCAAAACTATTTTTTCTAGCTTTGCTGTACTTGCAAAGCAGCAAGAGCATCTCATTATAGAAGATACGGAGTAGATGCAGCCAGCGTGTTTACTTCAAGATTTGTGCAAAGGAAGAACTAATAAGGAATGAACATGCCAATCAGACACTATTTGTTTAGGTTTTCATTCTCATAATCTCTCTTACAAAACCAAACCTAGCTATTGTTAATTTCAATTTTCATCAGTTTCTAATACTTCTATACCTTAGTGTTTCCTTTACAAACGATATGGAGTATTATTTCTTTGCTGCTGGAATTTAAACATTTTAAAAGTTATTTTAAAAAAAAATGGTAAAAGCTTAAGCTTCAAAATCTCAGCCTTTGTTTTGGATTAGCTTAACTCTTAAAACATTAGGCTGTATATGTAGTCATGCATTTTACTTGAAATGCTAAAACATAATGTTTTGTGGTCCTGAAAGCAACATTCATTTTAGTATAATTAATTCAGAAAAATACTTCTGCTTTTTTGTTTATTGCAAAGAAAATTACAAGGAAAATATCCTGACATAAATCTGTTAGGAAATAATTTTCAGTAAGACCTTCAGTACAGACCTGTAAGATTAAGGGCAAACAGCCAGATGTTTTCCTTTGGACCCTGCTGGAATAACTACTTCATTGTAGGCATGAAAACATCACCTTTATGTGCCACCACACAATCGTTAAAGATGAAGTTTATCCCATTGTCAGTACTTCAGCTTACATAGTAAGCAGAATGTGCATTTTAGCATACTCCTATTAGGAATATTTTCTCTTGCACTACAAAGAAAATGGTTTTGAAATTATTGCACTGCATTCAAATGGAAAGTCTCACCTCCATTATAGAACTAAACTGGTCTATAACCCCTACTTCTTTATAAAATCTTGTTTATGATTCTATTAATGTCTTTCAACCCTGAATCTGCCATTAGCTGTGATACACACATAGATTATAAATATAAAATATGCACTCTGTATTAAGCAGATCAGTCATGATAGAAGACAGTGTTAAAGTGTCACAGGATTTGGGATGGCTACACACTTCTCCATGAATGAGGTACACAGACATAAAAGCCAGGCCTATCTTCAGGTTTGTCCAAATTTTTCCTACTGGGAATACTTTAGTCACTTTGGAGTCAGTATTTTGGAGTATATATAAGGCCATTATATTAATGACTTACACTAGTTCCAGTCTGGTAAGCAGATCACAGTATAAGTGCTGATACACTTTGAATATACACACAGGGAGCAGCTGAAGATTTAACTAGAAAATGACCTGGCAGGTGTTTTAAATTCTGATTTTTATTTTTTGTCAGCAAACCAAATAGCCAGCAAAATCAGTAATTCATTCCAAGTAACACTTAGGAAATGCTTCAAGTGAAAGGTCTGTGCTTTTTCTGGTTTTGCTTCCTCTAACCTACAGAAAAATTAAACAACTTCATGTAAGCCAAATTTAAAAAACTGTTTATTGATAGGAGGTAAGGAAGCAAACTGGTGGAGATGACGTTTAGGCAACTGAAATGAACAAAAGTCATAAAGTTCTGGAAGTTCTTCCCTCAAGCTCTTATAGGACTTTCCTTATTGGATCATAGTCATACCTTTGAGCGCTCAGAGGAGCAACCTACAATACTGACCACTGTGGACTTCATTCCTGTTGCTCACCTAATCAATCACCTTTTTGCTTGAATTCCTGTCAGGAGACTGAGAAAGTCACCTTGCTTACATGGTCACCCCTGGCTGTTTCACATAGTAGCTATCACACAAACTCTGAAAGTATTCATATTAAGCCAGGAAATCCTACCTCCTCCACAGGAGCCTAACAGTCTGGAACCATAACACTATACAATACTCCACATTTTTACTCCTCCAACTTTAGGATTTTTGCCAGAGATGGAGTACTGTTACCCAGAGAACTCCTGCCTCAGTATCTTTATCTAAGCTCCACACAATGATGCTGCAGTCAGTTAGCAAACCATTAATCACACACTAGCTACTGCACAGCAAGTTATGTTCTTACCTATCATCATCTGCCATCTTACCTTCTCCAGCTTAACCTTTTTAATTTGGACAATTATATCTTGCTGTGGCCATTGAATTAAAAATATTTATCTGTAAATGCTATCCACTTGCACAGATGTACACACAGACTCCTGTCATGCTGCTCTCAGCCCACGTTCTTCTGGTTTCATTTTTACAGTAAGGCAATGTGTATCCACAAAAGATATTTCAATCCTTCTGCTGAGAACTGCAGTTCCAAGAATATTTCTCATGAAATACGCTATTTTAATGAAATTAATGCCACCATTCATTTGCTCAGTTTTCTAAAAATCTATTCAGCTTTTTAAAAATCCCATTTAGATTATTTTTCTTTTAAAGCAAAGAACCTGTTTAAAACTAACCCTATTAAATGTCTCTTCTCTCTGTATCAGATACAGAGCTGGCAGGTGAAAAAAAAATAAATAATGGATTTATTCACTACATGTTGGTAAAAGGGCATTCATCACACAGTATTCCAGAAAGTCTGCACCTTTCAAATACTGTTTAGAGTGGGTTAAACAGTTGCTATTGATGTTTTAAGATCCAGCTTTAAAACTAACTGCTTCATGTCCTGTAACACACTACAAGCTCCATTACAGTCTCTCTTCTACAAAGCCATATCTTCATTTCTTTCAGGGTCATTTGTTCCCTAGCTTACCTCTGTCTAGATATTAATGTACTCAACAAAAGAAGAAACTTTTCCTAAGGAAACTAAATGGAAAAAAATAGCTGTTTAATAACCATTGGCACAAATGACAGGTCAAAACCCCATGCTTGTATCTCTAGGGATTTAGATTTACTGGCATCTTTACTAGCTGGGCCTCGGAAGCCTGCAGAGTTGGCCAGAAAGAACAGCGTGTATATACTGAGAGAGAAAACTCTGTGAACGACGGACATTTTTCACTGATGAGTTCTGTTTTTCCAAGAGGATGGAGTGAAGAACTGTAAATAACATGTTGGGCAGAGGTTGAAAAGTTATCTAGCTTTTTATAGGCAACTTTAAGACTTCATTGCTTACTGGGTTTCTGGTCTTAATCCAATCACTATGAAAGTTTCACTTGCGCAGTTAACTCCTTGCTTACCTCTGTTTTCAGAGCTGGCATTAAGATTTCATAAAAACAAGCAAGAGGGAATGACAGAACCAAGTCCTTTGCAACTACTAAAAGCATTTTTCCAATTAAAACATGAGAAAATCTGCTCAGGAGGTTTATAAATAGAATTACATTAACTTTACAAGTGGGAAAAAAAAAAAGGAGGCAAAAAACTTGCTACTGGCAAAAAGAACAACTATGAAGGGGAAAGTCAGGGAAAAATAGTCATTAAATTTTAACTTTTATTGTGGGGCAACTAGAATCACAATTTCCTGCTTTGCCTTCCCCCAGTGGAAGCCATTTGCCATGGTAGATAATAAAACCAATGAAAATTAACCTGTTTGCTTGACTAAAATATGTGGATTCTCAAAAAGCTACCTTTTCCACATAGAAAAGGTCTGCCTGTTTCTAACACAGCCATGAGTATAACTAAATTTAATGGAGTCAAAGCAAACACTAATTCTCTTCCATACATGCACTATTCTAAAACTGATTTTCAGTCATGGTTTGAGAGAAGGGCCAGGCTATCACTTCATTATGCATTTCGATGAATCAACTTAGCCAAAACTTAAGCATTCATTAAAAGAAAGTTTCTAGACTTGATGCAAAAATAACCTTGTATATATGAATTATATTTAATCAACGCAACTGTGGCTTTCTAAATCTGCAGGCAGGTGAATTCTTCTATCCTGTGGCTTAATGGATAGGTGCTGGGAGCCCTGCACTTCTGACATGGTGTTATTCCACAGAAGATACAGTGAATGGAAACTGAGAACATTGAAAAAGACCAAAAAGGAGGAAAAACAAGGAACAGAGGATGGGAAGGCACTGATTTGGCTTCACTCTTCAATCTTGCAAACTTTGGCTTATACTGTAACCATAAAATAACTGTCATTTACACTGCTGACTCTATTTACAAATTAAGGCACTGGGTTATACAATCATTTGACTCTGAAGGGACTCCTGCAGGGATTTTTTATTTATTCCTCAGCAGCTTTCCACACAAGTATTTCTTCACCACAACAGAAATGGTCTTCTCACACGGATGAAGAACAATAGTTTTATAATGACATTATTCAGGAATGTAGGAAAAGTGACGAAATACTTGTTAAAATTACTAAGGAGACAGGCCAGGCAGGCAGCCTGTTAACTCAAACAGATCTCCAGTGCAGTACGTGTCTCCAGGGGAGCAAGGTCTCTGTTACCTCCTCTTAAGGAGAGGCACAGGGTGACCCATACAGCCCCAGCTGACAGAAGCACCCCTGCAGCAAAGGCTCCCTGCAACATAGTGCCTCCTAACAGCACACCAGCACACTGCTGGCAGTCCTAGTTTCTAAATTGCCAATAATTTCATAAAGTAGCTTGCTCTTCCTAGCACAAGAAGAAAATACACAGCAGGGAGGTGTCTTTTCTTAAAATCTGAATACTTCACAGCCAGTAGAAGGCTGGCAATAAGAATCTGCACTTAACCAAACAGCACTTTACAAAAGCTTGCTCTTTCCGGGCCTATTTCCTGCATAGTTTAAAACCAGGTATTTTGTGGCTAAAATATGGCCACCTCCTGAAAAGATTAAAGACAATTCTATCTTTAAAGTAGATAGGGATTTACCTGTCCTGTAACCAAGATGCCCCTGTTTACCATAAGCACAAAAAAAGAAAAAGAAGCATAAAAATATTAGACTATTAACATGTGATGTCATTATCCTATCATTATTTCTTTTTATGCAACTAGACAGAAGGTCAGTGTTAATGGTGGAAGTCACCTTTTCTAGACACTTTTCTGTATACCACTTATTAAATGGTGCCAAGCCTGATAACTTGTTCCAAGTGTTACCTAGCTGCTGGAATCAAAATGGTTTGGAGGGGGTTTTTGGTTGGTTTTCCTGCCCCCCCCCCCTTTTGTTTAGTTGTGGTTTTTTATGTTTTTGTTCCTTTTAATGATTCCTTCATGGTTTCTTTGGCATCCAAANAGTGTTTCCTTGCTGTTGGGATGAATCAAAATGGGTTGGGGGGGGTTTTTGGTTGGTTTTCCCCCCCCCCCCCCCTTTTGTTTAGTTGTGTTTTTTTATGTTTTTGTTCCTTTTAATGATTCCTTCATGGTTTCTTTGGCATCCAAAACACTCCAAAGCAAGAAAAGCAAAACTGAACAACTAAATCCTTGTGATTTCTGATGTCACTAGTGAGTTTTTAATGGCTTGGGTTTTTTTAAACTTGAGTTAGCAACCTCTCACACTCACGGTCACATAAAGTGTTAGAAACACTAAAAAGACCAACTACTTTTCAGAAAGTCACAGTCATGGTCAAGCTAAAACATAGCCACTGATTCTCTGAGAGCCCCCACACATGATTAGACTCAAACTTTCACCATGCTGAGACACGATCTCAACTTACATGGATGCACAGTGACTTCACTCCCTTTTCCCCCAATCTGATTCAAATGGTAATATTTTTCTCACAGGCTCATGTTCCACACAGCAGATGTCTAGGAGCTGAAAGCACACTTGCCAGCTGAAAGACACACACCAATTATGAGCAGGAGAGTAACTGAGATCTATCACTAGGCAAGCACAGGAAGCAAAGCAGAGCAGTAGAAGTCCTAGTTAGGTGATTTTAGTGTGCTTTGCCTGCAGTTTCAGGCTTTTGCTGTACACGGTAGGAAAGAGTGACCCTGAAGCTTCAGTAAAGTTGCCACAATCAGCCTTGATGACCTGCCTTTGGCCTTGTGTGGTATTTGGGGGTTCCTCAGGTCAACATTAGCAGCAACCTCAGACTCAGCAGAACACATGTCCAGAATAGATTCAGATCACCCTGATGTATTCCCCTCTTTGCTTAGATGATAGATAGCCAGTTATTTCTAACAGAGATAATAAATTCTATAACAAATGTTTCCTTTTCATTCAAGTCATGGGAATCATTAATGCAGAGATTATACTTCAGGAGCTGGGAAAGAAACAAAAGAAGCCTGTATGAGATCAAAAGAAAATTGCATATATTCACAGTGCCATGTTTCTGCTAGTGACCAGTAAATGTATGTCTAAGAGAAGGTATAAAAACAATTGAGGCATATAATGAAACTTCCCTAATATAACTGCCCAGTTTCCAGGAGAGCCGAGACATGTCATCCATCCATGTCCCCTCGCCCCCCTGGCCTTGATAGTCCTCTATGTTGTGGACTTCATACTAGCTTTTCTACATCTCAGAGAAGAGATGTATGGCTCTGGTTGTGCAGACTCCCAAAATAGTCAGTCCTTGAACTTTACTCCCCTTTTCAGAATCAACTTTCCTCTGGTAAAGACACAAAGACATAACTCTCAACCTGAACACAACTAGGGAAAGAACCTGCTACACAGGGAGAGTAACAGAGAAAGCACCCCCTGATTATCACCATGCTATAGCAAGAACCACCTCTAGAAACTTTCAACACCAAACTTTATTCTTCAAGTGCTCTGTGTCCAGAACTTGCAGTTCTGCACAGCAGAGATCTCCTGCCAGAGCCCAGTCACACCTGGTATGAACAATGGCAAATTCAAGTGAAATCACTGCTAACTATCAGCTTCTGGCTCTCGGTGGATGCTGCTACCTTAATCTGTCCCTGCTTGCTCAGACAACAGAATGAAGAACTTCAGGAATACAGTAGAGAATAAACATACAGTGTTTCTTTTGGAATTAAAAATAGAACAATTATCCTTAACAGCTTGCAGCAAGACTTGCATGAATGTCTGCATTGTAGTATATTGTGTGCATAGACAGCTTTCATACGTGGGGAACAGTTACCAAAGATGGACATCAGAATCTTTATTACAGCGGATCATTATTGTCACAGATTATGTGCCACAGAAATACAAATACTGTATATTAAACCATATGGAGAAGTTACTGGTACACTGAGCTCAACCATCAAAACATTTCTTCCACAATCACCACCCACAGACTGATGAATACCCATCATCTGTGTGCAAAGTTTAACTTTGTTTTATTAATGGTGGCATGAAATCTGAATATATTAAAAAATGCCCTACTATATAAAGCAATGTTTTGGGACTTTTTTTCCTCCTGGTGAATTAATTTAAAATTTAGTTACCATAGAAACCATCCTGAAACCAAAAAACCCAAAGTCTCAACATATATTTACACACACACACAGGTAAAGGAGAGGAGAAAAGCTCAAGTGTACCTCTACATGCAGATTACAGAGAATTTTGTAACTGAACAAACAAAAACCACTGGGTATTCATTTATGGGAACACAAATATACTCTAAGTCCAACTGCAAGAATTACTCATACGGTGATTGCCATCACTAGCAGGGCCACAAACAACCAAAACCTCTGCTCCTAGAAAATCAGGGCCTTTCTTTTCTGACTGGGAAACAAACAGATGAAGTAATCATAGAATGGTTAGGGTTGGAATGGATCTTAAGATCATCTAGTTCCAACCCCCTGCCACAGGCAGGAACACCTCACAATAGACTGTGTCGCCCAAGGCTCCGTCCAACCTGCCCTTGAACACTGCCAGGGATGAAGTAAGCATTTTCTTACTTAGAACTGAAAAAGGGGAGTTCTGGGCATCCTGACATTACTTTAGTATATCAAATGAGAAGAAGTCAGGGTTAAGTGAAAATGCTTGTTTTGCTCATTCTGAAGACAGTAAAAAAATTAATCCAAACAGATTTCAGTTGCAGCTGAGTGACAGGTAACAAATTAGACAAGAGACCGTGACACACAGATTCAGACCAGCAGTTCTGCAGTAAAATTTAACAGCAGACAGCTTTACCCAGGTTTATTTCTTTTCATACAGTGTTGTCATAAACATTTCATAAATAATTCTACTAGGAGTATGCATGATTTATAAAACGTCTGGGAGGAGCAGGCTGGCACAGTCCCTACTTGCCTTTGAGCAGCAGCTTTCCCTCTTGCACCCTGTTGTTTGTACTTGTAAAATTGAATCAGCTGTAATTTCAATAACCCTGAATCTTCTGTACAAGAGATTAAAAACAAGAGTGCTACTTGCTCCAGAAGAAAAGAGTATTTCAATAGTAATTTATCTACAGAAAGCCACTTAGACATGCATTTAACTCTTTTGTACCATGAATGCTAAAGAGTTCTAAAAAATAAAACCAAATGCATTCTATGGAACTAAATATATGCTTCAGGCAAAGCATTTCTGTTGAAAATAACCCTGGAGGACATAGTCATAGAAAATCTTAAGGTTGGCCATTTAATTTCTAAGATTAGATGCAACTACTTACTTTCATAGAGCTCTATAATTTCTGTTTTATCACCTATCAAGACACTAGCAGGGACATCACATACACATGTAACACCACCTGTATGCAGTCTGTATTTGAGCACTGACCCCTATGCTGCAGTACATTTGCTCACCCACTGCCTGGTTAGGAGCTTTGCATGAGACCAAACTAGCTGAGGTTTAACCCAGACAAAGTCAACACAGCGTTAGGATATTTTTCTCTCAAGTTGTTCAAGATTTAGGTTTGCCCAATTCTGGAATGTCAGATGACATTAACAGCTTTTTTTTGTTTACAAGGGCACTTGCAGCCCTTTCTCTTGGATCTGGATTTTCTCACTGTGCTTTGTCTGTGTCATCTGCACTGGATGACTGCCACATGTTCCACCCAGGGCTGTGTCTGAAGAGTATTTTGAAAATAGAGCTGAGTAAAAAATGAGACAACAAAAATACTTTGTTATGCTAAACTCATAATGTACACTGTACTTGTTAACAAGAAGACTAACCTACACGCATACAGGAGTAAGTTAAGATGCTATACTGATTCACAAAAGCCTCAACAAGTTGTTTTGCTGTCTGAGGCACTCCATGTGCTGGTTATGCTGTCACTGTAGGTGAGGCACACTAGACTTGAGTCCCCAGACTGCAATTTCAGAAGTCTAGAGGCAGCAATCTACAAGGAACACTCCTCACTAACATTATCTTTGTCTGTTGGCAGACCCAAGTTCAAGCTGAGAACATAATTTTCACACATCTTCTCTCTTTTCTTACTGTATTGCCAATATACTGCACTGGGCTAGCATTTTCTTGAAGGTTATTGCAGAGTGTATTTATTTTTGCAATAATATTAAATGATGGGAATTAAATTCCTGTTGGTTTAGAAAACAGAACTATTATACAGCTGTCTAGTATCTCAACCAGCACTTTTCATCCTTCAGAGTATAAAAGATCAATATGTAGAATAAGAATTGATTGTTTGTTGAAATACTGCTAGAAACACCCACATAGGGATACAATGGAATCTATCTTTAAATTAAATTATCTAACATCAGCATTCAAAACCCAGACATAATTTATTTCAACCAGTGATCTCTCCCTGGGAATTCACATTTTCAAGTAGAAACACTCCCTTATATTCACAGCTCAATTTCCTACTGCTCATCTTCCTCATACATGAAAACACAAGATACTTGCAATTTAACCCTGCAATGGTGAACAAGTCAGGCTTGATCACGGAAACATCACACCTGACTCAAGCATGTTGAGTAATTTCATTAACTTCCACACAAATACTTGTGTTCTCTGAGCCAAAGTATTCACCCAATTGATGAGTTTGCCACACTGCAGGACCCTTAAAGGGACAGCAGGCACATATTGCAGGGGAATAACCACAACAAAGCCATGTAGTCATCAATCAGGTCCCAGCTGTTTAGTCTATACTTTATCAGGCTAGCAGTATTTGTTAATCACAAATTCTCTCCAGAAAGATGGAATGATATAGAAGCTCCTTTTGCAAACTGATCCATGATACAATTTGAACCACTGTCAATATTCCTTAGTTGTTCAACCCATTGAGGGATTATAATCAGAGAAGAGCACTTACCTTATATTGAATGGAAGTTTTCACAAGTGCTAATTAACACAATATACAGAGATAATGAAGATCCATGTCAACCGATATAAAAGGGAAATAAATTTCACACTTAAAATATTAAATCAGAAGCACTGGACGAGAAAGCAGAGACATAAAATTCACTCACTGCAAATCATAGGCAACTATGTAACAGATACATACTCCAGAAAGACAGAATATCTCCAGGTTCTTGCCACACATCGCAAGCCACAAACCAGCTACAGAGTCCTATCTATCCTGAAGAAAGGAAGGGCACAGAAACCTAGAACATACCACAGAAAAGCCAGGGATACTGAGGATAGCAGCAATGTGTTAAATGACAATCACAGTAGGGAATCTGATAGGTAAATGTTCACATAAATATGAGAAGTATGTTGTGTCCCATGTCACTGAGAGGCACAGACACCCCTGTGAATGAGAAGGTATCAGAGACATGGAGACCATCTACATGATAGTGCTGCTACCACATTCAATGTGTGGTAGGGGGACTTGGGAATACTCTTTCTGCTGAGCCATACTACAAAAGCTTAACACAAGAAAGCTCCTTCCAACTGCAGAGATTTCTTAGAGAAACAAGCACTGTTTTTTGACATGAGAAGTGATAGTCTAGTTGAGAATCAGTAAACATGAGGATAATTAAGATGAATGGAATTAGAATTTTTACAGTCGGCTCAACCATCAAGTGCATAGTAAATGATGCATAACTCAAGCTCATCAGAAATAATCCTTCTAATGTGGTTCCCTTCAAGAGAGGAAAACCACAGTAAATCTCTCTATGATACAATTCTGCCTTTCCTTTAGCCTCTTATGGCTTTCTTAATGCTCCTTTGCTGAATTTCACATTACTGCTCTTTTGCAAACCTTCCAAATGAGAAGCAGGTGTTAAAAGCATGGCTGAGAAAGTAGGGGTGTGTTTATCAGCTCTGTAAACTTACATTGAAGAAATTTGTCTTGTTCCTCTCGCAGAAGAGGCCCTGTGCAGGCATGTGCTTCAGCTGCTGCCAGGGGACGCCACTGCCCAGCAGCACATCGCGGGCCCACTGCAGGTTCTGTGGACAAACAGGTGCAGGTGAGTTGCAGACAGAGGACAGAAATGGCACCAGAGGTAGAATTTCAAAGCACTCACTTGCTTTTATTCATGAATGCATTCTCATTTCTCATTTTCCACATAGTTGCTGTTACAACAGTATTTGTGGAGGCATGTAATTTGGAGAAGACATCCCTCAGCAGAGAGAAAGCCAGCTTGCTTCTCCAGAGTGATCAGCCCCAGCACACCAGTCAGTCCCCCACAGCTGCTGAATCCAGCCTCATACCATCAAGTTCTGCTTTCACAGAATCACAGAATCCTAAGGGTTGGAAGGGACCTCGAAAGATCATCTAAGTCCAACCCCCCTGCAAGAGAGGGTAACCTAGAGTAAGTACATCACACAGGAACTTGTGTTCAAGGGCCTTGAATATCTCCAATGTAGGAGACTACACAACCCCCATGGGCAACCTGTTCCAGTGCTCTGTCACTCTCACAGTAAGGAAGTTTTTCCTGACGTTCACATGGAATCTCCTATGCTCCAGTTTACACCTATCTCCAGTTTTAACCTATCTCCATTTCATTGAGATCCACCCTCCAGCTCCTATTACCTAAAGAAACATGAGCTATAGGTGTATTTAAAACACCTTATTTTTTGTTTTGTTAAAAGCTGAATTTTAATGCTCAGTATAAAGTAACTTACATATAAAAGTATAGTTTCTCAGCAAACAGTGGAACTTTCTGTCCTGGGTATTCTACAGACCAGGCCCCCAGGAAAACAAGCCCCTTGTTTTCCTACACACACACTCTGTAAGATTCCCCTCAGCTCCTCCCTAGGGCTAGCGACCTGCAAGGCATTAGTCCAGGCCTAACAGAAGAGCTTTAGGCTTAAACTGCAGTCTTTTAGTGGGGTGGAGAATTCAAGCTTTTTGTCCCTACCAGCCATTGCCCTCCATGTAATTTCACTTAACCTCTCTGGAAAATTCCATGCCTGTCATCAAATTTGGTTAATCCTGCTTAGTGAGTTAACAAGAATGCATCAATAGGAGACTAAATGACAGACAACAATCAAAAATTTATAGAAGCACTCCACCTCTAAGAGTTCAATATATGAACATCTCCTGTGTAGTTGAGAACTAGGGACAGCTGTTGGCTCCAGGCAATACATTAGTAACAGATGGGACAATTATTAATTGTAAGGTTTCACTGATGGCAGTTTTGCTTTAAGTAATTTCTTATTTCAGTTCTAGAAATTAGCATTCAAGTCGCATTAGACTGGCTTTTTTAGAGACAACTTCAGTACAGAGCAGATAAAAAAGAAGAGGAAGATGTGTGGTTCGCAGAAACAAAGGAGAATGTTGAATTCTGATTTGTGCGCTGTGGGCTGGAAATACACTTTTGTGAATCATAAATTCGATTAAATCATATCCAAAGTATATTCCAGGTGGAACCTTTTCCTTTTCTTTTATCGGGG
>NDXB01006182.1:202620-214870 GCA_002631895.1 Agapornis roseicollis | reverse complement strand
GGGAAGGGGGGAGGGGGGAGGGGTTATTATCAAAGTTCTTATCCTTTCTTCCAGATTATTTTCTTTGCAAGGCTTTGGTGAAACAGTAAAACCCCTGCTCAATAGTAAGTGCCTTTGTCCTAATGACAGTAATCATGCAGAAATCTCCAATGTCTTACCAGAACTGGAGCATCCCCTCCAGCAAAATGCTGATTATGGATTTAAGTGCAAGAGGGCTGGAACACTGGAAATCCTAACCAGATATTTATGGATGTCAAAAATCCTTCATTCAGAGAGCTGATATAGGTACTTATACAGGACCTTCATGATTATGGCATACGACAGTCAAGGGGATTTGCAGAGATTTCTTTTGGTGTGGAACGAATACATGTACACTCATAAATATCGCAAGGTACGTTCTGGCTAGTCAGAGGACCCAGAAAATTTAATTATCAACACTCAGTGTCAAATTTAACTAAGACTGAAGAAAGCAAAGTATGTAAACTTAACTGTACACTAACTTCTTCCTATGGTACTTCTTTTGTAATATGTATTTCTGTAATGCTATTAACCTAAGCCTGCAAAATACTTTGACATACACACAGAAGAAGATATGATACAGAAAAGACCCCCTACAGAAACCTGGTCTTCCATGAAAGTCATCCTATTTTGAATAAAATCCAGCAAAGAGAATCCAGCAAAAATAAGCCTATTGTAACATCCAAGGATCCAGTATGTAAATGCTGTGTTTTATACCAGTCATCAGGAAACTAAGTAAATTTCAAGTGTGCAAACAAACTAAAAAATTGCCTAACGTGTGCCAATCTGAATCTTCCAGTTAAAGTATCACCTGACACTTAAACAAAACCAAACACCTTAAGCAAGACATCACCACAAGGCTTAACTATAAAATCCCAGCCTAAAATTTTAGCTGTGGATGTATTTCTGAATCTAAGTTTTTAATGTGAAAATGGTAAGAGACCATTAAGTGTCATGTCATGCTCTGGTGATCTCCTGTGCATGTTACACTGACCATCCTTAGGCATGCATCTGGTACACATAATTCAGAGGCTTTTATTGAACAAAATGATGACAGTAACCTAGCTAGGAAGAAAAAAAGATCATTTGGACAAATGGGCCAATTACACGGTAACTTCACACAATCAAAACTAATAGAAATAAAAGATGTAGTTACAGACTTTCCACTACCCTTCTTAAATCAGCATGATCAGTTATTCCCAGTGAATATGCCTGAACAGGTCTCAACTCATTAGATTTCACTGAGTCTGGTCTGCTTAGTTTTTTGCTGATGAAGTTATTAGGAGTGGGTGAAGGGATCCAGGACATAGCAAAAAGGGTTTATTCTTCTTGGCATGCTGCTTGCTAGTCTGAAATGCTGGATTTGGCTGTCTGACTCAGGGCAATTATGAAGTACTCTTTCCAGTTCAGCTGCTGCCTCCCACATCTTTATCACCCCAAGAGTCAATGACAAGATGACTGGCAGGGTACAATAACTTGCAAAAAAACTTACCAGCATTGTTGAAGTTGAAGAGCAAAATCTCTTACGGTCAACCAAGTGGAAATCTGAATCACCCAAGATGGATACACCTTAATGGAATGGTGCCAGAAGACACTTTTATCTAAATTGGAAACTCCACAAAGTGTTGCTGAGAGGTATACAAAATAACCTATTATACCTTAATCTTTCCCTTTATTGTCTTTTGTAGTCTGTTAGAAGGCTTTGTTTCAAAAAAATACTTGGTGCTACTGCATCAAATAAAAGCAAACCCAAAAAGACTACTGACCTTGAAGGGTAGCCTTTTGAATGAACTGTTATTACCACACTGTTGCAACTTGAACTGCTTACATCCATTACACTGCCAGATTATGCCTGTCTTCTACGTATATATTAAATATATATATATAATCTTTTTAAATGCATTTTTACACTCATGTATTATGCCTACTTTGACTACATTGCCATGCTACTGACATTATGTTATACCTGACATTAATTTCCCCATCAAGGGTTCTGTTAATAATGAACATAATAGAAAATACAAGCTTAAAAAAACCCCTAAGTCATACAAACAGTATTTGTGAGCGGATTCTTCCAGGACTTGCAGAGTATTTTTGATTTTGAGATAAAAAAAGCACCTAAGTAAATATTTTTATTTCCTGACCACCTGCTGGTTGCAGAGTATGAGACCAGTTGTACACACTGATCCTGACAGACAATAAGGCAAATGCTTCTCACAGAACTTGTTAGTTATATTGACAAACAGCATCTTGACAAGTCCTGTCTTCTCCTTCCAAACTGTGCCAACACTCATTCTGGAGGTAAAAATCACAAAAGGATAAAGACTTTACTTCAAGACAGAGAGAAGGTGAATGGGAAACTGAAACTACTGCCCAAGCTGGCAGTGAAGTCACTTCTGAAAGTTCACCCTTACTTTCCTGCACTTACATTCCAACGGAAAACAGCTATGTACAGATTTGCGCCGCTAACAGGATAAAACAAAGAGAAATAGCCTCCAAACAGTAAGCAGGGGAAAACCAAACAAAATGTTGAAAGATTTTGAAAAGATGTTAAAAAACAGCACTCAACAACTATTTTTACTAATCTTGCAATAGCAAAACCAGGGAGAAAACAGATTGCATATGAAAACTTGTTTTTCTATGCACTATGGAGACCTGCCAATCCTCTCCTTTCCCAGCCAACCATGAAATTTGGCCATCAGTCTAAATTCTTCACACAATTCCTGGCACTAGTGCTTAAATGCTGGATTTTTCAAGATGGTTATATGCATTTGAAAATTAATTTCAGCTTTCTAAAATCCACCAGTAATCCCCTCTGCCCCTAAGCAACTCCACCTGATGTAATTTATCTTATTTTTGGAAATCAGGCTTATCGACATCATATCTAAGCATACTTCTTACTCCACTTACTGCTGAAAATGCATAGTTGCATTTTGAGGTCTAACTTTGTTCAGGAGTATAACTCCTACTGAAGACATATTAGTGTACCATTAAAACACAGACATTTGACATTGCTCTACGAAAGCTGGAATGAGTCATCAAAGAAAGAAAATTACAACCTCATGGAAGTATGCAGGGTACATGTAACAGTGGGAAGATTTTTTTTTTTTCAGTGTTAAGTAGTTCTAAAACAGGACAGCAAAAGCCAACAATGCCCTAGTTGAAGCCACCTGATAAGGACTGGGCTCAAACAGGCAGGATTCAATTTTTGTGAATTCCAAGAGGAGGTGGATTTAGACAACAACATGTAATGCAACCAGAAAACCATTACAAATCACTAAGTTGTTATGTATATAGGGAGGGAGATGAGTAAAAAGAAAACAACCAGAAAAGGCTGCACCAGGAAATAAAAAAAATAGGAAAAAAAGAAGAAAATATTTTGCAAGTAGTTCCTCAGGCAAGGCCATGGTATGTGAACCAATAAATTGAAAACAGGCAGCCTTTTTTGTTGTATGTTGATACAAGATCATTTGTCAGCAACAGCAATGACAGATCGCAGGAACCTACGGCTCCTATTAATGATTAGTTGCATGGAAAAAATAACAACTGCCACATAAAAGCAGCATATGAATGTTTTCAAAACAAACTATCTTTAACAAAATGGTAGTATTTTTCTGGATAATCATTGAACAGCCAAATGGAACATTCATCACCTTTCAGTAGATCAGTAAGATGTGCTACTGCTCAACTCACAGCAGTGCTCTTGGTATGTTTTCTACTATGAGGCAAGGGGCATGATTTGTTTCCATCCCCCTTCGCTTCCCTGTTATTCACACAAGCTTCAGTACCGGTGGGGAGAGAATTCAGGAAGCCATGCAGTGCAGCATATGACATAACACAAGACTTCCAAATACAAAATCTGTGAGTTCAAACCTTCATTATGGCAATTGGAGAAATAACTCTGATAATTTCAACCTACTGTTCATACACAATTTACTGATACTCCAGAAGGACAAATAACTATAATAACTGAAATATGCAGAAGTAAAAGACATAATTCTAAAGCCAAACCAATGATAATGCATAACAGAATGCTTTTAAAATTCATTTTATTATGAAGAAGGGTCATGCTGGAGAAAGCACGTTATTTTTTCCCCCCTCAAACAAGAACTGATGCTATTACAGTCACCAAATCATTGTTATTCCTGATAATCCAAAATCTCCAGGTCATGAACAGCAGGATCTCTGACTGACTTCCAGTTAGTGATTTCTAAGCTGTAAATAATTGTCTTGCTCAAGATGACCTCTATTCTCTGACAGCAGGAAGACTTTAATTCTACAAAGACTCAAGATACCCAGAAAGTCTGTGTCACATGCTGTGTTTACACCAATACTAACAAATTGCTGCTTCCAAGTCACATTTCAGTCCACTTATTCAGTAAAATAATTGCTACCATTATTGTGAGAACATCTTAGTTTATGTAACATATCTAAAAGGTAATTCTCTGCTGAATGACAAAAAATTACTTAGTTCAGTAATAAAAAAAGAAGCTTTCAACTCAACTGGCCTCACACACATGAATCAGACGATCTAGGAGCTGTTCCAACCCAAAGCACAGTTCCAATTCAAACTGCAAAACAAACTTACCTGCTGTATTTTAACACTGATGCTTCTAAATTAGCATGAATGACAGTACAGTTTGCTTACTCAGGCAACAAACACAGCTAGTCAGCTCTTGTGCCACTGGCTTGCTCACCTTGTGTGTTTTGCTGTATGTGTACAGATAAGCCAGTCTGTAGAGGCTCTTGTAGTGCTGGGGAAAGCGGCTGAGGCACAGACAGAAGGAGGCAATACACTGCTCTGTCAGGAACTTCCGCTGTTCCTCAAGGTCTGCTGGAAGGCCATGAGGAAATTCAGATGTATCTCCACTAGGTTCAGCTTTCTTTTTGTAGTCCCACTGTGAGGGTGTGGGGATTGTAGGTTTGATGGGATTGCCAGCAGCAGTCTGAAACTCCACCAGAATCTTTTGGCCTGTAAGCTCAGCAGGGTGGTAAGATTCTGAGATCTCCAGCAGCTCTTCTGACTTTCCTGCAACTGGAACATTAAGAGAAGACAAAAGTGCTCATGAAAATTACAAATTGGGAAACAAAATACACAAAATAACAGAAGTTAAACGCAACAAATGGTAATCCTTCTCTTCATTAAAGCACAGACAGACATATCAAAGGGTTCCTGAGAAAAATTACAACTATTCCTGATGTTCAATGAGTAAGTAACCTTCAGCTCATTAACAGAGCCACAGACTGATCTCTCCATTCTCTTTTTTAGGTTTTCCTCTGAGCACACCTTACACAATGCAGGATTTCATATATTGTTGGAAGATGGGGCAGGAGGGGAGAAAACAACAAAATAAAGGTGTAAGTCAGTAAAATTCTACTGTAAAGAAAGGAAAAAAAAGAACAGAAAACTAAATTCATCCTGCCAAGTGAAATATATTTCTTAACAATTTACCTAGAACACAATTCCAGAACATAAGTTAGGCTTGGACAGACTGATTAGAGCAGCTAACCTGGTCTTCTGGACAATGTAGAACCTACAGTTCCATCTATGGTAACTCAGTTCAAGTGACCCATCTTTTCTCAGAGGATACCAAATCTTACTTCATAAAACATCTATTGCAGTTGGATCTTCCACATTTCATTATTGCTGAACACATGCCTGCTACATGCAGATGAATTTTTTTAAACTGCATGAACTGGCAGAAAAGACTTAACAGGCCTCTAACAGGCACAGCACGGAAAGGTGGGCAAAATTCATACATTGGGCTTGTTTGTCTTTCCTACTGAAATCCGGCCTCTTTATTCACTGCCACATCCAACTGTGCAAACATCAGACAAAGGGAAATTCCAGTTAATGGATATCGAACCAAAGTTTCCAGTGGAATACAGAACACTTAGTGCTATTATATATGGAGAAAACTGGTAGACAGCAATTCCACTTCTCCACTGAAATAAAGTATCCAATGGAATAAAACATCTAATTTCACTAATTGTGCTCTGCTATGTACTGAATATCAAGCTGCTACTGGCTAGAACAGAAAGGGCATCTATACCTAGGGAAAAGAAAAAATGTTTTGTTTGAGATTAGTTTCTAATGACTACTCAAATTATTTAGAGATCGGAGACATTGAGAAAAAGAGTAAATAAAAACCTAGAAGTCAGCAAGCCAGTCAAAGGGCCACCACAGACATCAGTTTATCATTATTCTTGTCTTTATAAGCTTTAACAGGTGGTACAAACTGGGATGATGGTCACAGAAGCAAAACACAGTTCCTATTTTAAGCTACACATACATACAGCAGTAACGCCTACTTAAAATCCTCAGTCTCACTGCAGCATATTTCAGTGCTTCTGCATGCCAGAAGAAACATTTTAATGATAATATACCAGCTGATATTATCTATTAAAATCAGGCATACTCTTTTCCTCTGTGGATCCCACGGTCTCTTTGCTGGGTATCACAGCATCAGCACAGGTAGCAGAAATCCTCTTCTCTGTGTAAGTCTTCCTCAGGCTGTCTTGAGAACTGGCAGGCTCATTAAACATATCCTGTGTGGAACTGGAGTCAGACAGCACCGCTGCAGTGCTATCTTGACTCCTCTCTGCAAAAGAGATACAGAAGGAATGCACCAATTCACACTTATCAAGCTGTTACTTGCATCTTAGTAACAGCAACATCAAACTGCAACCACTCTGCAAGCCTCTGACAAGTGCAATACAGGATCCTTAACAACCACCAATTCTGTTGTCTAAAAGGTATTTTCTTTTGTCTACTAATCATTTTCATCTCAGCTCTTTGTGCTAAGAAATTAAAACCCCAGTCTTCTTTCCCTAGGTACTATTTAACACTAATGCAATAGAGAGCTCCCTGCCCCACCACTTTCTTCCTAGAATATTACCCTGGAGTCTGACTCAGAAGAAATGATGCTCAACTTTCAAAACCAGTTAGACTAAGGATCCAATATTTCATCTAGTATGGACTTTAAAATTTCCTGGGTTTACTGTGCCATTTCCCTTGAAAAGCATCCAGTATAATTTTGAGTCTGACGCAAACAAAGCTCAAGTGACAAAAGAAGGCCATGAACAACAATACTGGTAAAAATTACTCATGAAGGACAGAAAAATCAGTATCATTAGAGGGCAAAGACTTACAGGAGTGATCACTGGTGCCATCTATCCTGCAGGTGTTAGATGCTGTTCACCAAATGTTCTGAAAAGTGATTTGATATGGCAAATAAACAATCCATCAAAAAACTAGGTCTAGTGGACAGGAAAACTCTTGGACGTCAAGGCAGTAGACAGAAGAACAGAAGTGATTTTGCCTTGACAAACTGGAGTGGGGTACACTGTCTGCTGACTACGTTACAGTGGTACCTTATCATGACTTTATCATGGGGGATAAAATTCACAGTTCAGACCAAACAGCCATGTGAAAAACTTCCACCTATGTCTGGAACCTGCCTGATATAACCCAAGTTCTTTTGTATCAAGAGGCAACCCTGCATGCCTAAAAACCACAGCTTCATATCTCCAACAGGAAGATGCATGCATATTCCCAGTAAGATGGGAAACTGGCATTTTCTGTAATATTGTGCCAACATAATTCAGTGTCCAACAGAAAATTCTAATCTAGGCAATTGTCTCCAATTCTGCAGCCCAAAGGATTAATATCCAGTTTCTGCTGAAGATACAGGAATAGCTTACCCGAGAGGCATGTTACCTCTATTGTCTAGGGAGTTCCACTGCATTCTTAGTCATTCCTTTTCTTGATAAGATCAAAAAAGAAAATCTTAAAAAAGCAAAAGCCCTTGCTTTGAGATGAGCTGATAATTTAATTAAATTTCTTCTGTTCCATCTGAATTGCACTTGTTCAGGGGAGAGATAAGGGCCTCCTATGAATTCATTTTATCAAGAAAAAAATCCCTCTGCAAACCTTCAATTTGCAAATCAGGTTCTGCTTATTAGAATTCCAACAAAATTAAACTAGATTTGATGCACTCCATAGGCTTTTCACCACCACACAAAGAAAACCTTCCCTTTCAGTGAACAGATCTTAATAAAACTCTCTCGAAAAAGAATAGGGGAACAGCATTCACTTCCTAATTGGAAGTTATATAGTTGGTTAATAATGACAAGTTTTATATAAGAAAGAATGTAATTATAAAGAATGGGAAGAGAAGGCTTCTGAAGAGAGGTCAGTCAAGTTTTAAATGACTCATTTATAAAGCTTTAATAACCTTCTGTGGTACAAATGGATACTATTGAACTCCCAGTTGACATCAAGAAAAAGACTGACAGTAGCTCCCTTGACTTTTTTTTCAAGGAAAGTTTTGGCATCTGTAGCAAAGCAGCTGAATTTACTCATCTAGGCTAAAAAATAAAATTGCTCATTTCCAAATGTTGCCATAAGCCTGCAGGTCAGTTTTGATGTGCGGTTTATGACAGATGAAGCATTAGAATGTAAATCGAGAACTGCCAGACCAGTATGCGACAGTGCTGTCAGATCACTAGGAAATTACACTAATTTCTCAGCATGCAAAATCAGACAATGATTTAGCATGTTAACTTTCAAATGTATGCATGACAGGGAAGCTTTTCCCTGTGGGGAACAAATGGAAACACCTCCTGACAATTAGCTAGCTATTTTGATTTGAAGTTTCTACTAAAGATGGGTAGGTCTAGATATGCAGGTTCATTCACCTTTTCTTTCAATACGTTAACTATATAAAAAAATAACCTTTATGATATTAACATTGGACTGTAATAACTGAAAAGACTCTACTTTTGAGACAACCTCCTATTGAATGCAATAGCTGCTTTCAGACTAAGTGGGCTTGATGAAAAACACTGGAGTATTTCAGAAATTAGCAGCAGCCACCAGTTATTAGTATTAATTTCTCAGAAGTCACAGAGGATGCGTAAAGTTCCAGGGAATAGAAAACAAAGTGTAGTACCTAACTCTACAAAGGATAAAAGGTCAAAGCTGTTAGCCAGCTGGCCTTCATTTTCCACAGAATTATGTGAGAACAAATAAATCCATCTCTAAGTACCTAAAAGATAACAAGATCAGCAGTAGAAAGTGAATGTATGTATCCCAGCCACATATTCACATGTGCCTGTAAAGAAATAGTGATTCTTAAACCAGAAACGGCCAAAATGTCATGCTATTGTAAAAGCAATTCAGCAAACTAGCAGGCTTGAATGTATAATCAGTAACTTTAACAGAAAAAATACATGAGAGTCTTCCTGTTCTACTGAGCACTAATGAAAATGAAGCTTAATTATGGTGTCTTAATTATTTGGGACTCAGATTTAAAAAAAAAGAATACACTGAGTAACTAGAATGAATTCAGAGGTGAGGAGAAAAAATGAGATGGCATTATAATAAAAACATTGAGAGAACTGGACTTCAAAATAAGGAGAATTTCCAAGTATATACAATTAGCCAAATAAAAATACAGTAACTGCTCTTCATATTCACTAAGGACAGAGCAAGAGGCAATGGGGTTTAATTCCCCCTTAATCTTTAGCTTAACTCTTACATAGTTAAAAATTGCACAGAGAACCTACAGAATCACTGGAGGTTCTCAAACAGCTATTATTTGTTAGGCTACCCAAGATGCATCTTAATGTAATAAAAGAGCTCTGTCAATACCTAAATCCTGCTATATGTAATGCAGAACTCATGGCAACTGCACCAAGTCACATCCTAACTCTGCATAACATAAATAAAAAAATATCTGTGCAGTAGATCTCATGCAATGAAGGTGGGTTGATCACAGGCTGTGGACGTACAGACTCTCTCTTTGTCCCGCCTGCCTGGCACTGTATCTCCTCTCTTCACTTACATGTATGAGCATTTTTCTTTATTGGTCTGTAGTCAGAAACATGACATATCACACACTTCTCATTCTTGAAACAGATTCCACCCATAACAGAAGGCAACATTCAGTGCTGTATCAAGGCACTTTGCATATCATTAAAAACAAAAGAATTGCAGAGATTTGCATGGGAGCAGATTAATTTCTTGAGGGCAGCAAGTCCTCTGAATGCTTAAAGGGATTCTCTTATGAGTCAAAGATGAGAGTCTACATTTTGTCTGGCTGCACTGAGCACTGAACATGTGTCTGTAACCTGCAGTCTTATATTGTGTTCTTCTGTGTTCAAGTGCACAGCAACAGACTATATCAGCAATGTTCCATTTATTTAGTGAAATCCTTTTTACATAATCTCATCCTAAATACCAGTGTGATATTTTTACTAATCAAAGAGAGATTAAATTGAGGAAAGGTAAAAAAGGAGGATACTGCAATAAACTGGATGTGATTCATTATTCAGTGTGGTCCAGTATGCAGTCCCCATGAACATCCAGTACCATGTGCCAGAAAAGAGTACGTATGTAGTGCAGACCAAAAGATTTCATTTTTAAACTGCTGGAGAGAGAGAGTTTTGAAGGGTAAGATTTTCATGTTCCAAAATGTAACATGGAAGTTCTTTTTGTGGACAGAAATACCCACTCCATCTTAGAAGCTTATTTATCTCTGTGTGAGTGACAACCTGGTGCATATAGGTTCTCGGAGATCACCTTTGTCTCATCAGGATGTTGAGAACTCCCGTTTACAAAAAAATGTGCATCTTCATAACATTTGCAGGGTTACAGACCAACAAACTATGAAGTGAGACTTCTCCCACAGCATGAAGCAAGTAGCCTTTCCCAGTGAGGGTATCATGCAGGTTTAGCCAATTATTAAAAGCAAGCCGTGACAGGTAAAAGCAGGAAGAGGATGCCTGGGGAACAGAGATTTGTATAAAGGTTAGAGGCAGCACGGGCAATATTGGTTGCAAAAGCAATAAGGCAAAGACAAACACAAACACAAAAAAGGACGATTACATCTAACTACACACAACATACTACATGACATGGATGAAGACTTCAGCAACATGACATTTTAACACTGCAGCAGCAATGGATACTGAATACATCACCTGCAATACCATCACAATATGGAACTGGGTATCAACACAATGAAGGCATATTACAGCAAAAAAGACCTCACAACAATCTCCCAGTGCACATTTGGAAAACAAACTTCTCATTCAGGGTTGGGTTGGTTTTTTTTTATTTAAATACTTTTACTGCTTTCTGAGCACATTTAGACTGCTCGAAGTCTGTACTGAAATTGGTTTTTACTGACTACATACATCCAGCCTGTATAAAGGAGGACAATGAGCATATCTGGTTTGGTATGTAACACTGGCCATTTAGCAGTGCAAATATGGTGACACCCCAGATAATAATAAGTCTTGGTCCCCCTGAATTCCTGTTTTTTCTTGTTTCCTACTTTGCTCTTGGAAAATAAAGAGAATTTAATCCTCAGGTTTCTACTATCAAATACCAGTTTTCAATTTGGAGAGTTATGAAACAGCAACAGGCAGGGGTGATGACAGGAAAGACAGGATTAACAGAAGGAATGAAAAGATGTTGCTGAGTGGAAGGACAAGAAAAGAGAAAGGAAGCTGTCTACTTTACACACATGACAGCAGCTAGTCAGCCAGCAAATAACAGCTGCCACTCAGCAATACTTCTGTCTCCTTGAAAAAGAAGTTATTTGCAAGCTGTATTTATTGGTTCCTTTCTCCCATTTCTATTAAATGTATGACTTAAAATTAGTATTACCAGCATTCACTGAATATAAAGCTTTTTAATACTCTCAGCTTTAACAGTGATTTCTGCATATCCCAGCCTTCTTTTTTCACCAGGAAAATGTAATGGAGAACTACAGAACTATAACAACTCATTTGAATATAATGTATCTGAAAAGCCTGCCCTCACAGCTTTACCTATCTACAGATGAATGCTTGAAGATCAGAGTCCCATTATTTTCAAGAGAAGATGGCTGGTGGTACACTAATTCTCTCCTGCTTGCAATGAGATAACTTGCTGCACCAGAAAGCACATAGCTGGGTATCTTGTTTAAAAAATATCCTACACCAAAACCAAACAAAACCCAAACACCACCCCCAAAACATAACATTTATAGAAAAAATAGGGCTCAGAAGGAACCACAGGAGTTCATCTAGTCCATTCCTTTCTCCATCAGGATAAGTTGCAACTCCGTCATCCCTGGCAGATGTAGTGTCACTTTTCAAAGGCTTTGAGTGCTGAAGTGTTGCAGTGTTGTATTATCCACAGGAACATACTACAGTGTTTTACCTTTTTTTTTTTTTTTTT
>NDXB01006182.1:179257-202507 GCA_002631895.1 Agapornis roseicollis | reverse complement strand
AAAATACAGTGTTTTCCTTTTTTTTTTTTTTTTTTGTTCTAAGTAGTATTTCCTAATACTACTTTAACACTCTTTTCTAATAGTGTTAGTCCAGATTGAAATCTGAATCTTGATTGAAATACTGAACCTAATAGTGCACACTGAAAATGCAATTTAAGTCTAACACCTGTCTCCCATGGACAAGGAAATCCTGGGGGGCTTGCCTCTAGCTCTTTGCACAGTCCTCAAAACTATTTACGTTACAGTGGTATTCTCCTCCTTAAACAAACCATCCCAATTCCTTCTCTCCCTCCTCACAGGACATGTTTCCTTGAAGCATAGCACACAAAAATGGTCCAAAGAGTTCTCCTAGGTCAGCAATGACAGGGATCCCAACTAGCATGATTTGCATGTTGTAACATAAGAAGATAACTTTGTAGGTAAGACTCATACAATGCTCTTAATTTATGTCACAGATGATGAACAATATCAATACCAGAGTTAAGAGTAAATAAGAGTATTGCCAGGCATCAGAAAGAAGAAACATTTAGGCTGAATTTAGGCCAAATTATTTGTTCTGTAAACAACTATACAGACAGTTTCTTTTGTTGTAGGAATGGTTAAAAAAGAACCTCTAAAGAGTAGTCAAATCATGGGTATTTTCTTGCTGTTTTCAGGAATGGCACAACGGGAACACAGGCACCAGTTTTCTTCAGTGATGTCAAGTGTAAGCTGTCAAGAGCATTTTACTTTAAAGGTATAGATTTTAACACAAGTAAAATGCAAATGCAGGCAGAGGAGCACAGTATATGTAATAACATAAAAGTGAAAGACTTCTGAGTGTGGTTCAGCCTGTTAGCTCTCCTTCCATCTGTAACTGCCTCAAAGCAAATATTTCAGTTCCCTGGGGCTCTCCAATATGCTCTATCCAGAATTTAGTTGTGTCAGCAATTCATAAAACATGAATGATGCAGTCCTTTGCAATTTAACTTGTCTTGGCTGCACACAGCCTTTGTAATGACCCCCCTAACTCTGATTCTTTCAGTAGCTCACAATTTTAATTACTTGACAGCAGCAAAGCTCAGTCCTAGTTAGGCTAAGCTGGCAGACCCAAGAACTGCTACTTCAGCCCCAGCAGAGGTAGACATTCCTTGGCTCACACCTTCAGGCTTTGCTAAGGAGCCAACTTTGCTGCCATCAGGCATTAAGCATGTCACAGTCTGTGGTATCTTACTTTGAGTGAATGTACTAATGGCATGTACTGGAATATTTATCTAGCTTATGTATCTCCTGGGAACATTTCAACAGTCTTCAGGACCTAAGCAGATGTCATCTTAAGCAGAATTGCTTCTCACAGGGAATGTTATTTAGAGAATATTTAAATATTTGCTCCCTTCTGTGTTTGCTGTGTCAAAAAACGTCAAAAGGCTAATACAAGAGCCTGGTCTCTACATAACCCATTCACACTAACACACTACATGTGATATCAAAACAGCCCAATGAATTATTCCTGATTAAAATACAAGAATAAACAAAATGAACATTTCTCTATAGGTAGTGAAAGCAATGAAGGATCTCTCAGTTTCACCAAGAATTATTTGCTAGGGAAATGCACCTTGCAGAGTTTCTAGGCATAGAAACATTCATCTCCAAACTATGTCAACAAGGTTATTAAAACTTCTTCAGAAAATGACAGTAGGAAGCAGCCAACCCTCCATAAGTAAACTCATATCAAGCAGAACTTTTCTGTGGGGTCTGACACATTCTACCAACACTAAGGTATATATTGCAGACACTTTACTCCTCTTTGAGAGATCCAGATGGATAAAGAAATGACTAGAAAAGCAGAATCAGAATAAAATTCCTAGCCATATAATAATGTCAGGTTACTTAAATACTAACTCAACTTTTACTATACATGCATATTGCAAAATCTTCAATAACACTGTGATACCACCCTACCTTCTGCATTTATAAGCCAATAACTTATTTTGAAACTTCATATTCTATAGAGATGAGCTGCTAACCAGTCATTGTAAATGATAAAGAAAAATCAAAAGATGAAGTCTACCGCACTGTCATGCAAATCACTTCGTGCTGGTACACAATATATTCAAAATAGTTGCCACCTGCCTCCTTCAAAAGAGGGATAACATTGGTTTGGTTTGCCTTTTTAGCAATTTGTCTTGTTTCAGTCAGTTCAAATTTTCACATGGTCATTTCACAAAGGCACTGAAACAGTGTCCAGTCTTCAAACACTAAACCCACATCTTTCCTTATGAGAGCAGACATTTAGCTCTGAAGAAAAAAAAAAAATAATAATAAAAAAAAAAATCAGTGAAAACTCAATGGGCTGCATGCTCCTATCAACATTCCTCTTATGTGATAGGTGCCAATGGTGGCAGGTGACAACTTCAAATTTTGTACTTAAAGCTCCGGCTGTATTTAAAGCACTGTATTTATAAAGGTTATAAGCTTCAATATTGCCCGTGTTACCACAGACCCATCACCCTCCTTAAAATGAGCAGTTTGATCATTCCTGCTCAAACCCCCCATGATTAGAGCACCTCCCTGTGCTGTCAGTATTGAGAACAGGGACTGTACCGTCCGGCGTTGCCTGCTGACGGGGTTTTTTACATTTGACGTAATCGTGGTCAACTGGAGTGGCTGTGTAAGGTGGGGATGTCAGACCTGGACCGCAGGAGGAGGGGAGGGAAGTCCCAGGGCCTGGCACTGTTCCTGCTGAAGAGTGAGAGTCTTCATCAATCATGCAAGTTTTTTCCCTGGGACAGGCAAGAAAAAGAATAGTGTTAACATACTAGGGACACACACGAAGAACAAAAGGAGATTACATGTTCTTACGATGTTCCCATTACAGTCATCAAATCTGACTAACAAATTGTAAATGATGAATTTTTAGTACAGATTATATTCCACATTGCCACTGGTCAATAGTAAAACATTCATTATTTTGTAGCTGTTAATGAGACAAGTTATGAGGATGGAAGTCTCTTATCCTTTGAAACAGAGGCCATTTGCTTTTGCATTCTTATTAGTTGATTAAAAAAATAAACTTATTAAGAAATAAAACCAGTGGGTTCAAAATGGGTCACAAGATCAAAATTGTTCTCTTTTGTTCCTTTCTCATCTGTACTGGACCAATTATTGAGAACGTCTCCACACATCATATAATCTTACTGTTCACTATACCTGAAAACTGCACGCATTAGAATTAATTCTAATCATGGTGTTTTATTCTCATTTCATTCAGCTTCATTTCAGTAATTTATTAGACAGTATTCATCAGTATGCTTTCAGAGGATACTCCTGGAAATTAACACTCACTTTTCTGCAACTTTTGGGGTGTTCTTCTCCTCACCCCTGGCAAATGGTCCCTCAGAAGCTTCTTTCATGAAACTAACTAGTATCTCTGCATCTACTCCAGAGTCTGGTTTCCCCACAAGTTTCAAAATAGAAGCATGAAGTCGAAAGTATACCTAGAAAACACCAAACTCCATTTGGTCAGTAGAGAATTCATAACTGCAGCCTAGTATGAATAGGGTCTTCCCTGAAGAAACCACAGGATTTACTACAGTCAGTCATCTGTTACCTAAACTTACATGAGTAGGAGTTTTCTTGCCTTTGAAAGTTGCCTATAAATTACAAGACAGTGAACACTGTAAAAATCTATGCGACCTGTGGAATACAACAATGATAGCAGACCTGGTCTGCTTGGAGGCAAAGCACCACTGAGTATGTTCCAGACCCACTACTTTTACCAGCCAACACAATAAAAGCAAAGGCATGATTACTATTCCAACTCCTACATGAACTTCTGCTTTTACAGATATGAGATGCTTCTGAAACCTACACATTTAATTTTGATAAAAGCTGACTAATGAACTGAGTACAGCAAAATCCAGAAGTGGGATTTCTGTATGCCTGTCCAGTACTGAGACTGTATACATAAACTGTCTTTTAAACAAAACCAGCCTGACTAACATGATCCATTTTGTTCTCCAGTCACCCCTGTAAATGTTCCCAGGTGCAGAGCACCATGTACTTATGCCTAATAATATGAACTAATAATAACTGGCATTCCATTATCTGTAGAGAACAAGGTTTTCAAACCCACATATTTAACTTTCTTTTACCTCCAACGCTTCCATGGCAAGTTCTGGTGGATTATGGTAGTGTATTTTCTTTGGATATCGGGCAGCCTCCTCATGCAAGTAGTGGCCTGCCTGTTTGTAATGCAGCAGATAGACAACAGGAGGCTGTTTCTGCTTCTCTGCAATCTTTCCCAGCATGTAGTGAATAAGCCACTCCTCTTCATCACCATCTCCTTCACAGCGAGATGCTGACGTAAAACACAACTTGGCTGTCTCCAACATACTGTCCCGACGCTCCTCCATCTGTGATTGAGCAAAGTGTTGAGAATACATGAATGCTGGGATGAAAGGTTCTAGAAATACACTCCTGCATATAAAATTGCATAAACAAGGTATATCATTTAAACACTTTCAACCTGAACAAATCCAAGTGATCAAATATACCCTGACAACACACAAAATGTGTTTATGGATAGGTTTTTGTTCATTTCAGTAACTGCTGACACAAATAACCAGAACAAAACAGTAAGACAGAAGTGTAAGAATATGCATATAAATCTGAAAAATATCAAACCAATATGTAGGTCTCCAAAATTTTTTCCACTTTTTCAGAGCTGTTAATTATGTTAACTCTTCAAAGAATAAAAGACACTTTTGTCCTGCAGCTAAAGTCTGCCAGAACCACTACAGACCATTATCATCTGTGAAGCAATGTATTTTATCTGTCTCGCAGTGCATATAATTTTGAGCTGAATATAGCAAGAATACCCTCCCCCCATGTCTCAAAGAAATTAAAACCAGCAGCATAAATTAAACTGCCAGCAAAGTCACCTAAAAAACTACATCAAGAGATGCATACATGTCACTTTCTCTCTCTGAAAAAGAAATTGATAAACTTAAATTCTTGGGTTACAACAGTAACCTCAGCACTTGTTGCACTTCAAAAACCTTTCTTTTCCTAAATATTTTGTTATGAGAATAATAAAGGTTTTATGTATGAGAAACACGTTACTGATGGAGATTATATTGTTCCATTTATCTTTTATTATAATAGAGCTTTTCTTAGTAAATATGTGGATTTAATATATTCAAATGGAAGAGTCAAATAGTCCTAAATAAGCATTCTGATTTCATCCACAGCTTAAGACAGCTGTTCTGTATTGTTCCTTTTATCTGATAATATGAAATAACTCCAGCACTAACTGAATTCTTCAGCAAGTCCCTCATAACCAAGAGGCCACAAAACAGTAACACCAGAGTTTCAACAGATCAAATGCATTACAATGTAATAATTTTCTGAATAACTAGTTTTGGAGTTCTTGGGTGTAATAACCTTCAGTAAGAAACCCCTATTCTTAGTTGTCATTTCAAATATATTACTTAATAAACCACATTCCCCTTTAGTACACGTGCTTCCATCATCTTTCTTCTTAGAGGGTCAAACACTATGTAAGTATCTATCAGAAATTCAATGGTCAGACACAAGACACATCACCTTGCTGTAAATACATTCTCTTGGAAACAAAGGATGTTCCCAGTACCACTTATACAGTTCAAACCCTCAAAGTTTTTTACAACTTACAGCAGACACCCAGGAGCAGCACTTCTTTTTTTCACTCTGCTTCCAGTTGTGGACTACATAATATTTTTAAGTGAGAATAGTTAGAGCAGAAATAAGAATTTACTGGTCAAAAAAACACAAACAAAACATTTCCTCTAGTAACTTTTATCCCTGTCAGAGAGGATTCAGAATTGTTCACTTTGTCTTAGCAATAAACTTTAACTTTTTCAGCACTGTTGTGCAGAAAGAAATAATGGATTTTTAATTTTTTCTATGAAAATTCTATCAATCTCCTCATTTTGATCTTTTGTTTAAGTAAATAGTTCCAAAACATAGAAAAGGGGGGAAGGATGTCTTTAGATATAAGAGATGACATATGACATAGATATCAGAGTAATTCCTGATCTTTTCACTATATGAATATGTATGAATTTCACCTTCTCCTGGAAACATTGTATGACATTTACAGAAAGATAAGGTAATTCTGATTGCCCTATCCAGAATGTTACAAAAGTTAATTCAAAGATCACACTCAAACTAATTTTACACAGGAAAAAGAAAACGCCTTTAAATACTGCTGACACCAACAGATTATGTGAATGAATATTAGAATTTCCAACATTACTAAGTAGCCATACAGTCTAATATCTGGTATAAAGCATATCAATATTTAACAGTTACTATGTTAGAAAATATCATTTTAAATAGTTAAAACTTCATAGTGCACTCAGTTAGATCCCACCTGCTGCACAACTTCCGGGGGGAGTTCTGATTTCCACTGCTTAAGCTGTCGAGATGCAAAAGAATGTAGGGCATAAGAAATGGTGCCATATTCTATCCACAAGGAGAGATTAGAGTTGTCAATCTCCAGGGCTCGCTTAAAGCAATTCAAGACAGGAGTAGAGTGCTTCCAGATTGGGCCATCACTTTTCAACTCGTTAGAGTTCAACTTGTCCTGAATACGACTTGCTCGAGCCAGAGCCATGCCAGCCCACGAATCAAACCTATGCAAGCAAGAGCATAACACATAAACTGTTTCCCCCCTAAACAGTAAATTGAACTGCACAGACAAGATTAATTTTGTTATATCTTTTCTCTTCCTTCCATCTTATGGTCTCTCAAAAAAGATCTCTGCATCTCCTCCTCCTTTCACAGTGAGCAGAGGCAGTATAGCCTAAATCAAACAGATTTTATTAAATATGGTTTCCTACTAAAGCACTGTGCCAAATGTCATGTCACACATGAAAGTCAAATAAAACAAGAAGGTTTATCTGCCATGCAAAAATAGCATTTCTGTACTTCTAATGGCAGCATTCCCATTGACTTATTTTCTCAGTAAACACCCTGCCCTGTCTAAACACTGTCACCCTTCATTTCTGTAGGCCAGCAGACAGCCATTATGGTATTTTGTATTGTTAGACTGAACTGTGAATGGTCTTTATCCTCATCATCATTTTCCAACATAAAATCACAAAACCTAAAATGCATCAATGTAGGAAAATACTGATAGAAGATGAAGACTGTTTACTAAGGGGACTGCTCAGGATCAAGTCCTGTGTTTATGAGATCATTGACGATACAGTCTGAAGAGTAGCTTCTGTATTGCACAATCTCACCTGACCTGAGGTCACCAGCCCTGAAATTTTTTCAATTTTACCATAATTCTAACAGCAAAGAAATAATCCCAATGTTCTATCTTTTTTTGCTTGTAATCACTTGCTGATTTCAACTGAAAATCTGTTTCTGGGTTAAGTGACCTCAATAGTTAGATTCCTGAAGGGAATGGAAGGAGAACTGTAATAGACATGTGAAGATGTAGTATCTCATATGACTAAGATAAAAATACTATGCTAACACATAAAGCACCTTCTGAGCAACAAAACACCACACAGTGAAATGCATTCCCCTCATTTATTTATGCATTTAGGTATAAAAGTATCAAAGCTACAGAAAAATGAGGGGTGGCAATTTCTTTCTCAAGCTTCAAACAGAAGTTTTAGCAATCTGCTAATCAGAGGTCCCAGACAAGAAGATTCATTAACACTAAATTACAGCTATTTCCTCTGTAGATTTCACGTGTAAAATTGCTTTGTGCCTTCACCTTCCCTTTTGTCTCTGATATGTGACTGGATTTAGAAGTAGTTTTCTTGTCTCAAATCTATCAAATTAGGGGTTTGTCACTGACCCTGAGCTCTCAACTTCAAGGAGAGCTCAAATGAAAGCTAACATCTAATAGGCAAACCCTTCAGTAAAATTAAAAATTATTTAATTTCATTTCAGAAGACTTTTATTCAAATCATGCTTTATTTTTAAGATGGTAGAGCTTAATCTTGGTGGTATTTCAGTAAGTTGTAAATAATAAAGACACAAGATGTTTAAGCATCACTGAAATATTTTACCTGAATTTGTATTCTCTGAGTAGTTCACTTGCAGCAAGATCAATACTTTTAAAAAGGTATCAGCTTAAACAGTTATCATCTATAGAACACTATTTGTGCTACAGCTATGCTACAAGCAGTGACATTTTTCATTCCTTGTCATCTATGAACATGACAAAACAAAGAACAAAAGGTGCAAAAGAGAAATATTACTTGGTCCTTGCCCTTTCCAGATATTCTTGATTTTATCATTTCATTTATCAGCTATAATTTCAAAACAATCAAACATTTAACACTAGGTTTTGTTTTGTCTTTTGTTTGTTGGGTTGTTTTACCAATGCACTTAATTATACAATAAACCTATAATAATGGATTGCAGGCTTTTTAGTTTTTAACCTCTTGAAACCAAAATAAATATCTTTTGTTGTCTGCTTTTCAGTACTGAAAGAACTGAGAAGAATGAATGATGTGCAGCAGGAATCAATAATACTGACCTGTTTGGACAAATACAAATGTCGTGCATGTAAAATTTAATGGCCTTAGACTGTTCTTTATTCTTGAAATGATAGTCTGCCAGAAGATAGTACAACTCAGTCACCACTGGTGGAGAATAGTCTGCACCATCCGGGAGAGATGGTACCTGAGAATGAAAAAAAAGTAAAGGTTCATGTTAAATGAAACAGTCACATTAAAGGAGCTGCACACTTGCTTTTAACTTGTAGTGAAAGTAGCCTTTTCATCACAGAATATGAAGGTAGAATCTGAAGACAGTGACAGCATTTCACAGATTCACAGAGCACTTACAAGCACTAATGAATATCTCATACTGACTGCCTATTAATCAATATTACCTCTTGCCATTCCAAGACTAAATTTTGGTGGTGTCATCTAATTTATATTAAATTATCTGAGGAATTCCAACATCACAGAATAAATAATTCTCCAAACTATCTCAAAGTCAACATAAAAATAACATTTTTTACTCCTCTCAATATTTTTTAAAAGCAATTAATTATACCTTGCTGCAGGTTCCTTCAATATAGGCAGATACAGTATCAAGGCTCAGCATAGGCTTGTCTGTTCGAGGAACAATTGTAGCAGTCTTCTTCAAAAGGTTGGCCAAATCAGCAGACACAGTACTGGTTTTATAACTATCAAATTCTGGAAGAGCTTTAGGCTTAAAATATTCAAACATGAACAAAGCATCTTCCCATGTTAGATCAACCTGAAGACGGAGGCAGATGAGAGGAGAAAAAAAAAAAATCTCAAATTCCACAATCAGAAGTTTACTGATGAATTTCTATGACTATTCTAGTTCATGCGAATATACATATTACTCTAGCAAGAAACCATTTAATTAAACCTCCCAAGAACAAAACAGCTAAAGGCACCATTAATTTATGCTGCTCACAAATATAACATACAGCTCACTGATTTAAAAGACTAAGGTATTTAGACTGTAATTCAGTGTATGTCACTGAAAAATAGTCATTCTACTTGCTTAGAAGTTGTTTCTAAACAAGACTCAGCCGCAAATATCCTGAGCCACACAGATCTTGGGTAAGATATGGATAAGAAAAGCTCTACACCTTCGATTTCAAACTCCAGTTAGAATAAATGAAATGGGACAAAATTCTGAGACCCAAAAATCTTCAAACTCTCTAATTTAAGAACTTATTTCACATTTTCCCTTCACTTTTCTTTTTTGAAAACAGTAGCCAAAAGAAAGGAAAAAATAAAGTACACTTTCCTTTGCCAGACTGTTTTTCTCTTATTATTGTTCATCTTATTCCTTACAGCAAACTTTGCTTCTGTGCTCAAAATGGGGAAGTCACATAATTAAGCATCAATTTATCAGTGACTCCAATAAGAATTTTTCATCCAGAATTGCCCAAATGTAACATTTATTTTAGGAGTCTGGGGGCAGAGGGTAATCTCCTTATACATCCCTTTTTCTTTGTTATTTCCATTTTCTCATTATCTTTCTTTTTTAACAGGTAAGTTTAATAGACTGAATTCACAAATATTCAATGAATAACATAATAGTATTTGTGTATTTTAAAATGTCCGTTCAATGAAGCCAGACATTTTACTTGTATGAAACTGTTTTTAATTTCTAATTCTATGATCACTTCCATTTGGCAAATGCAAAAATCGTCTGAGATTTCTGAACAAAATCAGTGCTGTTTCAAGGCAGAGGACTGCTGACCTGCTTTTCCTGTCCCTTTCTTTTACTTCAATGCTGTTCCCAAGGCACTCTGTAGATGTTCTCCCCAACTCAACTGAATTTCACACATTTCTGATAAAAGGCTACCAGATGGATTTCAAAATAAGCTATAATATAATTTACTTGCATAATTTTTAACAGTGACATTTTTCACTTTCATAAACTGCAGGGCTGGCTGCTAAAGATTTCTTCTCTCAAGCTCTCTTTTTTTCCTTTCTAATATTCTCAAACTCGAACGTCTTCTCTGTTGAAAACAGGAAAGTCATGGCTCAATAACACTGATTTGTGAATAGCTTCAAAATGGCACACTACTATGAGTAAGACTACACTAGCATTTCACTTTAAATATCTTTATATTCACAAAGGCTTCCACATTTTTTTAAATTAATTTAATTTCTGCAATATGTAAAATACATAAATTTTACCAGGAAATAAAAGTAATTGTTACCCAAAATATAATATTTGGCATTCAAACTAAACAAAGGTGTATCTTCCATCACTTCAGGATATGCCGCTACCATTAAATAACACATATCTTACCTGCTGCACTGAATGTTCTTCTAGGTACCTTGCTTTGCTTTTTTTACTAGGGAAACCATATAAACAATAAAAACACTGTTCCAAGGCTGTTTCCAGCTCTTCTTTGTACGGATGAGTATCCTCAGAAGTGGATGCTGCAAGTTCTTTTTGTAGTACCTGAACCTATAACATCACAAATACCAATGAAAAATATAAGGAAGCTGAAGATTGCATGAAGTTACCTAGCTGTCTGAAGGCTAATGATGAAAACAACATTAAGGCATTACACATATTTTTCCCAAATTACAACCAAATATTACCCATATATTTCTAAACCCATCTCACACAAGTAATTTCAATGGCACTGGAACGGCAATGAAGTGGTTTCATTTTTTTTTCCTATATTAATTTTTGAACTCTTGTCTTCAATCAATGTGATTAGATATCAGCTTAATGTTTCAGACTGAAGATCATTCAGAGCTTTCCACTGCACACCAAGTTCCCTTTGTCACCCCTGTGAATAAGAAAAAGGCACCAAAGAATTTCTACCATAATTCACAAACATTCATTTCCTCTGCATGGAAAAAGAGTAATGGAGAGGACTTTGTGGAAAAAGAAAGACAGCTAATGAAAATCTGATAGAAATGAACAGAGAACTGTACAGTATGAACAGTATCATACAGATGGCTACACATCAAGGAGAGTGGCTGGGTTAATCCCAAATTACTAAACACTGTAGCAAGTTGCTATCTTTACCTTCAGCATTATAAGAAAAAGTACCATCAGTTGCAAATTTTGGAAGATGCTTTTACTCTCATTTAAAAACCCTGCAACTGAATGCCAAAGACTAAAGGTAATTCTGTCCTTAAAAAGCAAGCCAAAGAAGAGCACATTCCAGGAAGACATTTCAAAGTCAATAAAAACATATTCACCAAGACTAATCTGTGTAGTGGGATTCTGGATCTTCATTTCAAAACCAAACCAAAACCCACACTTAATCACTGATGTTTAAGAATCAGTTTTAACACATTCCACTATGAAATTTAAATGAAAAAATGAAATGTGTAGGTAGAAATTACGTTCATTTTACCTTAAACATCCAACAGCAATATGTTGTGTGCGCATCCTCAGCATCAAAGCACACCAGTTATGTCTAAAGAAAATTCATTTGAGGTGGCAGAAGTGCTGCTGCTGTAAATCTCATTTGGGAGACTGAAGGGTACAGAAAAATACCAAGTTCTTCACTGTGATCTGCCTCTAAAGTTTTAGGAAGCTGTATCTACCAGGAGAGTAATTTCCTTTATGCATTTTCCTCAGATAAAAAGCATCCACTTTCATTTATTCAACTTTAGTAAGACTGACTTCTCCCAACCGGCCACACCTATTCCTCAGCACATTGGTTAACTTAAGAGTTTCCTCAACTGAAATTTTGCAGTTACAGATGGAAAACGCAAAGCGTTCACCTATTTGCAATTTGTATAGAAGTCTACCATCTTACTTTTACTTTAACTACCTGCTCCTTTTTCAACATCTAGGATTGTAAATTCTATTATTGATGCATACAATGCATGGTACAAGAAGTTTCTCATCATGACTGGCTTTCCTGACACTAAAAACACTGCACAAGGCAAAATTCTGTCACTTTTCATGTAAGAAACTTGTTTGTAAATGCTGGGATTAACTATTAGATGTTAACTCTCTTCTGCTTAAAAGATCTGTGCTAAGAACAAAGTACCATTTACTAAGCGCCAAACCCCTGAACAGTAAGAGTAAAGACAATTCTTAGAAGGCATTTCAATGACATTTTGAGTCACAGCAATCATCTTTGAGTCACAGCAGATACCTCATTTCCTCTACTTTTCCTGTACAAATTTATGAACAAAGTTTAAAACGCATAAAAAGTGTAGATAAAAAAGTCAAAAGGAAGATGTTAGAATCACAGGATACTCTAATAAAAGCACAGTATTCCTGCTGCTGCACACAAAACCATATCTAACACCACTAACAGAACTCTCACTTAAACAGTGTGCAAAACAACCTCTTCTGTTCTTCATTACTTTTTAAAGTCTTGGCAATAACCTAGAACTGGTCTTCATAATTCAAACTTTGACTGCTCCTAAAGGACTTAACTACATATTAACCTCTTGCACAAAACCTTCAGCCACAAGTAACACAATGTGCTTGAGCAGCCAGGTCACCTATAGAAGGTTTTATATATTAGTATTACACAATGACACTTTTAATATTCTTAAAGCTGTCTTTCTCTTCAAATGATTAATCCTATTTTATCTTTATCTTCCCTTATCTTTCCAATATCTGCTTGTTTCTGAAAACCAAATTCTTGGGCTTAATATGATACGATATTTTAGTTTAAATGCACAATTCTGCAGCTGAAAATGGAAGATTTTTCCAAAGTACCTGATGACATTTGCAAACATCTAGCCATAAACATATTCACAGGTCTCAATTATCTGCAATTTATCCTGGTTCACAAGGCATACTCTGACTCCCCAGGCTGTGGATACAGGCAAGCTACACAAATACAGTGTAGATCCATCACTCAGGAGCACTGCACCTGAGTGCAGACTCAAGTGTGGAAACAGGCCATCTATTTTCTTGAAACACATTGCCTGAGCTAATCCATCCTCTGGACCCAAGGCAGATCTGTGCAGAGGCAACTCAGGTGTACCAGCATTATGCTCCTAATACCAGTGAGACTGAGGAGAGCAGGATGCAGAGGTAATCTAATAGCTCTACTCTGAGTCAGCCTCAGTTCAAACACTGTTCATTAGCTCCAGCCCTACCAGGGTGAGCTGACTCCTGCAGAACCCCCTCAGGCTCTCTGCGCCATCCTTCCCAGCTGTCTAAATTACTGTCCTAGACACACTGCTGCTCAAATGCAGAGGCAGATGGGGTCTGGCACTGAGCTGAAGCTAATAAGCTCCAGGGAGTGCTGAGAAGGGAAATTAAACTAATCATGATTTTCTCTTGGCTGAAGGTAATAAACCTCAATGAAGTCAAGCTGAATCTGTGAAGTGCCACTGTAATATCCCTGTAGAGCACTGCCCAGTTAACTGCCACGGTACCAAATTAGCTGGGGTTTTGCCAGCAGCCAAGTTTTGCCAACAGACCGTCACTACACTGCACAGGGAAAAGCTGACTGCACTTCTGTTTCTAAGCTAAGGGTAAGGTGAGGAAACAGCAACACACATCGAAGTATCCTCCTTCAACCATGGGAAATTTCTGGTGTAAGAACTAGACATCAAGGAATAATCTTTAAAAGGTCAACAAATGGGTAACTGCTTTCATCTAATAGTGCTACAGCACTACTCCCCAGACACCCATTTCTGGAGCATATTAGATCTTCTAACATGCCCATCTGAACAACAGAGCAAACAATAGCCTTCAGACACAGGACCAGAGTAGTCCTTCATTCTCTTCACCCTTTGTTCAATACCTGAAGTTACATTTAGTTAGTAACATGAAAACAACAGAAGTGCTATTTTATTTCAGTCTGTGGTATAAAACCAAGGCAGGTGTAATCAAACAAGTCAAATTTCTCAGCAGAACAGCCAAACATATCACACCTTCAGGATGAAATTCAGGTAACGCAACATGGACTGTGCGTAAAATGCTGCTGCAAGCAGGGCAGGGGTGTGAATGAGCTACCACACAAAGGAGGAGAAGATAAAACTGGAAATAGATTCAGTATTCAGTTATTCCCTTCCCACAAGTCACAAGCAGTTTTATATGTTCATCAGTAAAAATAAAGCCTAATGTTACCAGTCATCTGGATGAATGCTGGTAAGTACTAGAAATTTTATTAGCTTCAAGCATGACATCTGCTTATTTTTAAAGAGTAGAAATGTTCTCTTCTGAAGGTAAGCATCACAAAATTCAAGTCATTCAACTGAAGTTTTACCAGGATCAGTGACTGATACAGGCCCACATTTCTCCTAAGTACTCAGAATAATCACTTAACACTTCTCCAGAGCTTTCTCTTTCAGGGCAAGGTAAATAATTTACTTTACACATCTTATTTAAAATGTTTTTACAGTACACAGTTAGTTGTCCAAAGGCATTTCCTATCTGATGAAGAGTCCTGTTTAGAAAACATACGTTTGGACAGGGGTCTGGAATAATAAGCCTTTACTATTCAAAATTAACTGACTGAAACATTCATGCATGGGAGAAGAAGGAAAGATTTAAAATTGCATTTTAAACATGAAGACAAGGCAATAAGCAACCTAATATAAGGTCGAAGTTGTTCCCTGCTTTGAGATGGGGCTTGGCCAGATGACTTTCAGAGGTTTCTTCCAACCTAAATAATTCTATGATGCTAACACTTACATAGAACTTTAGAAGAGCACCATCTGAATTGCAACACCAGGATCTTCTTCCCAAATACTCATGAGCAGTGTTCAGCAGCATCAGTGAAGAAGGCAACATAGGGGTATCAGGACTCACTGAAAAAAAAGAAGATGGTAAAATATTTAAGTAGCACAGAACTGAGTTAAATCCAACAAGCCAATGCTTCACCTGGCAGAAGAAGTTTCCTCTGTGATAAGAAAGTGATGTTTACATACCCCTCTACTTCCTTCAGACAACAAGTTAAGATGACAAACAACTATTTTCTCATTGATACTGCTAGATAGAAAGGAACTTGGCTCCAATATGTAACAGTGAATAACAAATTCACCTTCTTCTCCCTGGTTCTGCTGCTGCTGGCAGCAAAGGGATTGAAAAGCATCTTCCTCATGCTGGATGATTCTGTGCAGGATTATCCATGGAAGCACTGAGGAGACATATGGCTCTTTTGGTTCTTCCTGGACTGCCATGCTGCAGTCTATGACCTAATAAAGGAACAGACATTATATAGATAAAGTGACATGAAATAAAGGTCAGGTGTGAATCCTTTCCAAACAACCCAAAGTTGCTACGGAAACTCCCTTTATCCTAAGGAAATAATCTAAAGTTGAGTCTGAGCTTCTCACAGGCAGTAAAAATCCTACAAATAAGGTTATCCTGGTACAGGAAAGAGTAGAAGATCCCCTACCCTAACATTCCTCTTGCATCATTATTTTCCAACAAGTTATTTCTCCGTTAATACCATATACAAACAATCCAAAGTAAGCAAATGCAAAGCACGAATTCTTAGTGTTAGTAAGCCCCATTACTGTACAAGTAATTTATCTGCACCCCAGCAAGAGGAACTTAGTTACAAGAATGAATTCCTGAGTTCTTAACTGGGTCTTAGAACAACTGTTAAAGACCAACTAGAATCATTAACAGATGCTATATAAATGATCTAACTGAATAAATTCCGCAATACAGTGCTGTGTCATGGAACTGTTGTCCTAGCATTTCTCATGGACAACTGCTCATTTTACTGCCTCAGGACCACGAATTTCAGAAGTCCTATGTTTTTCTCACATTTTTCCACACATACAACAGTTTTTCTATTGTTATTTATGCAGGTAAAGAATGATTTACTTTCATTGCAGAAACCCATTTAGGATATTATAATGAATAATGAATTCCATTACATTCCATAACATAGTGACACACATACCACTTTATACAATGAGAGTACAATTTTGAGGTCCTTTGCTTTTGCTGAAATAAACAGAGATTTGAGAGTTGCAATCACACCAAATTTTGACATTAACTAGACTTGCTTCTTAATGGAACTGAGTGCCCACCATTTTCTGGAATGAAATATATTCGTTTGTGGGGTTTAAGGTTTCAAAGTACTTTGTTTAAAGGCTAAAGTTAGCTGTATTCATAGTGATAGAAACAGAGACAGTGATAGGGAAGTCCACGCATAATTTTTTCCCTTGCCCTCTTGCCACCATCCTCTTTGTTTTTACTGCAAAAACCCATAGCTTGGCCAACACTTGCAAGCAACTCTACCATGTTCCTAAGACTTACGGGATCTTGTCTTCTAGCCCAAAGCACATACGGCCAAGATCAGTGCCCTAACTTATAACCTGCATCCAGCCAGCAAAACCAGTCTTCAAATTACCAGTATTTCAAATCCCATCAGAAAACAGTGCTGTTCTTTAGATTACCTTATTACCACATTCTTCGTTTATGCCAGGCAGCTTAGTGGTACCTGCTGTTACTGATCCTAGCACAGGTGTGCTCAGTATGTAGCTCATTTCCAACATACCTAAACAAAGACTATGAAGGTAATGCTCATCCTCCCCCGACCTTCCCCTAACAAAAATGTCACCCAAACGGTCACTGCAAGTAGGTGACAATTCAGACAGCAGCTGTTTTGTGCCCAAAGGTCTGCAGCACACAATACCTCTTTCCTAGTACTAGTGGACAGGTTACCTGTATCAGGTTGTTTGTTAATCGAACGAGGCTTGGTGTTATAGAAGGGTCTTTCAGGATGCTGTTGACTGATGATAATGAAGTATCTATTCCTGTGAGCAGCTGTGTTACCGTAGCAACCCACTCTTCTTTAGCAGAGGCTGCTGTCATATTAATCATCTGCTGAATTGCTTCATTCAAGGCAACTTCTGAGCATTCAAAGCATTGCTTGTAATCTTTCAGTTTGAGTAGGGACTCCTAGGGAATGTAAATATGAAAAAAATCTATTATAAGGGTGAAGGGCTTATTTTAAACCATGAATGCACAGCAGGGCAAAGTAATATATACAGTTAATGTGGTTACTTCAATGAAATGATAAGAGAACACCTTTAAATATGACATTAAAAAGGACAACAGGAGGTGCATGGACTCTGGATAACAAATATACAAGCAGGATCTAAATTTCAAAAAAATAACCACTGAATCTTTCTGCTTTAATAAGAGATGCAAGGGGAAAAAAGAAAAAAAAAGATCAGGAAAGGGATGGCTGTAGGTCTAACATTCTAACAATATGCAGTTGAATACAGGCCCCTACAGAAACAAGGTTTGAATCTTTATGATCTTGTGCTACCATTTTATTATTTCATACATAACAATATAGCAACTATACAGCTAGCATTATAGCAACATCCTCCTGCTTCTTTGTACTCTGCCAAGTGTGGGTCACGAGATGGCATGGAGGCTGTAGGGTTTGGTTCCATCCAGTTAAAAGAGCATCAGTTTTTTTTGTGCAACCTTCCCCCCTTGTCCCACCTCCCCGAAACTGTTCTGACATCTGAGCTTATTTGTATGTTTATTTTCATACTGTCAAATGGACTAAATTTATAGCAATCACACTGGATGTATCTATCAATAATTTGTCATTCATGCAGGACAGATACAATACATCATAAACTCACTATAAATCATTCATAGGTTAGGTAAACTTAAAGTTTCAAAACAGTTGCAAATCACCACATAGTCAACATCAGCAAAAGCAGGAACTATTCACAGTAGATGCAGATAGCATGAATCCATCCATAAGATGCCCCTGCAAATGATTCAAGTTTATTTGAATGTACAGTTTTTCTGGACATTCCACAGAGGCCTCAGACATTTTAATATCTTTAACCACACTCTCAGTTAGCAAAAGCTGGCATATTGCTAAAGCTGTTCAAATTAAAAGTCTGGTTCCATGTTCTGGTTAACAAGTCTTATTTACAAAACATTAAGACCCACACAAGAAATCCTTTCATCCAGTTTTCAGGAATGAGTCTTAATTCCTTAATAAAAAGATCTTTGAAGAAGCAAAACAAACCTGTAGGAGAAGCAGCTGTGCTGGTCTCTCTGGTATGGATGTTACAAATTCCAGATGTTTTGCTCTGCCATAACCATTAAAGCATAATGTTGGACGAAGCAGATGCACCACTGCATTATAATCCCCTGCCTCATACAGTCGCTGGATCTCCTCCAAAGACTGGCATCTCTCCAGAGATTTTAGGTTCTTTTCAATCTGCAAACATCACAGATGGCATAATTCAACTTTCATTTTGTCTTCACATACATTTACCTACTGACATTTCTCCTAACAGTAAAGCTGTGTGAACTCCACAGATACATACAGGAAAACCAGGAAGAAAACATCTACCATGTAATATGTCACCCATTCCATAAATTTGTAATTATTATGCAGTATATGACTTTAGTGCTAGAATTATTTAAAACTTTTTTGCCTCAAATCCCCAAATCACACATTTCTACACTGCAAAAACACATCTATCAAATAGACTTATAAGAGAAGATGGTATCTAGTGTGTTGGGAGTTCATCCCCCAAAAGAGCAATAGAAAGAAGACAGATATCCCTTAGTTTAAAAGTATATGTAAATTTAACGTGGAAAACACTGCTGAAGTAAGGAGCTTATTTCGGCAAAGATGAAATATATGTTTAGGAACAGAAAATAAAACATTAGTCTTATATTCTACTGCTCTAATATTTTTACTTTGCATAAAATCAATATCAAGTTGTACAGGACCAACAGAACCAAAAGGTGTCTTTTTGAAAGGGATAAAATGACCCTGACATTATCATTGAACTATGAACCTATCCTTTCACTCTTTGAAAAATTCTAAGATAGATGTGGTAAAGTTCATCACAAATGTGCTAGTTCATAGGTAACCTCTGGAACTGGGAAGGATGGAATGGGAAGAACACACCTGCAAATTAATTCTTACCTCTTCTAAAGAAACAACAGAATCAACATGTAGATTAGGTAATCGTATTATGATGGTGCATTCATTGCCAGCTCTAGCTTGCATTGTAGTGGAGCTCTGTAGCATTTCCGTGCAGATATCATAGTTTTCAAGTGCCTGTTCCATGTCTCCCTACAGAAACAGTACAGAGGAAAACAAACAAAAAACCCTAGAGTTCTACCTGCAACAAGGTTTTGTGAAGCATATAGAAAGAAAATGTTTCAATTCAATGCAGGCACTGCCACTGCACATCCTCCCAAATAAAAACAAATCCAACTGACAACCTCAAATTAAAAAAAAAAAAAAAAAAAAAAAAAAAAAAAAAAAAAAAAAAAAAAAAAAAAAAAAAAAAAAAAAAAAAAAAAAAAAAAAAAAAAAAAAAAAAAACAGAAACAGTGACTTTAGCTACAGGTAAAACAAATCAGGGGAATAGAATTCAGGTGCATAAATCTGAAATATTAATTTGGATTCCTAAAATCCCTTTCCTTTAAAAACATGGAGTAAACCAGTATAAATAACTCTTCCATTTGTGCAAATAGAAACACTGAATCAACAAGCATTCTATTATTATGCAAAGGGAATGCATTCTACTCACTCTCTCCAACTAAGAGTTGAGTGGTCAGGAGGGAAATGCAACTGCATGGGCAAAATATAACTCTACATCTAAAGGAAAAAATGGCAGTAGCCATATAGGACCTCTCATTCTATCTCAGATTCATCAGAAAGGAATCCTTAGGTGCAAAAATGAAAAACGGATGGAACTGATTAGTTCACACTTTGATTACCATTATTAGTTGATGATTGACTTAAACATCATTGATGCATAGAAAAACTCTTTGATGTCCTGAGAAAGCAACACTTAGAGAGGAAAAAGTTTGGGATCAAATAGCATTTTTTTCAAAGTATTCCCTCAGGTTTAAAATCCTCTGTTTCTAAATCTGCATATTAAATTAAGCATCTCCAAAAGAAGAATCATGCTACTTTGAAAAACCAGAGTGGACAGTAATTTAACATACAGTCTGCTTCAGTTAAAAAACTGCATTCACTAGTTCAGGTCCCCCAAAAAAATCCATGTTCTGCAAATAAACAATACTACTCCAAATAACTTTGGTCCAAATATAGTTCTTAGGCTGAACACAAGCTAATTTAAGCAAATACTAGATCTTAAGTATACCCAAATAGCAGCTTTGCACTTGAGACCTTCTACTTCATTTCTACCTCAGGGGTAGAGTCTACTTTTGAAAATATAATTAACTAAGTAGTCACTAAGTTTTCAGCTGATTTTATCCACATGCTTAAATGAGCTGAGCTTCCCAAATCAGCTGTAGCTGGTATGATTTTTATTTGGGGAAAGTTTCATTTGTCAGATCAAAAGTAAAACCAACCTGCAGTGCTAGAAAGCGAGCTTTCAGCCAGTACACCCGAGTGACAAACTCCATCCAGCCTTCCTCAAATAAATCCTTCTGTGAGGATGCAAATGACAGCTGCAACAGGTCTCCCAAGAAATGAGTTCCTGGGAAGTCAGGGCCAAACTTTCCATTCACAGAGGCAGCAGGGCAATTTCGTGGAGAAACTGCAAATCAATTCATTACATTTTATCATGAACTTACTAGCATCCCATTAAAAGAGTCCCACATCCTAGTATGTCAAAAGTATTCATCTGCTTTAAAACAATAAAAAATCATAGACCAATAAAATACAGATCTGAAAGAGATTAAAAAAAAAATAGGTCCAAAATCCAATGAATTCCTGGAAACATTTCTTCATATAACTTAAGTGTTTTCAGTCTGAAGAAAGTAATACTCATTTCTCACCTGTAGAGCTCTTCCCTTTTGTTAGCAGCCACTGATCTAATTGCAGTTCCATGCAAGAAAGGCTCATCAACATCATATCCTTCAGAAAAAGGATGGAGACAGCAAAAAAGAGTATACAGGAAGAAATACATTAAAAGAGGAGTAAAAAACACAAATGGATTTGAAATTTACTTCAAAGAAAACCTTCATCTTATCGGCTTGGGATTTCTATCCCCAAGCTATAACTATTTCTTCCTCTGTCTAAAGGTGCATAGTTGCATTTACAGATCAACAAGTACAAAACAAACCAATACTTAGAAGAAGCATTAAAAAGAAAAATTAAAATCTCAGCTCACAAAAGAAGGCAGTCAAATAGCATTGCCTGAGGTTAAGGAAAAAGGTGACATCCCTATTTTTTTGTCTGGCTAAAATAACTATATTTGTACGTATTTATGTGAATCTGTACTCAATTGCTAAATCATGCTAAAAGCATGTTTCCATAATATAGCAGAAGTATTGATACTTCAGAAATAAAAGACTATATACTGTAATTTTTTCAGTATTTATCTCCATGAGACTGAGTATATATTCCAGTCGTACCAGCTTATTAAAGCTTGCTGGATAAAGTTCAGGAGTATATTAAAAAAAAAAAATCACATCACCATGGATCTCTGCCAAGGAAGACTTGTGTAGTGAAGAATATACTATTTTCTCATTAAATATATAAGAATAAGGGCTACAGGTCCAGCTGTTAAAAAAAAGTGCTTATGGAAAAGTTCAAAGTTGATACAGATTACTAGAATAGTCCTTTACAATTCTAAAAGCATCAATTTGTTACACTTAGGATAGCTTGCAGATAAAGTTTAAAATAAATTCAAGGACAAAAAAGAACAGACAAGCATGAGGACAGTGATTTTTAACACTACAGCTACAAAACCTTGACTTTCTAGATCTTTCATACAAGCAAGCAGTTATGCTGCCACAATGAGAACCCAAGGGAATACATTTATAAATATATTTATATTAGTTTAACAAAGAGGCTATATTTATGGAAAATATACAGAAACACAAAAGTCACAGGATGTATAAGAGGTGTAACATTTGCTATGCAGCGATGCTTTTGTTTGTTTTGTAAGTCAAGTCAATGGAACATAGTTTCCATAATTCAGTTTATTTACAAAAGAAGTAGAAACACTCTTGATCTGAAAAACAGAGTATTTCAAACTGCAGTTACACCGCATCTCAGTCTGGTGACAAAACCAAACTTTGTGTCCCATCAGAACTAAAGGGAGGGAAGTGAAAAATAAAAGAGCAACAACAGAGTAAAGGACTAAAATATATTTACAACTGTAGGGTTTATATTACATCTATATGTGTATATATATACACACATATTATGTATAAGGTATAGTTGCATATAGCGTTACCCATGCATGTTCGGGAGATGAGGAACAAACTGTTAAGCAAGCTGCCTCAAACCATAGTTTATAAAGCTTGGACAAGCAGCTCCCCAGACCAAGCCAAGCAAAACGTGCATCTAGCTGCTGGGTTTAAGTTAGGTACTTCTGGTATACAGAGAGCAACACAGCAGCAAAGGGAAGTACAAGGAAAAGTGTTTCATACCTTGATATGCTGATTACTTGAGTCCCTCAGTAAGGGATTAGGAAGACTACTACTATGTTTTCTCCAGCTATTATAGATACTAAGGACCACCTCACATAAGCCAGGAGGCCACTTCACTAAAAACTTCTGGCTGATGACTTTCAGATATCTCATCATTAGCTCCAAGATCCCACCATTATTCAGGTTATCCAGCAGGAATTCATGAACATCCTGTTTTTCTGGAAAGCAGATAAAGACTAAGTCATACGCGTTTGAGGTCAAGACAACCAACAATTTGAGACAAGTTTCAACAATGTTTTATGCACTAATATTGCAACAGTTCTCCTGTGTTACTAAGTTTTGCATTCCAATCTGTTCAAATGGGAAACTTCACACAATAGAGCTCTCACACATCATAATTAAGCGGTCCTCTAGGCTTAAAAAAAAAAAAAAAAAAAAAAAAAAAAAAAA
>NDXB01006182.1:121463-175925 GCA_002631895.1 Agapornis roseicollis | reverse complement strand
AATAAAATAATATAAAAAAATAAAAAAAAGGGGGGGTTTTTTTTTTTTTTTTTTTTACAAGAAAAAAGGGTTCTGAAGAAATGTGAACCTCAACACAGCTTTCAGCGTAAGTGGCTTGAGAGGAACCTCTCAAAAAGAGAAAACAAAGACATACGTGAAAAATGGAATTGGCTGCACCAGTTTAAGGTCTGGTTCTCTGTCACGTACTAGCAAAGCTTGTCTTTTCTTTCGTAGTTCCAGTGCTTCATCTATGATTCTTCCTGTTTCGGCTGCACTCAAATTTACATTATGGATAGACATGTCACTAAGAAATAATAAGAAATGAAGACAGGTTAAAGTCTTTCTTTGCTGGTTGTGCTTTTGTTGTTTGAGTCCATTGGGTTTTTTTAAGCCTGAGAAGGTCAATTTGGTATCTTTCTATACTGGAACAAAAATGACAGTGTTAAAACAAGCATTCAGACAACTATCTTACAAGCTTTATAGCATTCATATAGAAACATGTACCCTCCAAAAATCTTTGTCTTAAAAATTAAAAAATAAAAGGAGATTGTTCTGTTCTGTTTTCCAAACACTGAGAAATGAAAGGGAAGTAGGAGGTTTTATTTTCTTTCTGGGAAAGAAGTTCTTGGTTCAGGAAAAAAAAGATTGTATGGCTGAGAAATTTCTTTCATTTCAAAGTATTATTCTGAGAAATTCACGTCATCACAAATAAAATTTGGAGTTGAAAATTGTCTTGTATAGTCTGAGTCTAGAAATGAATTTTTGAAAGTGAAGAATAATCCATTTTTTTTTCAGAGATCTCAAGCCAGATACAAAACCCAAGTGGCTAAAACCACGCAACTCATTTTTAGAGCCAGACCTAAGGCAGCTTGATAAATCAGGGTCTTTGTAACTAGAGAGGGCTTCGTATTAAAGGTCCACTGCTATACATAGAATCCTAGAGCCTTAAAATTTGTTATCCTTTCTCTTTCCTGTCTTCTAATTTTCACATTTTATACATTGGTTTAGTCTAAAACGTTACTGGTTATGTTTGATTTACTGCATAACTGAAGGATACACACTAGGATGTACATTCCACATACCTCATGCAGTTTACACAATGTACTGATGTTATCTGCGTATGCAATGACTATTACATTCAGTGAGACTGATCCATGATTAAATTGAAAACTTCTCTTGAATTCTGTTGACCATCATCACAACATATTACAGTATCAGAAGCATCTCTGATGCTGAATTATCAGTTAACTAAGATCCTGTGCAACTTACAGGCCTCTACTTTCTTCTCCTACATCCTCCCACCCACTCATACTACAAAATCTACACAGAAAGAGACACTCTACTTAGCAGAGCTACATTAATGAAAACTTTTAATGAAAGTTTTATGTACTGCAATAAGAAAAGTAATAATCAAGGATTAACCTCTCAAATATAATATTGCAAAATATTTTCAGAGTTGCAGAGGTCTGAACGCTTAATAACTAAGAATTTCTGCATCTTGGTACTAATGAAACATAGAAAGTTTTCTGACTGCTCATTTGTTAATAAAAATCAGCAATACTTCCTAAGACTTACTGAAATGAGAAAACTATTAAGTTCCAAATCTGCAATTGCTTGGAAAAGCAGTAATGTGTGGGGTTTGGGTTGGTTGGTTTGGGTATTTTAATTAGAAAACGAAAACTAAAATGAATACTGCAGATTATCAGCTGCAAATAAGCAAAATGAAACAAAGTCAGATGATTAGAAGAGATCTGGGTATGAAAATAAGTGAGCAATAGCAAATAGACTTTTTGTCTCTTTCTACCTCCCTCCAAAAGTAATTACTGAAGAACATTCTATCAACAGCCCCAACAGTTAACATTGATTTATCATTTAGAAGACAGGTCAGCAAGATATTGTTGTAGCTTAAAGCGTTCTATCGCAACAGCTTTTCTGAACTACCCCAAACCCAAAATTTACACTCCAAATGCTGTATATACTATAGAATGACATTCACCATTTGAGGAACATCCTTAAGGAATCTTTCCGGAGGCAAGGTTGCTCCTCAAAGATCTTCTCTTTTAGAACCAATCCTTTACTATATAGACAGTCTTTCTCCAGAGCTTTGCAGATAAAGTACAAACATGCTGACAGAGAAACAGAAATTGAATAGTCAGTGGCTGCTCTGATTCATTCAGAAGCTCCCATTTCTGGGCTTCATATACACCACAGAATTCCAGCTAAATACGACATTCACATAAATTAGACCAATAGCTTTGAAACATGTCAAATGATTACATGCATACAGCTAAAATAACCTACTATGTTTTCCCAAGTATTATATCCAGAAGAACAGTATCATTAATTTTGTTTGAACAATGTTTGAATTATATATTTTATTTACTTTTAGGACTCTGTTCCTGTATGAAAGAAATTAGAATCATAAAGCAGAATCCTAGCCATTTACCATTCTCATGTTACCAAATGCCTGAACTGCAGATTCCATTAGTGTAACAAGCAATGTCTCCCACCAGTTTTTTGCTTGCACGGGCAACCAAGTGAAGAGATTCAGGACTATTCCAGCAGGCTGAACCTAAGGGATCAGATTCAATGTTTCTGCCATCTTACAACTTCTCTCACAAATTTCCTTTGAATCAGCTCATCCACTAGATGTTACTCAAATGTAAAATCTTGGTGTCTCTTGTATCAACTGCTCTAATTACAATTAATCATACTAGGCTGTGAAGTAGATTGTAATTTTATAACTAAATCCTAGAACTACATAGCTGGAAATGCTAGAAAAACAAAATCAACAAACATGCGAGAGAACAGTCTACAGAGAAACTTCTTGCAAAGATTCTGACCTAAGAGACCACAAGCATTTATTTTTAGGGTAGCCAGAATTGATACAAACCATCATACCTTATCATGAAATTAAAAAAAATCTTTATCATGAAGTCACTATCGTAACCTAATGCATTGCTTACACAAGGCACACTTTCTCCTACACAACTGCATTATTATAGGTTTTTACTGATATGTAAAAATTACACTATCTTGGCAACTTTTTTGTGTGTACCGCACTTACTTGTGTAGTCACTGAGTGTGTACAAGATTGTGATAAGATTATCCAAACAAGGCCAGTGATCAGGATTACACCTGAGACCCTCTTCAAAAGCATGACGAGCCAAAGGCAGGCGGATTAGTTTGATTGCTACACGGCCAATTTTATACCATAGGTTGACATCAGTAGAGTCTAGCATCACAGCCTAGAAGGCATAACAAACACCATTATTCACATTTCAGACGTGCATATTCACTTGTCTACAGGTACTGGCACTGCTTTTAGTTTTTAGCTGGCTTGCTACTGATTTGGGATCTGACTGGTAGACCAGTTATCACATATAATGTCAGAAACTACTCAGAATTCAGACATACATTCAAGTGATGTATGCTGAAAGGTGTACATCTATATTTTGGCAAGTATTTGCAGACATTGAGGCTCCAGTGTTTTATTTCAGCTGTACTGTACCTCCAAATAGAACTCCATGGCTGTCTCCAAGTCATCCCGTTGTGCTGCCAGCTGTGCTAGGTTTTTATAGGTGGAATATTTTAACATCAAACCTGGATGTTTCAGTCCTTCTTTCTCATCACCAGAAAGAACTGCCTAGAAATGATAAAATAAATGCAACGTGGGCATCAGGAATTATGAAATAATATAAAATAAAAACAGTTTCTAGAGTTTCATTCTCTAAAGGTCACTGACCTCTCGCAGAAGACGAATCTCAAGCAGCTCATGATAAGCTTTTGCAGACTCTTCAAATCGGTCATGTTTCTGAAGGTCCAAAGCTTTGTGGTACAAAGCAAAAGCTTCTGCTTCCTGTGGTTTAAAAAGATAGAACCTATTTTGTAGGGCAACTTTATTAAATAACATTAAGAAAATTGTGAGTTTACTTACTTGGGCTTCTTTTGTCTGTGTCTTATGACTCTTAAAGGTACCTTCGTAGTCATCCTCAATTGTAGAGCTCGCATTCAGTGCTGCAATTCGGATCTAGAATAACAGTTGAGATGCAACAAGAAATGTTACATCTACAAGTGTGCCCTTGCAAAGTCAAGTTTTCTCTACTTTTACTTTACTTGGTAAATGGACAATACCAAGAGATCTCTGCATCAAGTTACAAGAACTGTAATGACATCACTAATTGCAAATAATGAAACCTCAAAATTATTTCCCCCATTAAATCAGCTGAAAAAAACCTCAATTTTCAAGTGTCTTGCAAGTAACAGCTTCCCTAGAACAGACAATTACAGCAAACTGTTTTCAAATTCTTTAAATTCCAGTAACCCAAATCACTCCAAACCCAATGCTCTTAATATGCCAATTTAGTCTTGGTCCTGGGGAAAGAGAAAAATTTCAATTTTATTTCTACCAAAACATCTCAATAAGCCCTTACCATGCTCTCAGCTGTTCTCACTGTCTTTTCTCCAGGATTAGGACGAAAGGCCTAACACAAACAGGTCTGGAAAGCAAACAGGATGAGAATATTCATTTTGTTCATAAAGGAAACATTCAGAAATAGAAGACAGGCTGGGAACACTTTAAACAGCAACCAATTAACTGCCCTATGTCACCACCACCCCCCATGCCAAGGGATAAATTGCCCTATAATGTAGGAACAATAATATTAAAGTGAATTTTAATAGAGACAGAGAGTAAAGTACAAAGTTAAGCACATGCATTACTTCAGGATGACTTTCAAGACTCCAGTCCTGGCAGTGAGGGGGGAGTGGAAGTATCTGCATTGTAATCATGCCTATAAGATTATTCAGTTACTGTAGAATACTTAGTGAACATACGCTATATTAACATTACAACGTGAATCGTTTTAATGATAAAGGTAAAACCAAAAAACCTGGCATTTTCTGAGCATGAACCATTATTGCTTATGAGTTTATCTTAAGTTACATGAAACAAATAAAATTAGAATCCTTCCTGCACCTTTTACCCATAGCACAAACCAGAGTGCTCTCTCATGCCTGGAAACCACAGCATTTATGGATATTTGCAAAATAGGAGGGAAAAAATAGGTTAACTGTGTCGGACTGACTTTGCAGCAGGGTAGAGTGGCTGGTCAACCACTGCTCAAAATACTGCCTGTGCCTGGAAAATTCCTCTGATTAAAAATGTTTCTATCACTGCTATCCCTGCTAGAACAGAACCAGTGTTTATAACACAGTTGACTCTTCTGAGTATGTTGACCAAGTTCTAAGGCAAAAGCAAGATCTTAAACCTCTCAGATATATACAAACAAAAGAAACTGAAATTTTACTACCTAGTATTTCTTCATTCTGAAGGACAGTATTTCCAGTCTTTTTACCACTGATGAAAAGTTTCAAGGTTAAAATCCACATTTATAATCTATCATTTTTCCTCATAACTAAACCCATAACTTATGTTCTATTACCTCCCTGAAACTTTATGGCAGTAAAGGCAAAAATGATGAGAGTTCTGTGCTGCTTTTTAAGAAAAGCTTCACTGCTATATCATAAAACCTTCCCATCAACTCAAACAGAAATATGACATGCATGAGACAGGCTAAAAACAGTCTTTAATATTGGAGGCCACATTAATAGAAGAGTAAGTCCAGAATTAACCACAGCAGGAAGCAGTGGGAGTTTTGAACTATAAGCTGAATTAGCTCATACATCATCATGATTAGTTTTGCATGTAGAGAAAATAATGCTTTGACAGGATCTCATTCATTCAGCAATGGTATTTTGCTTGCCCATGCACCACTTACTTTCCTCACTTGCAGCTAAACAGACTGACAACTGCACAGCAATAAAACATTTTTCTCCTTAAGTGAGTAAGCAAACATTAATAAAACCTCAGATCTCTTTCAGGACAAGGATTCCTGGTCTGCTTTGCATATGGAGAAAATCCATGCACAGAGATTAATGGCTATGTCTTTCAGAAATACTGAAGGTCCCAGGTGTTGACAGGAACTGCAGACGCTTATCACATCTAAATAAATAAGACTGTATGATCCCAAATCAACTACATATTCAACCTGAGTGGTTTTAAGTTCACTTTACTGATACACCTATATTCAGAAATCATTCAAGTCTTTTGCTGAACCCACACAATCTTGCTCGAGGCAGCAGAGGAACTCAACAGGAGAGAGACTACAGTCAAGAGCTTACTCCTGTAGTTAGACTGCCAGTGAAACTACAGCTACAGAAAAGGTGGGGAAACAGTTTTAATTCCACTTTATATTTCTACAGAAAGTTTCTAACAAGTATTTAACACCTTTCCTCTCTGGAGTTCACAAGTTGAGAGCGTATAACCAAACAGAACAGTGTCATGCTTTTGAGAAACAGGGCAAGGACATTGCCTCCACACAGCTGTTGTACCTGTGTGTCAGGCAGGTGGGGGGGTTGTTTCATCTCTTTATTTACACTGTCCATGGTTGCAAATATAACTGTGGACTGAGTTAACTGAGTTACCACAGTACCATAACATCTAGGAACAGAGCATGCCACTACAAGCACTTGCAGAGGAACACAGCTACATCAATTAAGTAGGAAAAAAGAAAAAAAGAATTAGTCTTTAATATAGAATGTTATAACTGGGTTGAACTTTTTTCAGCTACAGGAGGGTCTCAGCTTATCCATCTGTGGCTATGACAGGTGGGCATATCCTCAAAAGGCAACAATACCTCTTTAAAGCCTTTTGCATTCAAAATCTTGTCTCCTTTTACCTCAGTAGTTTAAAACCTCATTAAAAATTTCGACTGTCTGCTCTTGTTTCCAGAGCTTGTGCGATTCCCAACTTCAAGATATGAAACAAAGGGAGCGATTTGGGATTCCCTGGCTTTGTTGTTGTTGCCACAGTTGGGATCCACACACTGTAAATACACATTTGTTTAAAACCACTCGATTTTTGTTTCGGGTTTTGTTTTTAACGTGGCAAAAATCCCCACCGCCGCATTCTCCCAAAAGCCACTTTTACCGAAATACGGTCGTTTTCCATAAAGAGGCGCGGGGACGCCTCTCACTCAGCTTGCCGGGCTCCACTTCCCAGCGGGCGGCACTAAAGGCCGGGAGAAGGCAAGGGAGGAAGGGAGCGAACCCACGTTCGCGCCTCACCGTGGCCCCGCGGAGGCGAGGCCCGACCCCGCCGCGCCGGGCTCTCGCAGCAGGGGAAGGGCCAAAGCCCAGGCAGCCCCTGGAGCCCCTGCACGGTGCTGCGGCGGACGGGACACTCACCTCGCAGGGCCGCCCCGGGATGGCGGCGCAGGGCGGGGAACGGCCGGCGCGACTCCCTCAGGTGAGCGGCGGTTCCCCGGGGACACGGCCCCACCGGCGGTCTCCACGGCAACCCCCACCAGAGCTCCGTAGAGCCGCGCGCCAACAAAAAGGCTGATCATTGGCAGAGCAGCTGCTCTTGGCAGCCAATGGGAACGCGGCGAACAGGAAGGCGGGGAGGGGCGGATCGCGGTTGGAGCTGGAGGTGGCGGGCGGCGGCCCGCAGCTTGCGGCAGCGGGGGGCAAAGGTTCCAATGGCGTCTGCAAGGGGCTTGGGACGCATCCTAAAACTACTGGTTTATCCATAAAGCTTGCTGTGACTTGGGATGGGAAAGTGCTTTTTTGCCCCAGGGAATTGTAGGAGGTGTTTGTGTGGTGGCGGCAGGACAGTGCAAGCAGTGACTCAAGCCAGACCATGGCTGCAAAACAGCTCCTTGTACAAATAATTGTATTTACATGTGAGGTGATCACATTGCAGTGAGCCTGAAAGAGAAGGTGTGACAGCCGCTGCCCTACCCGTGCCGTGGTGCAGGCACAATGTTCGGGCAAGCCCTGAGCAGCAGGCACAGCGCGCCCAGGCCTCACTCCATCTGCGGGGTACAGCCACAGCTTTGAAGGCTCCTCTTGTTACAACGAGTCACATCACACTGAGGAAGTTCAGCTTGTGTTCAAACGTTTTGCTGACCCAGCATTTAGTGGTATAAGGATGAATTCCTTGGTCCGTTTGTGGGTGAAAACAATGCCCATCTTTCCATTGTGGTAAAGTGCAGGCAGTGTTGCCCTGAACAGCAGCGTCACACTGTTGTACCCATGGAATAACCTCTGAAGCCATCACGATTCTCTCATACATGTCTGCCAGCGGTGCCCCTCAGCGTGCTCATGTACATACATAGAAAGACCTTCTGCAGTTCAAAGGTTGGAAGCTAGAAAATGGTTCAACCACGTTCAAAAGTGACTCTTTTACCTTTGAATTTGCAAATACGTCCACACAGAGTCCTCAAATGACAGAGGTCATTTCTGGAAGCAGAAATGCTGGTTAACCTTAGGAGGGTAAGCCTGGGAAGTTAGAGTCTGTACAACAGTAAAAAGATCTACCATAGCTGGGGGATGTTAAATCCGGATGGTAAGCAGACCCCATTCAATGCTGGAAGCCAATAAACTGACACTAATCAAAAGAGGCTTTTATATGTTTTATTAACTAGATCAGGTTTAATGTCCCCTCCCCAGCCTGACACACAAACTGGTGTTTGGTGTTATATTCCTGACTGTTGCAAACACAGGTGTTTACGCTGCATAGGGAAAACTAACTGCAAATGGCAATTAGAAGGAGTATTTTCAACTAGCTCAAGTCCTCAAGTCTCAAATAAAACCGCAATCAGAATGGCAGAGTGGCACAGGAGCATCCTCCAGCCTTCTGTTCCCATGGGCACTTTCATGTTCCAAGGGCATGCTCTCAGTTCTGAGCTCCCCATCTGCGACCTGACCAAGTCACAAAGTGGCTGATAGGGGGCTGAAAACTCTGAGAAGTGTTCTCATTATCAGTGGAAGACAGAGATAACATTATACATAAAAAATACTGTGCTTTTGTTTTACTAAAATGCCTCATGTATTCCAGTTATAACATGAGGGAGCGTATGGGTCCTAAAAACCTAAAACACTTCCCCACAGGGACAGTGAGCTGAAAACACCAGCCATGGAAGACAGTGAGATGCTGTATCATCCCAAAACTCCACACCAGGAGAGCCTCTGGGATATGAGACAGGCTTGAGACAAAGACCTTGAATTATTTTAGTAACATTAATACAGCTGATTGTGCCACTCTTCAGCTTTGTGTGCACAGGATGCAAAGAGAAAGTGAATTACACAGGTGAAGTGCAGAGATATACAGATTTGATCATAAGAGGAAACAATTAGATACATGAAGCTGGTAATCTCCAGGTTATCTTCATCATTGCGTTGTTCTATCAGCTGCTCAAGGGATCACAGGAATGTCATGACTGTTCTGTTCTTGCCAATCTGCCAGGGCTCCAGTGGGTAAAAGCGGATGAGAATCCTTTTTGGGTACAAAACCAAAAATGCAGTGGACAAGAAACATTATTTTACAGTTAGATATTATCCCTGCCCAGTTTGCAATAAGGTAGGAAATCTGCACGATGTTCTCACTGTCTCACACTTCATGGTGTTAATTTAACAGAAGCAAAAATAAGCCGTGTGCAGGTAGGATACAAACAGATGCCAGACCTCATCCACACAAACCAAAAAGCAGACTGAATTTCAACACTGTTTGTACAAAATACTTGTTCACTTCACAAGGACCCCTGCAGCTCTTAATCTCTGTCAGCAGGGAAATGCTGTTACTCACCTTGGGGAGACAGGGGAGAGGGGCAGAGAGCGACATGGCTTACCTTCAGGACAGCAAATTGGCACGGCAACCCAACTGCAAAGCTCTACCTGTTCCCATGGGGTTTTGCACCAGTTACAGCAACTGGAACTACTCATCTTCAGAGAACAGTAACTCCCAGGCTGTGCAACGACTGCAAACCGGTCCATAGTTTTATCTGGACCCAAACCATGTCTGGGATTTGGCATTCATGAGCACTTTCTGTTTGCTAGTCTAGTCTAGGTTCTATGTTCCGCTTTAACCTCCGAGAGAACATGGGAACCTACCTCCTCATTACTTTGAGCACCCTCCTGTATTCTTTGCTGTGTTTCACACATTCATAATGGATAGAGCAGAGGCGCTTGCTCTGCCCCTGAGGCCGGGCACTGTGCCTCTCACCTCGGGGCGACGGAGCCCCCGTCCCGCCCGCACTCACCGCTCGGGCCCGAGGCCCAGCTGCGCCGTCAGGACATCGAAGAAGCGGGCGCTGTGCCGCTGGTTCTGCTCCGCCGAGCCCACCACGCCGATGGAGGAGACGAGCAGCTGCGCGCAGGGCTCGGCCGAGCCCGCCACCACCATGGGCAGCCCGCTCCGCACCGTCACGTTCACCCGCTGCGGGCACAGCCACCGTCAGGCCCCGGCTTCATTTCACCACCACCCCCTCCCGCCGCCGCTGCCGCTGCTCCAGCCCCTCGCTCACCTCCGCCGGCTTGCCCAAGATGTCTGCGGCGGCCGCGCACAGGTCCTGGGCCAGCGCCGGGGGCAGCCGCCCGGGCGGCAGGTTGGTGTCGAGCTCCAGGAACGGCATGGCCCCGCACTACGGCACTGCCCGCCCGCACCGCCACCGCCCGGGCCCCGCTCCGCCCCCAGCGCCGCCCGAGCGCCGCAACCGGGCACCCTGCGCTTCCACCGCCACAGGCTCCGGGTGTTCCCTGTGTTCCCTAAGTGGATGTGGGGCCTTTCGCTTTGGACACCGTGCTTTGTTGGGATGTGGTTTAGAGACGGTGGGAGCCAGGAACTCCCATCTCACTGAGGGATGGGTTGAACGAGTTTTGTGACAGGCCTTAATGCCAGTGGGAACTGGTGACCATTTCTGGTCACCGGGATGGACACTTCCGCACAGGGAGGGTGAAGAACGGCAGAGCAGTGATATCTCAGAACAACAAGCACTGCAAGAAAATAGAAGGCGAGCAGAGAGGTTTCTTGTTTTGTCCAGTGTATTACCAAACTAGCTTGGGCAATCAGGACTTTGAGCTCCCAAGCTGATAAAAGACCCTGCAGGCTGCCTCACAGGGACAGTCATCTACAGATCAGAGGTGTCTAAGCTAGGCATCAGAGCTTTCTCAGAAGCTCAGCCACTGCCCAGTAAGCATTACACATGTTCATTTACAGCAAAAGGTTATGAACTAGCTAGACTAAAGGGGCTGTGCTCTGTTGTGGAAATCGGCCCTTTATGATGGGACTGTTGGGGCTTGTACAGTTCTCGGCAATCCTAATGAAAACTGATGGAACTGACCATTTGTTTTTACTGGAGAAATTTCTTGCTGCTAATGAAGACAATACTGGCATGAGGAGCTGTGTGGGCAAACCAGCCAGCACCAAGGCTGGAGAAAGATTTGTAGGACAGAGATTGTGAAGAGAGAGGGGACAAGGGGTGGCTGCGTGTGGTGATAAGCGGTAACACAGACACCGCCTTCAAATCCAGGAAAGCAGCATTAAAAATAACCCAGGAAAACCATTAGATTCAAGGGTAAATTTACAGGAAAAGATGATCTTGTAAATAGAAGAGATGATCCCCAGTTAGTCACTGAAACAAAAGCAGTGGGGGTATTCACCCACCCTGAGAACCCCAGGTGCAAGCCCACCACTGCCTGATCCCTGGAAGTCACTACTTCAAGTAAGATTCTGTTTAGCATCCATTTTCTGGTTTTCACTCCCTTAAACACTAAAAATCTCTTCCAATTCCAAGGCCAAAAAAAAACCCAAAACCCATATGGCAAGAAACCAGCATATCAGAAAGCCTCCAAAGGGAAAACAAAAGATTCAAATCATCAGATGTCAGCAATTAGAACGGAACATGGGACTGTCACAGACACCTTTATTGATACGTGTTTTCCTTCACTCTCGATGGCTCACCATGTGAATGGCAGATTGTTCACAGCCTCCCAGAGTTCTTATTAAACAAAAGACATTTGGGTTATTGTTTCTGTCTTGGAGCTGGCAATTAAAATGCCTTGGGTGGCATGGTTTAGTGTGAGGGGTCCCTGCCATGGCAGGGGGGTTGGAACTGGATGATCTCCAGGTCCTTTCCAACCCAAACTATTCTGTGATTCTATGAAAGTATGACCAAGACAGGACAGCACAGCAGCAAGCAGTCTCAAACCTCCTCAGCCTTTGGAAAATCATGGCCGTTTTTTCCCTTCTGCAGACATTTGCCTGTGTCATTATCCACTTAGGAATTCCACTCTCAAAATTATATGCATATAAAAACCCCCCAACCGTTTCCCATTTAAAATTTAACTCAGTTGTAGACAATATTTTGTGAATAAAACATCCATAAAAACATATGATTCAGCTTGGGAGGAAAGGAAAAGGTGGGAATAATCATGAGCCTGTTTCTAATATTTTGGAGCATAGAAAGAGAGGGCGTTTAGTCAGGTCTCTTGTCTTTATAGAGAACACAATCACAAGACAAAATTTCCCGCTCATGGAAGCTGAAGCATATCATGGAATTCTCTTTTCAGACAAGGAATTTAAAGACCTCCCTAGGCTCTCGGCTAAATCGGTAGTATCTGGAACTGAAACATTAGGGAAAAACATCACCAGAACATATCAGGTTTCATAGAGCTTACCAGCAAAAACATCACTAGCCAAGACATGGTGGCACTGGAGAGAAAACGAGTTCTTTGATTAGTGAGAGAAGCAATTCCTGGATTATTTACTCATTTTGTCCTATTCCTTACAGGAAGATTTCTTAGGCAAGGGTTTCAGGGTAAGGTTCAAGGGCAGCAACTACTTATGAATAGAAATATGCAGAGATACATTTTCCACCAGTTACTGCATCCTTTATGATTTGCTATTTTCAACTGAAAAAAAACGAGAAATGGTTGCATCCTCTCAGTTTTATCTCATAAATTGTACTGCAGTACAAAAGGGCTCTGTATTTGCCTAGAAAAAGAGCTCCAAAGCTCCAAAACAACTCTCCTTTTATTGTGAGGTGTCTGCTGCTCAATGCCACAAAACCTCTTATTCCTTCAGCTGCGCAGGGTGACTGACTTACTTGGTAAACTCCCATCCAAGACAGTCCCAAGACCATGTCTAGATTTACTCACCCTCTGCATTTTCTGGGAGAAATGTGGATTGCTATTGCAGCATTACCACAGACAAAACCAATCTGCTTGCTATTATAGTCTCTTCCAAGCAATCACTGTGAATTCATTCTCTCATTGTATCCCCTATATAATAGCAAGAGTATTTTAGTTCGGCAACTAAACAAAGGCTGTGGCCACCATCAACTTTTTCAAGTGGCCTGCTTTTTACTGCATGGATCTCCAAGAACAGTCCCTATCATGTGTACAGGCAGATCAAGCAGCAAAGAAACCCGGGCTTCCAGAAATGGGGAGCAGTGGCATAACCAAAGCTTTGGGAAGAGTCACAGCTGTAGATGAGGAAACTTCTTACAGGAACCTAAAGGCAAATGGAAGGGTGGGGTGTGCATGGAGAGGCAGGCAAGAGGCCTCAACAGTGAGAAATTTAAAATAAATAAAACAAGTAAAAAAAAAAAATAAAACCAAAACATATCCAATGAATTTTTTCACTTTGCGACCTCCTGTAGTTTTGTGCTGACTGTGCTGGGAAGGAAGGTGAGGACCAAGCACACCTACAGTGCTTGCCACTTGAGAAGGAGCTGCAAATGTTGAAATCACATGAAAACAATGATCCCCATCCTATGCCGTTCCCCAGTGTTCCCAGTTTGTAGGCTGGCTCAGTTTTTGTCAGGAAATACCATTCGTGTCATCACTACCATCTCTGAAAAGAGTGACGCTGAAATAAAACTCAGATGCACACATTAAGTGACCCGTAGGGCCTCAGCCTTATGGATGAATTTAATGACTCAGGTCTTAAGCCTTCCCCAGCTTCCATGCACAAAGATACAAGAAGGGTCTGGTGGGGGGAGAAACATTCTGCAGTTTCTGTGTTAGAATTACAATGCTCTTTCCTGTTACATGTAGAACTGGGGGTCAGAGAAGAGGTTAAAACAAAAGGGGCATGAAAATAGTAAGATAGGTTAATTCATTTCAGTATCTTCATCAACACAGGTGCCAGATGCTCCTTCAGCTGTGGATGAATTTGAACGTTGCTCAGTTCTTTGATATTGAAGATCATCTCATGGGCCTGAAGGAAAAGCTCTTTCCCGATGGCATCCTCCACCCGCCTGCGCCACTCCATCAGCCGAGGTCTGTCTTCAAAGACGTCACAACCAACTCCCACAGGCTGCAGAAATGGGGAGAGAGCACCAGTGAAGCGCTGGGCTGTCACTTCACTGAGACCACAGGCACCAAAAGTGTGCCTGCAGGTACAGATAGGGGAAAAAGATCCAGGGGAGCCTGGAGAGGAGCACTAGGAAGGAGGGAGTTCTTTGGCTGGGTGTGTCTATGTGGAGGACACAGGAGATAGGCTGTGTTTTAAAGCGCATTTACAAGTAAATTCCTGAGTTCCAAAACAGCTGTTACAAGGAGCAGAGATGCCTACCACTTATTGTGAGTGATTTTCAGCTACAGCAGTGGTGGGCTGACAGTCCCAGGGCCAGCTGCACAGTTCACCTTAGGGAGTGCTGTATTATATAGCATGACCTCAACACAAAACACTAAGTATTAACTGAACTTATGTCTTACGTGACATCATCTACCTCACTTCTACTTTCTGCCTGTGCCACCCTCTGAAACACAAAGCTGTAGAGAAGCAGAACTGTCTTTGGGACTTTGTTCAGTCTTTGGAACACAGAAGGAATCAGACTCTGCTGCTCTGGCAGCAGTTACCCAGTTTATAACAGACTTGATTGCGTGTGTCTGAGAATCATTTTAGATCTTCCAAACGTCACATGGGCAAGTACCAGCCGAAGTAGAACATGGCTATATCATTTTCTTATTTCATCAGACCTGTTTGCTGTTGTTTCTTACTTCCTTCTCCGGAGGGTGCAAATCAGGATAAGGGATGAAGAAGTATTGTTAGGGGAGAGAAACAGAAGAGATCTGTTGCAACCAGCTTTTTCTCTCTCTCTCTCTCTCTCTTTTTAAACTAGTTTTCTGAACCCAGTCCTGTATACTCCTCATTGTCTTAGCTGTGTTGAGATACACCCTCACTCCTCTCCCCATATGTTGCATCCCTCCCTGCCTGGCAGCATGCATTTTCCTACTGTGCTGGGCCTTCCTTACCACACTCCAGCACTCACCTGCATCAGCTCCACCACGGCCACAAGATCAGCCAGAGAGATCTCACTCCCAATGATAAAAGCCTTGTCCTGCAGAAACCTCTCCTCAAATTGCTTCAGGGAAGCAGAAAGCCCCTCCATAACCTCCTGGAGTTTCTCAGAGGGCAGTGGCTGCCCTGTGAAGAGGGGAATCAGCACCTGAGGAAAAAAGGGATTGAAGAGTACAGCCAGCCATTTTCTGATGGTTCTTGTGGTGGTCACTTAAGGTACACCCCATGAACTCATGATGGTCAGTGATCTACAGGAGGGGATGATGCTAGAGCTTCATGGACTGCTGCACGTGTGAGTAGCTCATGGACAGAAAGCACACAAGCAGTCCTAAGTAGCTGATCTGCTGTGACAGTAACAGCAGCTAATGGGCAGCAAGATGCAGAACAAAACCAGTTTTGTTCCTGACAGTTGTGCCCTCCTACTCCACCTGGATGGGTCACAAAAGAGCAACAGCTCAGTGGAAGACACATCTCTGCCATAGCCAGCTCTGCTGTTTCCTGTGCTTCAGCAGGCTGCCTGCACCTGTATCCACCCTGTATTCCACCCTGTATCCACCCTGTTGTGTGGCTGGGTGCTGGAGGCTGGATGATGGGAAGGAGGGCACGGTGGTGGCTGTGGTGGGGAGTGTAGGTGGCACTGGAGTGCATCAGCACTGGCTGGCAATGCAGGAAACAGCTTCCCCTGCATGACAGCAGCGAGGCTGGGAATGGGGAAGCACCACTTTTACACCAGCCCTTCTGTGGCCTCCCAGGCATCATTCTTTAAACCAGTCCAAGATTTTCCAGAGCAGCTGTGGGAAGGGTGGTCGTTGTCTGCAAAAGGGTGGTTGCCTTTCCATGAGATTTTCCACCCTTTGCAGAGGTGCACACACCATCGGAGCCTGCAGTGTTTAACAGCAGTGTGCCTACTGCTGTTAAACCTACCACATGTAAAGAAACATAGCTTATTTAGAGAAGAAGGATGAATACAGATTTCCACTGGTGGGAGTGGACTCTATTTCTACTTACTGCTGGTATTTGCAACAATTCAAGTTGGGATTGCTTAATCCAAGGCAGGATTTTTGCCAAATACATGTGGAATTTATTTCACCAGAAAATTCATGGCCAGCTCTCTTCCTGAGTGATTCCAATTAGGCATGATGGGATCTCCAGATATAATCACTTGAAACAGCATCTTCTTCCTTTTCTGTATCTCAAGAGTAGTCCATCTTCTCCCATGTCTACCTAATATGCCTTCTGTTACATGGTGGGTTTATATGTTTCATTATTCTGAGGATCTTTTCTGTATCTGGGTTATCTAATCAGCAACAGCAACTGGTTGGATTTCTTTCTGTTTCCCAATAACAGCCTGCAAAGACTGGAAGAAACTGCTTCTTGTATGAATCTGACTCATATTTGAATTGCTTCTCTGTGCTCTCTAGCCAAAAATTCAAGTGTCAATAAATCAAGAGACTAGTTTTGATATGCTTTGTTAGGTACAAAGGCAAACTTTACACAGGAAGAGTGAAGTTCTTACCCGTTTACTGACAACCCCAATTTCACCTGAAATTTCATGCCACAGCCGCACTGGAAGGGCTGTATTTGCACCCAGGTCTCTCCAAGGATATTTGCATTAACTGTGCGGTGAGGTGGCTGGAAATAAATGCCCAGCAACATCATCTGACACTGAGTGATTTTCTGCCTCAGGGCGACTCTTCTGACTTTGCCTAAGTATACATTCATCTGGCCACACCGAATAAAGAGATGTTGCTGTTCTCCCTGTGTGTCTGTTCTATTTCTATCTCAGAGCAGTACCCAAGTGTGTTGGAAGAAGAAGGCTCCTTCTGGATTTCCAACCAGGTGGGGCTGCAGGGACTTGTATGAAGAACACAACTTGGCTGCTTCCAGCAACTGAGCACATGCTTGACAGAGAAGCGAAACTTCTGCCTATGTGCATGCTCTGCACAGCTATGCAGGCCCTTGGAGGCAATACCCAATCTGTTACATGTTTGTTCACAAATCCAGGCAATGGAAGTCTGTTGGGCTTTGAGACCTTCCATACCAGACCTGTCACACAATGACTGAAGCTGCTTTGGCCAGATCCTGGTGTTGAGCAATTGGGAACAGCTCCCTCTCTGACAGCCCCTCTCAGCTAGGAATGGCCTAGGTTTACTATTTCAGCATGATGAACTCTCTCCGAATTGGGACTGTTCAAATGCTCAGTATTCTGCCAGGAAAGCATGGATTTACTCACATTTTAACATTCTGCCCCCTTACCTTGATCCACATGGTCTTAGGAGCATTAGCCCGGATGTTAGCATGATGCCATGAGAGATATTCATCTACCTGGGCCCGTTTCTGTATGTCTGATGGGTACCAGTGGTCGGGTGTGTTGTACTTTTGACTCAGATACAGCAGAATGGCGGTGCTGCTCAGAGAGTAACAAGAGACAAGAAAGGGGCTGGGAGTTACAATGCAGAATCCTTTACCTAAGCTCCCTCTCCTGCCCCTTCTGAACTTGCTTCTTCCACTAAAAAGCATTCAGATCAGTATTTCTGATGGGGTCTAGGGACCACAGATAAGCATCTAATTCACACGGACATCAGGCAGTGTTTCATTCCCATGAATGCCCTTAATCACCTTAACTCGTCACCTTAGTTCCCATGAAAACTTCAACCTGCTGGAAAATCACAGTGCTGTTCCATGGTGCAGAGCACTGCCACATAGTACTGGGGTGAGCAAAACAATAAACCTCGATAATCATCCATCCCCACTGCAGTTCCCACTTATTCCCCAGCTGTTCTGACCCATCTCTCTGAGACCTGTGGGTGTTTATATGCCTGTGTATGAAATGAAACTCTAATGGGTTATGATGCCCTTTCATCAGATCTGTCTCTAGCTTGCAGCTTCCAGTGAAATCAGTGGAAGTCCCAGCAAGGAAAGCCTACAGAACCTGTGCTTGTGTATCCAGATGTTTGTACTTTCCTTAATTGGCAGGAGAAATCACATGGAAAAACACCCCAGTTACCTGCAGCGATCTGTAGGCTGTTACTACAAGAGAGATGCCACAGAAAATCTTGTGCTGACAAAATGGAAGATGCAGATCCTGCTGCTATGCTGATACTGCTGCGGTTCCATTATTTCAGTATTATAGAATCATAGAATAGTTAGGGTTGGAAAGGACCTTAAGATCATCCAGTTCCAACCCCCCTGCCATAAGCAGGGACACCTCACACTAAACCATGCCACCCAAGGCTTCATCCAACCTGGCCTTGAACACTGCTAGGGATGGAGCACTCACAACCTCCCTGGGCAACCCATTCCAGCATCTCACCACCCTAACAGGAAAGAATTTCTTCCTTAAATCCAATCTAAACCTCTCCTGTTTAAGTTTGAACCCATTACCCCTTGTCCTGTCACTACAGTCTCTAATGAAGAGTCCTTCCCCAGCATCCCTATAGACCCCCTTCAGATACTGGAAGGCTGCTATGAGGTCTCCACGCAGCCTTCTCCACATGAACCTTACAATGTAAGCCCTAATTTTTGTCTCTGTTTCCTTAGCCATTGTGACTAATTCAGATAAACAGGATTTTTTCCCAGGGTGAAAGGCATTTTTATAAGCTGTAAACATTTCCCAGGAATGTTTATAATCCCATTTTGAGGTAAGTGCAGTCAGGGCAAGACCAAGCAGTGATTTGTTTGCAACTGGTTTGTTTGCATTCTGAAACATAACTCAAATGGAAAATGGAAACAGAGGAAATGAGGCTATCCTATTGAAAATAACCAACATGTTCATCAGTTCTGTGATCCTTAATCATTCAGCAGGAATGATGTATCCTAAATGCTGCACAGGTTACTGGTAACCAAAGAGGTCTAAGGACTGAGTTCTTACCATTCTGCTAGGGTGAAGTCCCCATCCTTTAGTGCTGGTACCTTCTTCAAGAGGCTGACTTTGCCAGCTCCTTCACTATTTGATGGCCCTACGAGCACAAAGGCAGAGGTTAGAAGTGTATCTGCTAGTGAATGACAAAGGAAATGCCTGTAGCCAACTCTCAGCCAGTGAACTGTGTTAAGTTTTCCAATATGGAAAACTGACATTTTCTGATATGGTCAAATTTCACAATTAAAAGGTGATGCAATTGGGCAGTCAGTGTAAAAGCTGTCTGCAGAGGGCAGTTGGCTCAGGCCAGGCACATGGTATGGAGTAGTTCACATTTCCATACAGGAATTCTGTTGCTTGACTCAGTCATACTCACAAAACTTCCTCAAAAATATCACCGCCTGAGAGGCATTAAGATACCAGAATGAAGGTACTGATGTGGAAAACACCATTGCAGGTAACTGGGAACAGCTGATGTGAACAGCACCCTACAGCTTTAGAGACAGGGAGAAGAAAGACAGAAGTTAGGATGAAGGCCACTGGGCACCTACAAAACACGTAGTTTCTGCCAAGGAAGCCGGGTCTGGAAAAGTTGGGTTTGCATGCAGAGCATCCTTACAAGGGCAGATGGTTGCTGCTCCTGTTCCCACAGGCAGCACCAAAACAAAGTAATTTTCCTGTAGTTTGTGATTGACTCCAGCTGGGATGGAGTCAGGATGGAGAGCAACTGAAAAGCCCTCGTGCCCACAGAGATCACTGCAGTGGCTCATTAATCAGACAACTCAGCTGGATTATGGCACACAAGCAAAATCTTCTTCCTGTTTTTTGCCTCTAAAGAGCAGAGGGAATTGAGCATCTACAACAAAAGTAAATGGTATTAGCAGAGCTGATCCCTCAGCAGACACAGTTGAGGAAATTCCCTGAGTTTTTGCTGGGATAAGGAAAACCGTGAATGCCAGCAATACAACTCATGAAATAACTCACTCTGCCACAGTGGACACTGGCTAGGGGCAGGGAAGCTCAGACACCCCTGCCCTGCTTACTCCTGGCTCTGTGTTACTCCTCACTCTGCAGGTCAACCTGCCTCCATCAGGAAAACACAGGAGGAAGACACCATCCACAGTCCCTTGGAGGCATTAACAGCTGACTGCCTCGTCAGGTTTTCAGTTTCCTGCTGCAGACACTGGGCTTGACAGTCAGCAGATAAATGCCAGGGAATTGTACGAACAGGAACACCTAGGAAAAGGTGTGAGGAGTTTGTCTGTTTTGCTTGTTTGAAGTGCTCCCTAGAAGGAGACCTCACATCTACAGTGCAAATCCTGATGGAACCAGCCTGGGCAGCAGCAGGGCTTCTACAAAAATCTCTTTGTTCAAAACGAAACTAAGGGCCATCAACTGACAGGCAGTGATCTGCAGCCCCAAGAACTCTCTGCCCCCGTTCAGGAGGCAGCATCAGCGTCTGCTTTACTGGACAAACGTGCAACAGGGAATAAGCAAAGGATAAACCTTTGGATTATCAAGTTTATTTGCGGCCAGCTTTGGAAAGGGGTGGGAGAAAGGAAGGTTGCTGCATTACAATTACAGACTACTTTCCCAACATTGATTTCACACAATGAGACAGCTCAAGCCCAGCCAACATTACCGCCCTGCTCTCCTTTCTAGCTGACTCCCCTCTACTTGTTTCTTCTTTGAGAAGTGCTTTTTATAATTCCAGTGTAAGCAGCTTCATTGGATACCAAGGTTCACATCCCTCTGCTGCCTCAAGGGATTCAAACTCGTGTCCTCTATCTCACTGGGAAATGCCTCTGGCTACCTGTGGTGATGGTGGCCTCCATCCAGCTTAGGTGGGTAGGAGGTTCCATGTGCACAGCAGAACCAGGCAGAGCTGTCAGGAGAGGTGGGAAGAAATGGTTTCTTAAGAACAGGAGCCAGACAGAAAGTGCAAGTTTAGCCTAAAAACTGAGAAACCCAAATATTAAAAATAGATAAATAAAACAACCCCCCCAAATCAAGCCAGTAGGCAAAGAAGGACAAGGTACCTTGCACCCATGGTTTATATGATCAAAACAGTGAGGCAGATTCATGTAATTCTGCTATCAGGCAAGGAGCTGCTCTGGGAGGGTGCTTGGCCCTGTGCTTGGTCCTCTGCTTTTAGCAGGCAAGCGGTCATCATGCACCCAGCTCTGGTGAGGTCTGCAAGTTCAAGTGGTCCTTGGAAACATGCAGCAGAATGTGGCAGGTCACTGGTGCCCACAGCTAATGAGCTCTCAGACCCTGCTGGCTGGTTGTTCTGCTGTGTTTATGACCCAAGGTAGCCAAGAGACAAGGATGAGATGTAAGCAGTGGGTGCAGGCAGCCTGAATCAGATTTCAGCCTGGTTTCATCGTGCAGTCCTAGCAGGAATCCTGAACGTATCAGTGCCCTGATGGGCCTCATGGTGTTACAGCAGGTTGGGCAGTAGGTCAGTGTATGTTAGACTGCACCGCAGCCCAGGAATGGCACCTTGTTTGCTTTGTTTCATACAGGGTCTTTGAGTAGAGATGTAAAAGACCTGTGCATGACAGCTGCAAACTGATAAAAGCCTTGGTTTGAACAATAACTCCAGTTTGCTTCATTTGACCGACTGAGACCAATTTGTATTTGCCATTTAGCAGAGTTTAAGCTTTTACCTCTCTTCCAGCATCCAGAGACAGCCCTTTTGTTTAGTCGTGTGAAGTGACTGACCCGTGTTTGTCATTCCTGTGATGCTGACCCCACTTAGGATGCTCTTGAACATCACTTGGATCTGATGTAATTTCCTGGTGTCCCCCAAGGAGATATATATACATATATATATATACACACACACTGTGTGTTGCTGGGCTTTGAGGAGGAACTCTAATAAGCATGCACTGTCAGAAAGCAGGGCAGGCTGCACACAAGAGGAATTCTTAAGTGTAAGTCATAGTGCAGGGAAGGAGATTGACTGGTGGGTAAAAAGAGCAGTGGACAAGGTTTTACAGAAGTAGAAAGGGAAAAAGGAACAACCAAACCGAAGTATGTGCCAATCATGTCCTTGGCTAACCATATCCTCAGCCAAGGTTTTCCAAGTACTATGCTTTGCCTTGGACAAGGAAAGTGCAGTGGGTAAGTGTGCAATAGTCACACAGTTGGACAAGTCTGAACAGCTGAGTGTTCCTCTCGAGGACACCATTCCCAGAGCACTCCTCCTTGGCTGCCACTGTGACTAATTTGCTAGAAATGGCTGGAGGAACATTCCTTGGGGATCCACAAAAATAGATGCAGCACAGCCATGAGGCTGCTCTGGGAATGAGCTGCATGCTCAGATCCTTCAAGCCCCTCCGGAGAGCGTGTGCTTAGAATCCCTCAGTTGACCTGAGGAGCCAGACTGTGCCTCCCTCCCAGCCGGACAAGCAGAGCTCCCAGCTCTGATTGAGTCTGGTCAGGCTTGGCCTGTTTCACCCTCCCCAGGCAAGATGGGTCCCTGTCTGGAGAGGCCACCAGGGTGAGACCGCAGGTATCTGAGCTTATCCCCTGAGCTCTGCACATCTGCATCCCTCTCCTTCGTGGGTGATCTCTGGCTTCCACGAGCTCCAGCATTTTGCTGCCTCCCAGGGCTCCAGCGCTTTCTCCTTCGGCTCAGATCGAGCCTCCCAAACAGGGCTGACATCTCCCCAGCAGGGACAGTGCCGCCGCATCGCTGCTTATCGGGACTGAACCGAGCTTCCCCATGGAGCAGTCCCAGGCTCGACAGCTCCTCAGCTCCCCGAGGAGCCGGAGCTCGGCCGGGGCAGGGGCCGAGGTGCTCTTCAGGAGCTTGCTCCTCACCCGGAGGAGCGACGGGACCGTGGGTCCAAAACATCCCCCCCCCGCTCCTCCCGGCGGCCTGCGCGATCCGGGACCGCAGCGATGGGCGCTTCTGACCAAGGTGCCGGGAGTCCGGGGCTCAGCCCGGACCCCGCCCGGCGATCGCGGTACGGCGCCGGGTACCGGCTCTCCCCGCGGGCCGGGAACGGGACAGACACCCAGGGGAGCCCGATTCTTTCTTCCCTCCCTCCCCTTCCCTCACCTGCATGGGGTTGCTCCGCGCCGCTCCCCGCCGCCGGCTTCTTCCCCAGCACCGAGTCTGCCAAGAGCCAAGAGAGGGGCCCTGAGCTGCGGCCTCCGGCGCGCTGCAACCCACCCCAGCCCCGTGCCCGGCCCACCTTTGAAGAGCTCCACCTGCTTGAACTCGAAGGGGATGTTGTTGCTGCGGGCGAAGATGTAGATGGAGCGGCAGGGCTGCGAGAGCAGGTCCAGGTACAGCTCCAGCCCCATCCTGCCGCCCAACCCGGCCCGGCCCGCGGGGAGGCGGCAGCGGCTCTGTCACCGCCGCCCGGGGCCGCCCCGCATGGGCAGGCGGGGGGAGGCGCCCTCTGGGGCTGCGCCCTGGGGGCCGCGGGTGCGAGGCTGGAGGAGTCCAGGAGAGTGCTCCCGGCTGGGGCAGCATCAGTGGGGCACGGCAGGAGTGGGGCACACACACAGGGCCCCCCGTGCCGCAGCGTTGGGCAGCCCTGGCCACCCTAGAGCTGGGGCTGTGTGCTTCAGGAGATGGTAACGGGAGCAATGGTAACTTACAAGTGATGGTAGGTTACCAGCCTCAAAGGAGAGGTTGGTGCTAAGCATTCCCCTCCCCAGCCTTGGCTGATGCCACAAGGGTCGGGAGCACATTCTCATCCACAGCATCCCACCATGGCTCTCGCAGGGTAAATGCTTGTTTTCTAACACAGTCCTGTGGGGATGTGTCACACTGCAAACAGAGCCCTTGCGCAACACCCTCTAAGCCAGCATTCATCTCACTCCCTCGATCTCAGCATGGGTTTCAGTTCAGAAGATAATTTCTTGGTCACATAGTCCCTGTCCAGTGCTGCAAAGTGTTGCCTGAAGGACGTCTGTGGGCATCACCCCTGCACACTGGTGGTGACTTTCCTCTCTGCCAGATATTTACCATTCCAGATTTCCACACAAATGGAGGAGAACTAAAGCAGCGCAGACTGAATTCAACCCCCTCCACAGAGCCCACAGCGCTTCAGAGCTGTGTGACCTGCAGAAGGTGACAGCGGTTGAGCACAGGGACGTCCGGGGGCTCTGGGAGATAGAGTGGCTGAAGCACTCGGAGCAAAGTCACCCCCAGTCAAGCCCACCTCAGCTCAGCTGACACCTTGTTATCAGTGCTGTGCCTGAGAGCTGTCAGACACAAAGCCTTGGAAAGAGTCCCAGGAACCTCTGTGAGAGGGAACTTGGGGACCAGGTGCTCTTTTAGAGGGTCATTAGAAAGGGTGGTGAAAAGGCTTGGATACTGAGCCCAGAGCTTGTTGACTGGTACCTTACAAACACTTTCAGGTGCTTCCTTTTATGCCATTTGGCCAAGACTTCAGCTCTGAGATCTCCTTAGGAATGGGGTTTAGTGTGTTAGACAGTCAGAGCCTGGTGAACAAGCTGTGTCTCGACCCTGCTGCACCACACACGTGTTTTCAGGGTCATTGCTCAGATTCAGAACTGTGTGATAGGAGTTCCTTGGCCAGAACAGCAGAGGGGCTGTGTAGTCCCTCGGTCCCTCTGCAGTTCACCCTTTAAAGCTCCCACACAAGCACCAGCATGCTGGTGGTGAAGGTTTACACTGTGGCATGTGCTCCTTCGGTGCAGAGAGATCTCAAATGTTAAGGGAATGGAGAAAAGGAGTGGGAATGTGGCTCTGCACAGGTAGCAGCCCAAGAAGCCTTTGTGCTTCAGAATGGCCACAAGTCCCTATTCATCACTGGGAAGAGTTTGTTGAGCTCAGATTGGCAGCTGTGGGTTCGTTTTGCTGCTGTATTTATGGTTCAGTTGATCCACCAGTCCTGTCTGAACTTAAAGATCTCCTCATGTCCCTCTTGGAAACGTTCCTTCCTCAAGTTTTCCTCCAGTTTAGTGACTGCACTGCACAGCCCACACAACCAAAGAGGTGTTTTCATCTGGTCATGTTGTATGGCGTTTGACTGCATTATTCCTGGCTCTAGGCTAGTGCTTCTAGTGCTCTATTTTCATCTGGCTTCATCATCTCAAAGGCTGTTTCTCCAGCCTTTATTTTCTCTGTTAGCTTTTTGGAAACAGGAGCAACACAGGAAACAATACAGTAAGTTTTGCAGTTCATTTTAATCATTTAGAAAAGGTCACAGACTTCATATCTGTTTTTTTAAGTGTTCCTCCCATTTTGTGTATTGTAGAAAGCACAGACTCTCACGTGTTTCCAAAGAGCTCCTGGCCAGAATTGAAGCAATTGAGTCAGAACAGCACATTAAACTGGTGACTCTCCATACTCAAGTGAAAGGGAATGGACACCAAACAGACACTGCACTGAGGCAAGGCAAAACTTTTGCACAGCATATTGGGTTTTGGCAGGGAGTTCTTTGGGCTTCCAGTCTATAGTAGCTGGAAACAACCAAGATCAAATGGCACAAATGAATACAATAAAGGAGGTGGAGGGACAGCAAAAGGCAAAGGACAAAGACAAGGTGCTTTAGCTTCATGATTTAGAATGAGAAAGGCAGCAAGGCAGATTTGTGTACAATTCTATTGTCATCCACAGAGTTAATCTGGGGATGCTTTGTCTTTGTGCACAGCAGGGCCCAAAATGGCACCAGTCACTGCACATAGCTTCACCAGAAGGGTGAACCTACAGCTCAGGTGGGCTTGGAGCAAACAGGGAACACTATGGGAAAAGCAGTTTAAAATCTCCTCCTGTCACCATGACCACGCTGGAGCGAGGTGTGTTTATCCTCTGGGACAATTGGCAGCAGAGAAGCACCAGACAATGAGTTGAGAATGTGGTTCCAGCTTGGTGTTCATGGCAGCTGTTCTTGCGAGAGCAGACAGTGTGTGATGCTTAAAGAACTTGTGCTTTATTAACCAAGCAGAAAATTGCCTCAACCTTCTCTTACATGGAGCTCTTGTGCTACAAGCATCAGAGAGAATTAAAAAGGCATTTTATGTGCTTTGGCTCATGCAGTGCTTTTGCACGCACAGCAGCTCTATCAAGATTCTGGAGGGAGATGTGTATCACAAAAGGCTCTGCTACCAAGCCCAGTTTGAGGTTTGCCAAGATGGGCACTCAGTGAACTAGGCTCAGATTATTTTCCTGCTTCTACTCGCACAGCTGTACGAGGCATTCATTCTGCTGGCAGGAAGTTCGCTCTCAACACGAATGGGAAAAGCTGGAGGTCAGCAATCTGGTTCTGCAAAGCACAAATGTGCCAACAGCAGAGTGCAGCAGGGCTCGGCAGCTTGGCTGAGGCACAGAGGAAGGACGGCTGTTGTTCCAGTGGTGCAGCAGCCCAGCTGGTGGCTGCGGTAAGCTGCAGTTACAGAGGAAGTGGTGGTTGAAAGTACAGCGTCAACAGGCACCATGAGCCCCAGCCTGTAATGCCTGCCTACAGCTGCTAAAGCAGCCACACAGGCTTGCATTAAGATGACTAACATCTCGCACCCAGCATACTATGCAGGCACCTCCATGAATGGTGTAACCAGCCAGCAGAGTCAAAGGGACTTCCAGGTACAACCATAGCTTAACAAGGAGAAAAATCAACTCCAGCTCTGCAAGCTGGAGCCCTCATGGCTTGTACCTGGAAACGGAAGGTCATAGGGACAGGACAGGAAAGCAGAAGGGTACAAAGGGACACACAAAGGCAACAGGCTGCCCAGGTGCGGAGGATGACTCAGTGGATGCTTCCTGCTGGTCACAAATCCAGCTGCAACATATGGCGAGTGTAACCATCAACTTCACTGAGAATCTGACTTGACAGGAGAGTAACTCAGCTCCTGCACTGGGCACCCTGCTCACCCTGGGGCTGGCCAGCACAGCTCCCTCTGCCACCAGTGCTGGCGCAACCTCGGCAGCACTCATCAGTGGAGAGAGCCTGGCTAAAATGGCATCTACTGGGGTGACAAAGCCGCTGTGAGGAAAGGACAGAGCACTTGGTATGGTTTGCAGAGGGGGACTGTACTCAGCAGCAGCTTCACCTTGGAAAAGCAGCTTCTCTCAGCTGTCCAGGCTGTTCTTTGTAAGGTACTGCAGCAGTCTGTGGTCAAGCATCTCTATTTACAGGGCTAACCCCATCATTCCCAGAAGCTGGAGGCCTCACTTGGGTACCTGCACAGCCGAGGTGCTGAGTCCCTTTGCTGCCATGGGTGACACAGCAGTCTCTGGTGGCTCCAGGACCTCTGGCAGGGTCCCCATCAAAGGCCAGGTCCTGACCTGCCTTTTTAGAAGAACAAACATCTTACAGCTGACTGTATGGCACAGTGAAAGCCATTTTCTACAGTTATTTTTCTTGTTTCAGACAGATCTGTTCTGCCATAGCCCCAGGAAACCTTCACTCTTTCTATGGTGCTGTGGCCTGGAAAACTCAAAGCAGGAATGGAAAGGGCAGTTCTGACTGGCCCCAGTTCCCAGCAGGCTGAATTGCCTCTGTCCTCAAGCAGATCAGTGGTGCTGGAGCCTGAAAGAAAAGCCTGCAGCGGTCAAGAGGAGAAAGTTCGCTGCAGCCTAAGCTGTTCGAAGCTGCAGGAAGGCTGTGACTGAAATGCATTGTGTTGAATGGTGTTTCTGTATGACTGTTTAGAAATGCTGAAATACTACAATAAGTCTGCACTGAACAGTTCGTTTTACTGAGAACATAACCCCCTGATTCAGGCTGCCTGCTTTAGGAGCTGCTGCTTGAAATTCTCCACCAGTTCAGGCGCAATCTTATCAGCGGTCAAGTTCTTGATGTTCAAGATCCCTTCGTGTGCCTCCTGGAAGAGCTGCTTCCCCACCGCCTCTTCCACCCGCCTGCGCCACGCTGCCAACTTCGGCCTCTCCTCAAAGAGGTTGTAGCCAGAACACACAGGCTGCAGAGAGACAGCAAGAGAACCAGGGAGTGAGTCCAACAGCCACTGACAGGGGTGGGACTGGGAGGAAGCAAGATGCTTCTGGCTCAAGGCAGCAGCAGGTGGAGCTCAGCTCTGGTTCTTAGCTCATAGGAAGCAGGAGGTGTCACCTGTAGCAGCTGCTGTCCCCTGGGACATGCAGTGAAAGTGCTAACCCAGGAACTGCCTAATGTGGAACAGAGGTCAACATTTCTCTTTCAAATACCTGGTTAGTTTGTGATCTCTCTTTCTGGGGAATCCTGTCCATACTTCTGCAGAGAGCCCTGTCCTGTCAAAGTAGATGTTCCCTGGCAAATTATGGTCCAAGTTAGAAAGGAACAAGGTTTAACTCCACTAAAGAGTTAGCTGCAGAGAGAACAATCTGCCGTTAAAGAGGTGATGGTGCCTGGTACACAACCAGCAGTGCTCACCTGCATGAGCTCCACCAGTGCTACAAGGTCTGCCAGGGAGATCTCACTGCCTGCAACGAAGGGCTTGTCCTGCAAGAATTTGTCCTCAAACTGCTTCAGAACAACGTTCAGCTCTTCAGTGGCACCTTCCAGTTTCTCTGGAGGAAGCGGCTGGCCTGTGAGGAGAGGCAGCAGCACCTGCAGAGAGGAGAAAGGAGCTGCTTGTCACAGGTTTCCCTACGAACTTCACTCACATGCTCTCACTGCCCCTTCCAAGGACCCCTCACCAGTCACACACTAGGATAACTGGTACCACCGATCTCCTCTGGCAGGTTAACACTAATGCCTGCCATCACTTCCTGCTTGTCTGGTCCCCTCCCTAGAAAGTCTAAATCTCAGCCACGAGAATCTCCTCTCAAGGGAAGGCTGCATCATCTGCAAGCAACTGCCCCTTGTTTCCCAGTATGAGCTTTGTTCTTTCCGTGATGCTGGGCAGCAGGCAGTGAGCTGTGCCTGGGGACAGCTGCTTACCCAGCACAGGTTTGCTCTGCACCTCACAGAGCTATGGCTGCAACAAAAGGGATTTGAGCCACTTCAGTTGGGCTCGGCCGAGCAGCCAAGTCAGTTCTAGATCTAGTTTTGCTCCTGCACCTGGCTTGTGTGTTTGCTCCAAAGGGCCCTGCGCACAGAAGGGCTACTGCACTCACAGCCCTTAGGTTTCGGTATATAATGTCTTACCTTCATTAAGAACAGCTTGCTCCCCTTCCCACGGATGTTGACGTGCTGCCATGACAGGTACTCATCAACCCTAGCCCTTTTCTGCAGGTCAGATGGGTACCAATGATCAGGAGTCTTGAATTTCCGGACCATGTACAGGAGGATTGCGATGCTGCCCAGTGAGCAAGACACAGCCATCAGCTGGTGATCCGAGTTTAAAACACTTCCTCCTTTCTTCCCCCCCCAAGCTGTGTCCTGCCGGACCAGCAGCAATGCAAACCTCACCCGAGTTGGGTGCAAGTGCAGGACACACAAATGTTAGTGGGGCACAGCACATGAGCTTGTGCTGGCTTGACCAGCGAACACACAGCGCGCTGGCAGAATCTAAGCATTAGGGTAAACAACAGTGCAGTAGGGGTTGAGCTTATTTGAACCTCACCTCTCTGCTAAGGTGAAAGAACCATCCCTCATGGCGGGCACCTTCATCAGCAGGTTCACCTTCTGGAACTCCTCTGTCTTGTGCTCCCCTGAGGAGGGAAACGAGATCTTACTTGACAGTGATGCTCAAGACCTGTCTGCAAACACCTGAGGAGTCTGTGGGCACCAGTGGGCCTCAAGTTCCTGGTTTTGATTGCACAAGCACGATCTTGTTTATGTTTAAAAGCAATCAGAAAGTGCCACAGTGAATAGGGACTGGGCCCTGTGATGTCAGCTTATGTGCTTATTGCCTGTGCCCCAGAACCACCTCACAACAAGGGTCAGAATGGTTAAAAGTCCTTTCATACCAACAGCACTTGTCAACTCTGGGCTCTATCAGCTCTGCATTTGTGCCTGGAGGTACCTGTCCCATGCAAACCCAGTGCAAACACTGAGCACCGTGTAGAAAAGGGAACCTGGCATCAGAAATGTGAACCACAAGGACAGTGAGAAAGCAGCTGGTTTTGTTGTTTGGGTAGGGTTGGTTTTTTTTCCATTAAATGTGATTTATAAAAGAATGTATAAATGTAATTTATATTCAACTTGATTTTTAGTCCTCAGATGAGGATAAATGTCAATGATTCCATATAAAGCCATGGGTACTTCATTACAGATCTATCAATCAGCTCTCTGACTTTTGCATATCCTCTATCAGAGCACATATGGATTTGAGTTTGCTTTTAAGCTATCCTGTAGGTGCCCCCCAAAAGGTAGGCAGAGTGAACCTGGGAGGAGGAGGTGCTTTGTTTGTATGAGGTCTCAGTGTGCTCCATTACATTTAAACCCCTTCCCAGGAGCCTTGTTTTATGTGACTCATTCATGCCAGCGTTTTCCAGCTGCTGGCTTCAGTCACACATGTGTATCTCTGTATTCAAGCTTCTCTAACATCTGCCCCTGTGCCACGTCCTGCTGTGTGAGTCACCTGAGGATCTGTGCCAGGACAGATGCTCCCGAAGCCGTTTTAGCTTTCCCAGTACTGGGCAATCACATTGGTGACTATTCCCCTGTCACATGGCTCACAGTCTGTCTCCACCACCCCCTTTCACAAAGCCACTGCGATTTCCTCCATGAGGTGTGCCCATTCCAGGTCCTCAGGTGTCCCTCCAGTGTCACAATTTCTGTCTGTTCTTGCTCTTGCTACCCACTTCCTTGAGACCTACTGGTGGGGACACATTTAACCCACTGGCTCAAAGCTGGGTGTGTGTTCCCTCACCTGGTCCTTACATACAGTGCAGTGAGGCCACCCACACTGTACTCTTGAGCAAGCACTCATTCGGAGCTGGTGTGCCCGTAGTTGTGTGCCCAGCAGCTGGTTATGGAGCTACCCCAGCTGTGGGTGCTGGGAGTGCTTCCCCACAGCTGCAGGAATGGGATGTGCCGTTAGCATTCCCGTAATCCAAATTACCCCCCTCACATCCATTGACCAAAAAGCAAGCACCGATGCCACGGGACACAGAGCATTCAATTTTCCTTCCTCTCAGTCTCAGTGTTTCAGCTGTTCCATTCTCCTTGCTTGCCTGCCAGTCTCATCTCCTCTGCACCAGTGTCCCACCACAAGTTCATGTATTGGGGAAGAAGGGGAAGGACACCGAATGAGCCTGCCCCCAGCTACAAACAGGAACAACATCTTTTCTGGCAGGATGGGCGGGAGGAAAGCTGTAGTTAATACACAGGGGATCAGGAGCACACGGGAACGCCCAGAGACTGAACCACAGCAGGCCTGAGGTTTCTTTGAGTCACAAACTGGAGGTTCTTTTGTTCTTTTATCAACTTCTGCCCCGGGAGCCTTCTCATCTGTCACTGGGTTTAAGCATCACTTACCGAGGCATTTTTATGCCCGATACATTACCTTCATTTCAGATCCAAGGGCTCTGGAAAGGTTGAGAGATTGATTTTACGGGCTTCAGTTACAAAGAAGATACTGATCTTTGGGCATCCTTCGGTGAAAATACATGATACCTCTCAGGCAGGCTCCTACCAATGATCAATTGGTTTGCATACAAACTAAACCACCTTCTCCTCTCCGTTTCTCAGCATTCAAGCCACTGGCAGCTGCAAGGTCTTGCTCTGCTGCCTTCACTGTCTCTGCAAGCCTGTCCTCAACCCTCTCAAAACAAGATGACCACAAACAACTCGGCCCGATTAACACCCGGAGGGATGTCAGCCTGTCCTGCCCTACAACACATGGGGAGCCACCTGCGAGCTCTGAGCATGAGGACCCTTCCCAAGGGGCTGCCAGGCCCTGCCAAGAGGACAAAAGCTGCTCAGCAGCAAGCGCTGCTGCTCACCAGAGTGGGAAGTTTTCTGAGGCAGTTGAATCAGCCAGCACTGCCCACCTCGGCTGTGCTCACCCGCACGTGAACATCCCATCTCTGCTGCTTTGGCTTTGCTTCCCACCTGAACGGGAGCGGCCTCACATCCAGAGCCCTTCTCAGAAAAACGGTCGGGTTTTTGGAGAGCCGTTTTCTGGTGGGGTGGGGCTGATTCCAAAGACACCACAGCACCTCTGCAGGGCTGTACTTGTTGCAGAGGCTGCCTCCCATAGCACCAAGGGGCAGGACTGACCCCCCCCGGTCCCACCCGCAGCGCAGCTCTGTCCAGGGAGCCGGGCCCCGCAACCCCGGGGCTGGGACCCCCCAGCCCTGCTCACCCTTCATCAGCTCCACCCGCTTGAACTCGAAGGGGATGTTGTTGGTGCGAGCGAAGATGTAGAGCGCTCGGCAGGGCTGCGAGAGCAGGTCCAGGTACAGCTCCAGCCCCATCCTGAGCCTGGTGCTGGTGTTTGCGCTGCCGCCGCTGCTATTGCTGCCTCCCCTCCCGTCCCGTCCCGCCAGCCCTGTGCTCCCGGCCGGGGCGGGGCAGCCCGGTCCCTCCCGCAGGGGAGGAGCGGTACCGGTGCCGCCCGGACCCGGGTCTCCAACCAAGGGCCGCCTCCGGGAGCGAGAGCGCCCGTGGCGAGCAGGGCTGTGCCCGTAGTGCCCAAGGGCAGGGGCGATGGCGCTGCCTCAAGGCAAAGTTCCGAGCAGGCTCTGCTGAGTCATCCTTGAACAGGGCTTGTCTTAACAACCTGCCCTGAACGGCTCCGATAAGGAAGCTGGGCTGGGCTGATGTCAGGTAAGTGCACCAGAGGTGGCAGAACCTCGTTGTGCACAGCTCTTGCATAACAGGCTCTTACACGTTTCTGCTACTCTGACATTTGCCTGGGACCACCGTGCTGTGCAGAAACCACTCGAGAAAGCAGCCACACAGCACAGATACACAACTTTACTGCTACGGAACAGCTCCACATTGCTCCTTCAGAGGATACAACCACCCCTTTCTGACACTCATCCATTCATTTCAGCCCGCTGCCATACACCAGCCAATGCTGGTGAACATCCATTTTGTTTCACAAAATAGTAAGTCAGAGCCTCGTCCTTTCCTGCTGAAGGCCTGGCAGGGTAGTTGCAGGCTGCAGCTACGGGGCAGCTCTAAGCCTTCTGCCAGGAGCAGCTAAAAATACCAGTGGCATGTGTCAAATACAGAGTTAGGACTTGTGGTGATACCAGCTGACTCCAGTATGCATATTCATTTTAGACACCAGACGTTTCAGTCCGCATTAGCACCAATCCAACACTCACTAATACCTGCTGCTACCGCTAGTACTGAATGGTGGAAGAAAGAATGCAGGCAAGAAAACTGCAAGAAAGGCACAAAAAACCCTTTCACCACTGCCTCCATCCCTGCACCCAGGAAACGTTATGAGACAGCTTTAAATATACATTGTATTTATTTAAAATTAATGATTACAGTCACTTCAGCCTAGAGCAGCTCTTCAAACATGTTTCTGCTCCAGCCACCACGTAGGTGTTTGTATGGTGGCAGCTGCATGTGCAGTAAGCCAGAACAATTTGCTGTCCCAGGTCAGAGCCAAGGCACAGGCCTCGCAGTTGGAGGCCAGCAGTTCCATCAGGCCCACATTCAATAGCTGTGTAATGGCTCCTCTTTACTGGCAGCAGTTTCATATGCACCATAGGTTCTGATGCAAATTCCTCTTCAAGATAAAAAAAATAATGATTTTGAGTTACAGTTTAAACCAGAAGCTGAACTTTATTCAGTGACCTTGAAAGGGGAACCAGGCCTGTAATAGATGACCTCAGCGATGACAAGGTTGAGGAGCCAGCCATTCAGCAACTGTGTTTCATTTCTCCTGTGCCAAGTAATAGTCCATGACCTGTCCCATTCAGCAGATTCAGTGCCATGAAACAGCCTCCTCAGCATCTACTCACTTAGGCTCGCTTCTGTGCTCGCTCATTCTGTTCAAAATTAAAGTTAAGAAGGTGACTGAAGATGCCCCTTGCTCAGAGCCACACAGAGCAATGGGAGCAATGGGACAATTTAATAATCCTTTTTGCCCTAATTCTCAGCTCTACAACTCAAAATCATCATATTTCAAGGACAGATATTTATCAGAAGCCTTCAAATTGGAGCACATAACACTCATCTAAATCACACAGCAAAGAAGGTCCATCACGGATCCCCAGTTTACTCATCTGGCAAGTCAAATGCTACTCTGCTTTTATCTGAGAGCTTGTTTATAAAACTTCCTACTTGTTCGTAAAGGAGGGCCTGCACAAAATACTTCCCTGGTTCAGAATACCCAACTCCTAGTCAGCTTGGATGCAATTTGCAGTCTTAAAACTCTGTATGACAAAAGGCTTAATCTCTGCCTTTTGTTTGCCTTCCTCTGGGTAGTTAACAAAATCCCAGCTCCAGAGGTAAAGAGAAAGGCAGAACAGAAAAAGAAACACCAAGAATCATAGAATCATTAGGTTGGAAAAGTCCTTTAAGATAGAGTTAACCACAAACCTAACATTGCAAAATCTAGCACTAAACCATGTCCCTAAAGTGCAACATTTTAAATACCTCCATGGATGTTGCCTGTCTTTCCTTTACCATTTCCTTTTTCTCGCTCCCCTCACCCTTTCAGAGTATTTCTTAATGATGCAGCCACAAATGCTGACTTTGCAATGAAATGGAAACATCTCAGTTAAAGCAGACTGGACACTGACACTTGTCCTAGTCATGATTTGCAATTTCCTTCCCCTTTTACATTACCTTGACTGTCTTCTCAAGGTTACACAGAGCTTCCTCGTATCGCTGCACCAATGGCTTTAATGAGTTGCCCTTCACTGGGTGCTTCTTGATATCTTGGATGCCAGCATCCTTCAACATCCGCAGAAACCTACGTTCCTACATAACAAAACAGACACAGGAGATGAAACACCGCACTGCCTATCGCCTAGGAAACAAGCACATTCTGCAATATCCTGCCTAGTTAGGAAACAGATGAAGTTTCCATGCTCAGCTGCCTGGAAAAGGTAGGAAGTAGCATGAACCTTTATCTTCCTTATGCCCCTAAATGCATCCTTATCAAATGAAATCCCACACCACCAACCTACCTGAATTCTAAGGACCAAGCTGAAAGCAACACCCACTTTCCCTGCACGAGCCGTTCTTCCAACTCTGCAAATGGAAAGGGTAGTATCAAGTCAGTTTAGCCATACAGTCACTGCTATTATCAGCTTCAAGAGTCTGATTCTGAAATTCTCCAGAATCGCTTACTTAAATCTGATGGTTTTTTGAGGTTAACACAGCAGGAGTAGCCCTATGTTACAAAGGATGATCATTTCCAGTGGTTGTTCACAGCTGCTGAGCCACTGCAGTTTTCTGATCATCTAGAAACCCAATACTCAATACTGCCCAGGACAGGATTTCTAGCTCCTGTAAAACATATTTTCTGTAACAGGGTGCTAGTTCTCTGTGTTAATACTGCCTTACTCTGGTGATGCTACAGGCTTCATTTTCATTACAAAGCTATTTGCTTATTAAAGTAAAACTAAAAAATCCAAAGCTAAACCCCCTTTTCAGTGTATGTCACCTTGCCAAATATTTCAAAGGAAACCAAGTTCAGACATCTTCTTTTTGTTCCTGGTTGTCTTACCGGTGAATGTACGTCCTGATGAACTGCGGCGCATCATAGTTTATGACATAATTCACTGCTTTAACATCAATCCCTCGTGCAGTGGCATCTGTGCTGATTAACCTGTTTTTAAATGTAGAAAAAGTCATTTCCAAGTCACATCTCTTGCACTGCACATACAAGAGTAACACAGGTGAGCACAGCACAACTCTTGCTAATCTCTGTTCAAAGTGGGCAGCCAGCCTCTGACCTCTGAGAAGAAAAGCAGAATCGAAAGTCTAGTCACTGTGTCTGTGTCTGTCACTGACACTATTATAGCTGCCTGCAGACACCCAAGCATCACTGAAGGCTTATCACCTACTGTTGTGCCTTAGAAGTTATTGGGTGTTTCCAGGTTCTCCAAGCATGTCACAGTAAGCCAGGTGGCTCCCACCACATTAGAGGTCACAAACCTGCAAGCCATCTGAACATTCCATAAAAGCACTGAAGGCAGACAGTGAGGTGCGAAATTCCAGCAGCCAAGGAGGAATTTAAACACCAGGTTTTGATAAGCAGAAAAATCAAGGAAATAAATATTTACCCTTCTTCTCAGAGACATTCCACAGATTCAATCCCATACAGCTACCGAAATCATAGAGCAAGTCAAACACATGGAGAGAAGTAAATCTGTATGCCAGTCTTATCAGGGATTTCTTCTAACAAGTGGCAGGTGCCAAGCACACAATACTTTAAGATATTCAGCACTGTGGGTGTTCTGGGCAACTACATGAATAAGCAGTTGCATTTACTGCTTGTTATAAAATAACATAGAGAAATTCCGATTGAGGTCAGATTAGAACATGCAAAGTTACATGCAGGGCAAACAATTCAGAAGTCACAAGTTCAAATCTCACACCCATATCGTACATTGGTTCCTGCAGGCTTTGTGTACAGAGGACCCCATTTAATTGTGCTCTTGGTTCTGCCTAGCTTTCCATACCAGAAGTAGCCTATGTCATAAGATGTGCAAAACCCCCCTCATTTAAGATACTCACAGTTGTATCTTTCCTTGTTCAAACTCCTTTATGGTTCTCTGTCTCTCATTTGGAGGTAGCAGAGAAGAAAATTCAGCTACGGGGACTCCACCAAAGGCTCGAACCAGCAGGAATAATCTGTAGGTAAATGGGATCAAACAGTCACTTCTTTACCTCTGTAACACTACTTGACAGATATCCACTATAGTGATCTCAATGTATTCACCTGTGAGAAGCTTCTCTGGAGTTGGTAAAGCACAACACACGGGTAAATTTCATTGTCAGCATGAAATGCAAGAGGAGCAAAGGCTTGGAATTCAGGTCACACGGCACATAACATTGCTGCAGTCAAGAAGGAAGAAGTTAAATTACTTCTTGTCAAGGCAATCTTCTCTGAAACCCACTACCTGTCCATGACCTATGTAGGCCTGGATGTTTTACAACTGACTAGCAGCAGCCAAAACAAGCCCCCACAATACCACACACCCCCCACAATAGAGTAAGTCATAGTTACAGGATACAACACAAGGTGGAAATGGGAGATCTGTGCTGTTCTAATGTTCTCACTCTCACAGCAAGTAACAGCATGCACTGCCTTCCTGCCTACAAGGTGACCTACATGCTTTGTAACATGTGTTATACTTATGGACAGCTGATAAGTGCTACTACATTATTATTACTCCACCTCTCCACTGCCTGTTGCTGGCAAACTTAATTCTGCATGCTAAGAGTTAAAAAAAAATAAAAATACACCAATCAATCTAGTCTTCACTAAATTAACACAAACTAATGAGAAAACAAATGTGCAAAGGTAGAGCTCTCTGGGTCAGATATATTCCCAAATCATTTCAGCCAGCACTTCTATAAGGCAAGGAACCACAGAGTAAAAACGTAACTATATACCTCCAGAGCTAAACAAATCTTGGAGTAGAATTTGTTCAAGAGAATTAACATCATACCGAGAGCCCTTCCGGGAGTGTGTATTTCTTATTAGTATCTTGATCAGTCTCTGTTCCATCTCCAAGTGTTTTGTTCTCAGAATAGACAGATGTGAAGAGGCGAGGCTGGAATAAGTCCAACCGCTGCAGTTTCTCTGGGTCCTGGGTCAGCGTGGCTGAAAATAGCAGTTTCTGTAAGGGTATCTGAGGATAGCAGGAGCTGAAATAAATGGCACATGGAAACTGAGCTTTGAGGATGGGACAAAGGAGCTCCTCCACAATCCCCTTCAGGTGATGTTCTGAAGAAAGCAATTAACTCTTTTCCTGCCCTCAGCCTTTCCTGTAGATCTTTCACACCCTTGTTTTATGGTGGAGTTCACAGACAGAACTGATCAGCACTGTCAACCAACTGCACAACCTGTTGCCCCTGGACACATCCTTGCATTCTAGCTATCCATGCCCTTGTTCTAGTTGCCTCCTTCCTTGGTCACTGATTGCAGTTTCTGACATGTTTCTATCGTGCTGTGTGAAAACAGCAGCTGCAGATAAAGAATTTTTTTCCAAAGCCATTACTCAGCTTGCCAGAGGGCATCATTATAGTTACTGTGCAAATGAATCACACACTTACAGTATTTGCACATTCTTTTGATGTTCCTTTAGTCTAGTTAAGGAAAGCTTGGAGAATATAAGTCTAAACCATCCTCTAACATCAGCAGCTGCCTTACTTTGGCAGACATTTCTGAGAGTAAGGAAGCTTTGGGAATGTCTGTGAGAAAAGTATTATGAAGCAGACAGTAACATATAAGTGTTGGGTGTCCATGCTATCAGTTCAAAGAAATGCATTCTGCAACTCACGTGGCTGGTGTTATAGGCCCTGGTTTGGTCCTCTGAAAAAGCATGTTGGAGCCAGAGTCATTTTCTACTCTGAATGCAGCTTTGACGATTTGGTTCAGACAGTTCTGGTGCATGTCATCAATCATACGGTCAGCTTCATCTATGATCTGAATTCACAAGGATGAAAAGCACTACTTGTTAAATACTGTCTAGCACTAGGGAGCTTTTACTTTCCTTTTGTATCTGTAACAAGTGAGCCAGAATGTAAGATAATGGAAGCTCCTAGCTAACCTGACATTCAAAAATAAACACAAGTTCATTTGTGCATAAATCCATGTCTGAGTAAGAGCGAAAAATCTCCATCTCCTAAATAACATTGTAACTATGTTTCTGCACAGACTCCCATATGGTGGATGCTACAACAGGCTGATAATTTACCTTGACTTTGACCACCAGTAAGTCTTTACTCCGAGTTTGTGTTTCCAAGAGGCTAAGAGAGAAAGGGAAGCAGGCAAACGCTTCAGTCTCATGAGTTGGAATAAAACATTTCATCTTAGGACTGCTTCCTGAGCAATGAAGTGCAGACCAGACCCATTCAACAGTTCCAACAGAGAAGTATTTATGCATCATGCAAGAACAAAGCAGGAATTACAGCTGTAACAGACACTGCACTAAGATTGGAGACCTGTGGAGCTGACTCACCAGGAAGCGAAGCTGTGTCAGGTTGAACCCTGGGGTCTGGCTGATGTGATCTGTGAGCCGCCCTGGTGTAGCTACAATAATATCAGCCAGGCTGCAGTAACCTGCCACTCTGAAAGAACAAGCAGCCATTAGTAAGTTTCTCCCTACACCACAGAGTATGCAGTAGAGATCCCTGGTCAGCAGGCTATAAGATTTTCCTACTATTTAATTAACAGAGAAATAATAACATTCTGATATGCACTTTACTTCAGAGAGTACACACAGGCTGTGCTGGACACTAAACCCTGTTTGCCATTGTATTGCCTTATTTCAAACAGAAAGCCTTGCTCTTTAAAAAAACTTAATTGCAACAAAATCCCATAACAATCATTTGTACATGTGGGCACAAGGTTAATGTTTGCATTCTACTCAGCTGGTAAAGAACTTCAAAAACCTAGTAAAGTATCATTGCAGAAAATGGGCAGTATCAGGCACTTTGACAAAGACAGAACAACCAGTTTACCTTATAAACCCACAATCCAAAATCATTATTGCATGATGGTGTGGTGTAATAGCCTGTATTTTGACCTCTACTTATTAAGCAGTTTACAGTCTCTAGAAACCTTATCAAAATCCTTTTAACCTACTTTTTCTGGACAAGCATCTCCTGCTCCTTTGCAAATGATTTCTGGCCAGTGATCAAAACAACCTTCAGACCTGTCCCATCAGTGTAAATGTTGAACACTTTACTCACCTGCAAAGAGATGAGCTTTGTTAGCCACAATAAAATCAGTCAAAGTAATATTTCGCATTATGCTAACAACACTAAACCCAGTGACAGGTCTCCAACCTGCTTCACAGAACAGCAAAGGGAAGTATTGACTGCACCAGCCTTTCCCCCACCCAATTCTGCTCAGAGAGAAGGTGAAGAGCACCACATACCTGTTGTGCCAGTTCCTTGGTGGGCAAAACCACCAAAGCTCGTACTTGACAAACTACTCGATCTAGCAGAACCTGCCAGAACAAAGGCCAAATAAGTCTGTGAAAGCAATGGGGAGTTTTTTATCTAACCTAGTAGGAAGAGATGGGCTTGACACATCCACATGTATTTCCATTTTACTCCCACCCTCCCAACTCCTCATTCTTTGTCTGCTATCTGAGAAAAGGAGTGAGTTACTAAGGCAAAGCAAACTTACACAGTTCACTCAAAGAGCTCTGAGCTAAATATCTGCTTCTTTGCATCCTCAAATTCCTTGGCTTTTTGACCTACTCCCGAGTTCAGATTCCACTTGAACAAAAGCAACCCCACTATTTTTCCCTGCAGACATTTCGCTAGGGGTGAACTCACCTGGACTATGGGTATGACGAAGGCCAGGGTTTTACCACTGCCAGTAGGTGCAGAGACGCAGATGTCTCTGGGGCGGTATCCTCCCTGCCCCAGCAAATACCCATTGGATGCGCTCTGTAGAATAGCAGGAATCACCTCTGCCTGAACTGAACAAAAATGGAAACAAGCAAACTACATAGTTAAGGTTTCCAGAAAAGCAATTAGATACAATGAATCTGCTTCCACATGCTGTTGTTGCTACAGATGTAAGAGACTAAGAAATCAAAACCAGCTCTTACCAGAGATGCTATCTGAGGTTACCTAGCCCTTTTTCACTCATGGCAGCTCAGTACTGAATACAGAGATACTCCTCCAAGGATTCAACTATTTCCAGTGCTCATCTAGGATGCTACTGTGTTAAATATTGTTTTCAACTCATATCTGTCATCTTGTTCTCACATTAGGATGGCACTGGGCAGATTTAAAACCTGTGAATATTTGTGTGTAAGCATCCTTTCATTGAAGTACAAACTACTCTTTATATAAACACAAAACATGCAACAAGGCAATGCAACCTCATCTGCCAAGCAGCAAAATGCACAACTGCTGTAGCCTTTGGAGTAAATGTGCTGCAAAATATACAAGAACTGAAGCAAACAGCACTGGCTGTCATCCATGAATTCATTCCCTTCCCTGCCTCATGACAAGCCCTGACAAATTGGCCAGCTTTGGTTTATCTATGAAATCTAGCAGGGGATCTAGGTCCGTGACAAGAGCATACCCCACGATGCACATGACTTGAGCGGACACCATCTTTACCAGACAGAGCATGACACTGCTTGATTCATCTGCTACCAAGTGACAGAAGCTGGACTTAAGTTATGAAAAAACACAAGCTGCTACTATCAGACCTGTTAAGCTCCCCCAGGATAGAATAAGCCATAGCATTTACATTAAAACGTTATGTGACAGCATACTCTAAAAGAGAGGATACATGCTGGCTTTCCAATATAACACTGATGGGTCTCTGATAGAATTTAAGCCTCCAGGCTCAGCCAGACCAGTAACTGACTGAAGGTCAGAGATCCCACCTTCTCTCCTCTCTCACTGCCTCCTCTCCTTGTCGCTGCTTCCAGCTGTGCCTTCTACTTAGAGGCTGACACTTACCTGCACTTCTTGCAAAACTGGTAAAATAATGGCAAACGTATTTTTTGTTTTTCTCGAGTTGTTTTCTGCTGCTTTAATGAGTTGTTTGGGGTCCCAGAGAGGACCACTAGCAGCAGAGATGGTGGAAGGTAGGGAACTAAAAGCACACGCCTAGAAAAAAGGCGATAAAAATGAAAAGACAGAAGTAACACCTCCCCTTTTTTGGCAGCTGTGAGCCATTACTTCAAACCACCATATTTTGTGGAGCTGCACTTATGACTTGATAACAGACTTCAATTACTCAGGCTATACAAGCTTTGAACATGAAGCGTTAAAACGAGTGCAAACAGTTGATGCGTTAAACTTGAACTTGTTCTGTATTTTACTTCACTGACTACACAAAATAGACAGCAACAGACTGCATGAACTACATAAGTCAGTTTAGAAAGAAACAAAAGCCGTATCAAGGTACCTGGAAAGAAGGACTCTATCCCATTCACTTGCAGCTTTTTCAGCAGTCGAGGATGAAGTCCTGGGACATCTCTGACTGGAAACAGATTATCTTTGATACTTTTTTGCACTAATTTGGGTTGAGCAAGCCAGTGTGGTAAGAAGGGCTGAACCTAAGGTGGGGGAAAGGAGAATTAAAAAGCATTTTTATCACAAACCTGCAATACCATATGTAAAATAAGCTGCTAAGATGCATGTTCCTTCCTGACCATCCTCAAAATTCAGTCAGGCTGCTTACCTTCTGCACTGGCTTTCTGTCATAGTCTCCAAGAACCATCAAACTGGAGGGTGGAGGTTTTGTCTCTTCCTCTGAGGCTGCTAAGGACAGCTCTTCCTTTGCGTTTTGATTTTCTTCAGCTCCTTCACTGTTCTTCTCCTCCCTTGTTTCAGCTCCCTCTGTTTCCTCATCCCTCTTCTTTTTAGAAGACTTACTTTTAAAGTTGCTTCTGTTTTCATGTTGTTTGATGTCTGCTTCAGAATCTGGAATTTGGGTAACACAAATGCAAAGCTACTACTCAGAACATACCACAGAAACCATAGCGGGGATATATGGAACTGTTGGTGAGGCTCTGGAATGGGTTGCCCAAGGAAGTTGTGAGTGCTTCATCCCTGGCAGTGTTCAAGGCCAGGTTGGACAGAGCCTTGGGTGACATGGTTTAGTGTGAAGTGTCCCTGCTTATGGAAGGGGGGTTGGAACTGGATGATCTTAAGGTCCTTTCCAACCCAAACTATTCAATGATTCTATGATGTAGGAAACATTTTACAACACAGCACTTAAGCAACAACTTGCAAGCTTCTCTTTCTTCTCAAATCCAAGTGCAAAAGCCAAACATTTCTTTCTTAGTCTGGAGGCAACTGAAGACTGAGGTGACATGCTTCCCTCCTTCCCTTATGCTAAACTCACCCTCAAAGGCTGCAATATGGGTCTTTCCCCTAAGAAAGGAATTATTTGGTGAACATATTAAGCAGAGGGAAGCAAAACTCACATCAGGTAAACTGCTCAAAACGCAAATTACGTCTACGCTTCTGAGAGCTGTCAACCGCAGTGAACCGAGACCCTACAGCCTCAGTTTATCCTTACCTGCTTCAGTCCTCTCTTTCGATTTCCGTCTATTTTCTTTCTTCTTCTTCGAGGGCGTGCTGCCATCTGCAGAGCCCGCAGGGCCCGCCCGCTCCTCAGCTGGGCTGCGAGGCCGTTCCTTCTTTAGCTGCCCTGGCTGCTCCTCACTCTCACTTTTCCTCCTCCTTTTCCCCCGCCCGGGCTCACCGCCGGGGCCCAGCCCCGCTCCCCCGGGGCACAAGTCGCCTTCCCCTCCCTCAGGCTGCGCTTCCTTCTGCTTCCTCAGCTGCCGGGCCCTTGCCTGCTGCTGCAGCCGCTCCAGCAGGACCCGAGCCCGGTCCGGCGCCGCAAGGCCCTCCTCCTGCTCCTCTTCCCCGCCGTACCTGAAACAGCCCAGACAAAACCCCCTCAGGCTCCAGCACTGCCCCACCGCTCCTTCCATGCCCAGCACGGCCGCGGCGGCACTCGAGCGGGGCTCATCTGCCGCCCGCAGGCCGAGCCCAGCGGTACCTGTTGATGCAGAAGAGCGCCATGACCGCGCCGCCTGGGCGCACGGAGATGACGTCAGCGGAGGGCGCATGGCGGCGACGGAAAGCTCCATAAGGCGCGGGGGCAGCGCGGCTGAGGAGAAAAGGCGGGAAGGCGGCGAAGGGAAACGGGGCCGAGCATGGCGGGAGGCGGGCCTCAGAGCACAGCATTGCTCTGGGGGAAGGCTGGCGGCACAGAACCCCAGCACTCCGTCCTTGCACCAGGCCAGGCAGCTGGTACAACATGAAAGGGAAGTTTCTGAAGCAGCAGGCAAAGGGCTAGCCCGAAGACTGCAATGGAGGCCACAGCAAAAAGCCTCAAGAGCAACAAGAAGCACTGAAGGGGCTCTGGAGCCCAGCAAGGTAAAACGTGACTCTGGAGTGCTGTCAGGCACCTGCCCCTCTGTCAAACCATACTGTGAAATACCATGTCTGAGAAACAAGCAAACCTAAAACATTTGTTTGCTTTAGCAGAGTGAAACAGATGTTGCCGATTACCCAAGTCCATCCCCAACCTGCCACAGCTGACACCAGACAGCTTACTTCTAAATCTTTATTTGTTTTCTACACAGAAAACAGAGGAATGTTGAAGCAGCAATATTTAAACACTAACAAAGAGCCATCAATCTCAGAGTGCACAAAATGCAACAGAGGGCCATTGTGCGGTGGTCTCTGCTAAAGGAGCAGGGTGAGGGCAGGTCCAGGAGCAGCCTCTTCAGATGTTAGGAGTGCTCTATGCAAAGGTGGAGCCATTCCAGCCTACGTTGGCAGCGTTCATATCAAAGTAGTTGATGTACACTCTGTAGAAGAGGCACAGGAAAACACAAACAACATCATTTATCTAAATAACAAGGGAGACAGGACAACAGGACAAGAGCAAAGCTTCCTATTTCTCAGGAAAATGTCAAGTTTCATTTTTACTGAAATCTAGCTAGCTTCTCTGGTAAAGCCTCCAAACTTGCAATATTCCTCACAGTCCCTGGAACTGTAGTACTACTTCTTTTAAAATACAACTTCTTCTTCAGTGAAGGACCTTCCAGCTTTTGGCTAGCAGCCTGTCAAGAATTTTCAGAGATCAAAACCTGATTCAAACGCAGCAGTCCTTCATATGTGTCAAAGAGGCAGCCTTACAAAAGCCAAGCAGGCCCTCAGGGCTAGCTCTGCACTTCTCCCTTCTAACCCCACTTCCCATCCTTTGCACAGCGCACAGACACTGTCCAAAGGCTCCACAGCCTGTGAGGGAGCTGTCACAGCCTTCCGGTTTCTACTGTGTCTTTCAGACCCAGCCTGTTACTGCTCCTGCTTTGTGCTTTCAGCCATCCATCACCAGAGGACAAGACACAACACCTCAGAGGCAAAAGACACGCTGTACAACTTGTCAGTCCTCTGGTATTTTTCCCTGCTCTGAGAACAGGATACTATGTAACAGGGGACTCTAAAGGGAAAGGCATCAAACTCACTGAACATGAAAACACTGTAAATAATAATTTGGTATTTTCTCAACCACATGGCCTTATTCTTGGCTTCCTGTATTTTGAAATGAAATTGTCAAAGCAATTTCAGAAAGCCAGGTAAGTAAGGCTAAAACCATGTCCCAGCCTTACCTGTCTGCAGATACATGCAAGTGCTTGGAGATCAGATCACACAGGAGCTTGGTGTAAGTCTTGTTCTGCTGCCCTCCTATCTTGCCAATGCTGTAAAGGCTGCAGAGCGCGCAGGGATCGGTGGAGCCCCCGAAGGACATCATCTGATCAGGTATGATGTGCACAGCTATGTACTGCGGGAACACAACAAACGGTTACAGCCGGTCTGACCTTCCCTATCGCGATGTGAGCTTGCTTTGTGTACCAACGTTAGGCACTACAGTTATGTGCTGTGTTGCAGCCCAGGCAGCTCACCAGCGCTGCCCTCTGAGCCCTTCCTGGCCTTGCAGGAAGGCTCAGGCACTGCAGCCGACTAGGGTGGTACGGTAGTAGCCCCCAGCCTGCGTGGATCCCCTCGGCCTGGCTCTCAGCTTTAGGAGTGAAGGTTGTGTTTGGGGAGAGCCGCAGACGAGAGGGATACTCCCGCCTGCCGCTACACGGGGCAAAGAGCATAGGGCCGGAGAGAAAAGCCTTAGAACTGCGTGTGCATGCCAGAACTCACACCCTCAATCACAGCCTGAGCCACCACGCTGCCGGCAGCTCCGCTTTGATTTTTCACGCTGCAGTGGTCTGGCCCAACAGGGGCCGTGTCCGATCCCGGGATAACCGGGAGAAGACGGACCAGAGCTTGGTCTCAGTTACTTCGTTTTGCCCGAGTCTCGCCGGCCTGGCGGATACTAGCGCCTTCCCCCAGACATGTGGCTGAAATCCCGACTCCCATCACGGCGCAGCCAAGCCTCCAGCGTTGTAGCCGTGCGAGCACCGAATTCCCTCGGGTCAGGCTGGCGTTCCGGGTGGCCAAGCCGCTGGCTTTCAGGAGCCGCTGGGCCTAGGCACAGGCAACCAGCGCAGCGGGAAGTAGTCCAGTGCTGCAGCGCGGCGGCGTGGGCCCCGCGGAAGGCCGCCGGGGCAGTTACAAGCCTTTTCCCCTGCGCAGGGCGGACCAGAACCACATCCTCCCCATAGACGAACCCGCGGCGGCCGCAGCCCCTCCGCCTCCATGCGCGAATGCAGCCCCGCGGCTCTCTGCCGCCGGCAGCATCGGCCCCAGCGCCCACCCTCACCTGCGCGGGCTTGCCGGTGGCTTTGGCCAACTGCTGAGTGAGGTCACCCAACAGGCTCTCGGGTACGGCGTCCTTGCAGACATTGGTTTGGATGGCGAACATCGGCATGGTGGCGGGTGGCGAGGCCGGTAACGAAGCGGTGCAGGCAGACCGGCAGCAACACACTGAGGGGAGGCGAAGGCGGCGGAGCTTTTAGCGCGCACGGGGCTGCGTCGGCCTTAAAGGGGCCGCGCCGGCCTTAAAGGGGCCACGCCCGATAGGGAGAGGAGAAAACTGGGGGGGGTACCGAGCTCTGTAGTTTATACATAGCCTCGTATCGGCGCACGTGGTATTCCTTCTGTAGCATTCCCGCGGGCTCCTGCAGGATCAGGGCCAAAAAGGGCCGGAGGCTTTAGCTTGGCAGTTGCAAACGGGATACTTGCCCTGGCTCGGTGGGATTTATTTTTTTTTTATTATTTTGCAAAATAAAGGCACATCTGTACTTTTTTGTTTTGTTTTGTTTTAACTGTGTGTATGGCTTTAACACGATGTAAGCAGAAACGTCTGACTTTGTTGGCACGTTAATTATTTTCTAACTTTTTCCAGTCAAATTCGAAGTGATCTATTCCTCCTCGGTATCCTCATTTTCCCACCATATTATTTCTACTGGAAAAAGGCAGAAGTGACTTATTTCTGCTTAGAAAGGGTGCGTGTCTATTCAGAGGTGAGAGGCAGCCTGACAAATGAGTCCTGCCTGGACTGTGTGATGTGATGCACGTAGGCTGCGGAGGACCCGACTCCCCACCCAACCTCTTACACTGCAGCGCAGCTCTGCTGTACTGCTTGAAATGACTCATAGGAAGGCTAAAGAGAATCAGGCCCAGAGCCCTCTCCACAAAGGCATTTTACACTCAGCAACAGAGCACGTGTTAATTTGTGAAACAGTCCCTGCACTGCTGCTGCCAGAAAATTTGACCATGCATACATGTTACACATGTGAATGCACATAGCCCTGGACAATTAGCCTGGGTATTAGATGTGAGTGCTTTGGAGTGGCACAGGCTATAACACTGGGTGCTGGAGAACTTTTTTTTAGTAATTAACAGTGCTATTTAGAACTGAAGAGATGCCTCGGTTCCCTGCCATTGTGTAGTGCCACTTACTCATCTCAGATTTGTTGCATGGAGGTGCAGTGGGAATTCTATCAGTGCAGGGAGAAAAACTTGAGAGCAGCATCACCAGCGGTGTACTTGCTCTGTGGACAGCCAGGCCCAAAGTGGCAGACCCTGGTCATGCTGGCAGACAATGGAGACACATTCACAGTTTCATTCTCCTTTGCCTCCTTGACTAAGGAAGAAGCTATTTTCGTAGCTTCTAAAGATGCATTTTTAGAAGTTAACCAAATACTGTTGTACTTGATGCACACCCCTTCCTCAAACAATTGCTTCACACATGCATTCATAATACATTTTCAGATGCACAGCATCTGTTTTAAAACACAGTTGCCTGTGATTAAAACAAGAATTGTGAATAAATGCATCTAAAACAAAAAACAAACAAACAAACAAACACAACACCTTAAAGGTAAAATGTTTCACAGAAATATATCAAAGAGCATTCTAATGATGTGCCAGAGACACAGGCAAAGGTAGCTCTTATGGTCTGTATTACAGAACATGAGAATTGTTAGCAAGTAGAGATTGTCTTAACTATACTTGCACCGTGAGGAACCTTAGGAACACACATTTCAGTGTCTGAACACTCCAGGAATAACTCTGAAAACATGTAGCCCAGAAAGGCTTCAGAAGATACATGGGCAGGCTGGCTGCATTTATTGCAGGGCTGGGGCATTCATGGGTGGCAGTTGCACATACCCAGCTGCATCCAAGCACATAGCAATTGGATCAGGGAGAAGGCACCAGGAGAACATCAGGAATACTGGTGCTGTGGCTCCAAGATTAGCCAGAATGAGTGTCTCTATGAAGAAGGCAGATTGATTTTTGGAGAAGGAAACTGCTCCCTACAGAAGGTCCTGCTGTTTAGGGGCTTCATAGCTTTTCTGCCTAAAGAATACCTACCTCATGTCATGTCTTTCTCCTTCAACAAGCAGTGCTGCAAGGCAGAGGTATGATAAGATATAATGTGTTTAGATGCTAAATAGCACATTGCTATGTTGGCTGTGCTGCTTTGATTCACCAAGGCTGCTTTCATAACAAGCAAGCTTGTTATCCCAACTTTGGAAGCAAATGATCATATATGATCCAGAGTTTGAAGAATAAATAATTTCTACCTAAACCTTCCTTTCATAATTACTTTATCACTTTGGCCTCTGGGAATGGTTGACTGTGCCTCTGCTCCTTTTTGAGCTGCGCTCTAATCTTCACTGTCACTGGAAATTGCTCAGTGGATGAAAAGGGGAGGGCAGAACAGTGAACAGTGGGTTTTTCCACTTACTCCCTCTGCCTTTGCTGAGACCTGAGAGAATCACAGCACAAGTTTATCTGCTGAGCAGCTAGATGTCCATGGAGTAAAAGAACAAGGGAGGACCTCGCCTGCAACCCATCCCTTTTAAATAAGAAGGAATCTTGCGTGCCTGAGCCTCCACTGTTTTAACTAAAGTTCTACAGCTTCTGGGCATTGGCACTGCAGCTCATGCAATTGCTCCTTTCCTCTTTTTAATCAGAGAGTTGCTTTACTGACTTAATATTTAGCCTCTTCAAACAGCATACAAGAACACCAAAGGACAAATTTGGGATTAATAGTTTTAACAGTTTGTGGACAGTCATGTCAGACAAGTTGCTGCACGAGCTCACCTGTCAGGTGGTATTTTCAGCTGTTCATTCAGCAGGTCACAAAGCAATTTGGAGTAGACCTTGTTCTCTTGCTCCCCTATCTTGCCAATGATGGAGAGAAAGTACATAGCCAGGGGTCTGTGAAGCCACCAAAGGGCATCACCTGATCAGGAGATATCTGTATTGATAGATAGTGTTGGAAGAAGAAAAGGAATATTATTTTCCTTTGCCATGTTAAGAAAAGTTTTGAAAAGCCAGGAAGGTATTTGTGTACCTAAACTGCAGTGAAATTGGGTGCATGCCAATCAGTTATGCTTTTGAAATTCTCCTGCATGTTCTTTATTTCACTTCCGGGCTTCCTAAATATTTTCCTGCAGGTCACAAAAATGGGAAGGTATGCAATACAACCCCTGTTCTCATGACACACCTGTGGGAGCAGGCAGTGCCATCACAATGCTTTCATCTACTGCAGAATGGCTGTATTCTTAACTAACAGCAGTAGCAGCACAAAATAAGAAAAGCAGTCCCAGGCATTCAGAGATACTTTTCACTAACACACAAATAGTTTCATTCTTGTTAAGTTACCCTGCAGCACAGATTCTTCATTGCCTGCTGTCTTCTTAAAGACTTTCCTCCACACTTTGCTTGTCACATGCAAGGCTTTCATGTGTTGATATCTTACTATAGATTTGTGTTTTGCTCCAAGACATTCACAGTTGTGTCAAGGGCAGTACAATCATAATACTATTTAGGCTTGGTAGTCTTGGTTCCTGATAATTGCTCTGGCTGGGCAAGGGCAGTTTCTTCAGTGATGAACACAACTGCAGTGTGTGTGCTGGGCAGCTCACCTCCAGGCTTGAGCAGCTGCCTCTGGTTAGCCAGCAGCAATACTCTTCTTTTGTACCCAAATGTGCATGAAGCTTAAGGTAAGAGCAGATGACAGTCTGGAGTCCATTGTGTGGACAGACTCTGATGAAACATTCAGAACAGGGCAAGAGGCATGCATGGATGTTGCTCTAAAGGAAGGAACTGCAGAAATGCTCAGTGTCTGAAATGTTGATCTTGCAGAGAATGCCATGCACTAGAGAACTGCAACCTTCAACCCCAGTGTGCCCAATTACCTACTTAAAGATGAGCACTGAATGCTCAGCCCAGGTACACTGTTGGAAGGTGAATTCTGCAGTAACATCTTTACCAACTCTGAATTTTAGATAGAAAGTTCAGGTGCTCCAAGAGCTCAAGAACCTGCAACACCTCCAGAGCTTCCTTTGAGCCACTGGATTCTCCCTGCCTGTGCAGGGAGGTCAGTGTGAGTGAGGGGTGTCCAACTGCATTGCTGTCACTCTACGTTCCAGGGGGATTTTGCACCTCACTGGCTCATGCTGCAGTCTTGCCTGCTGAGGTAAATGTGAACTGACACAGTGGAGGTCTAGATCAACATCCCTCTCATTAAACAAAATACAGCCTAATCCTATTATTGTTCTTGATAGCAGGAAAAACAGAAGAAAGTATCTATGTTAATATTAATATCCAGCCTGCAATTTTCCTTGCTGCTAATGCACAGTGTCAGATTCACACACTGGGGAACCAAGGGATCAGTTCCTTTGGCATCCATTTGGCTTCTGTTCTGATCTTACCCACGTTTATTAGCAGCGCATCATTGGAACTCAGCAGCAATTAACCCTCTTGGTAAAACAAGTGAGCCTGAGTACCAGGAGTTGTCTGAGTAATGGGTCTTGGCCATCATTTGCACCTTGTTTGGGTGCAATATGTGTCCAACCACAGCAGTACAGGATAAGCTAGAGATCCTAATGAGATATCACTTGCTTGGCCCTGTTCTTCCTTGCTTGGTCACCCTGTGCTCCCAACTTCATGCCAAATGTTAGAGACATATGTGTACCTACATCTATACCAGAAGCAGATTGTTATTTAAAAAAACAAGTTGAAGTGTTAATTGGCATTATTTTCTTCTTAGAATCATTTCAAAGTGGCTGAAATGGATTTTTCCAGTAGAAAAAAACCCCTATTTGATCATAAATCAGTATTTTTTTTTCAAATGGTACCATTTCCTGCCAGAGGAAAGCTCTGCATTCCAGCCCACCCTAATCCTTTCCATCTTTCTGTGTTATAACTAAGAGACTGTCCCTTTCCTGTTGCCTCCTTTGTCACGAAGAGGTTGAATGTCCTCTTCAAAAAAATCTCTTTGTTGTTCCCTGTATATTTGTCAGTCGCATTACATATTCCTTACACACAGCTGCACAAACCTATTCCAGCTGCATCCCAGCCCTGGTCTCTAGCTTTATATTCCAGAGCTGTTATGCAAGAACCACCAGCTGACACACACACACACCCTCCCAACAGCAAGTACTTGCTAGACTGATAAAAAAGTAGGCTGTTTGTTTTAGAAGGGGAATAGAACACATCAGTTTTACATGGAATTTAATTATATTACTGCCTGTGCTGGAAAAAATAAACCTTACTCCCATTTACACTTAAGCCTGCTTTCTGTGAGACAAGGCTTATACAAACCTGAAACATTATTCCCAAGATAGCTAATTTTGGTCAAATGTGGCAGAGATTGATTTCCTGTTTAATGAGACTAGTGATTGCATAGAGCTCCATTGCTGTTCCTGGAGAAAGAAGGACCTCCGTCAGACAATCTGCCTTTAAGAGACACAGTAGAACCAGGCTTCTCCAGGTCAATGGGATTTTTAACTTGACATCAAATCAATTTGATGAGAACATCTAACCATGTACAGCTGTCTTTTAAAGTCTGTAGCCATACAACAACTATAAATATTCTAATTATTAGTGCTGAACCAAGAATTTCTAATTGGTTGAAGAAATGTCAGTACTATTAACCTCCCACCACTGGTGGGATCTCTGGTACAAGAACAATGCAGAACCTAATTGGAAGCTCCAAGAACTTTTAACATTTTCCTTCAAGAACTAGATGTAATCTTGCTGCAGGTTAAGATGCTGCTTCCTGCCTTATGCCACTGAGGAAGGAAAGAAATAAAAATCCCATCTCTTCCATACCAGCCTCCCTCTTCAGCCTTCTCTTCTAGAAGGGCCAGAAGATCTGTTAGTTCTTACAGTTTCTTTAGCCTTTTTCCTTTGGTGCATCTCTAATCTGCCTCTTTCTCAAAGTAAAGGGTCTGAGGCTCATGGAGTACTCCTGCTGAGGCTTCTTGTACACAACATAAGTGAAATTCCCTTACTCCCAAGCATTGTCTTAACTCTTACTTGTGTTGTAACCCATAACAGCTCCTCAAATTCTGTGCTGTTTAATGAAATATTCTTTGTCTTTTGTGCAGTTTGACTTACTAATCAGCTATTGCAAGTGTTTCAGAGACTGAGAGTTATAATGTACCTCCTTATGCAAGTCTTATTTAAAAAATTTAGATGGATGCCTCAATTGTGAGGTCTGGAATTCTTTCTGTGGAATAAACCATAACCCCAGTAGCACATGTTGTGGAGATCTTTCCTGAACTGTGACTAAGTCATGACAAAGATGCCTTAAAATTAGCATCTTGATTTTCCACTGTGTTGGACACTGGCTTCTAAAAAGTCAGAGGAGGCTTGTTTTCAACTTGCTCCTTTGTTGTGCAAATAGTCCCATAACAGTCAACAGGATCTCCTGGGAGATAGGAAATCCACAGGCTTTCTAAAATAAGCAGTTTTTATTCAGAGCAGAGGATGTGGCAGAGCAGGGTAGAGTCTTACATGAGAGAAGTGATTTAGGGGGGTCATATGGTGTTTGGTGGAGGGGTGCTTGCAGTGAGATGTGTGTGGGGAAGCAGGTTGAGACTGCTGATGGGGATAAAATAAATGGTTTGTTAATCTCTCCACCATGAAGGCTGCTGTGATTTAAGGGCTTTTCTATTCACTCCTTTCCCCAGACTGAGGAAAAGGGGAAGAGCTTTCTATAGCTTGTGCTAAATGCTTGTACTGCAATGGTGTAATTTAAACAAATACTTTTAAATGGTGAAAACCTCCCCATGGACATGTTTAAGTTGATTGTGTGGTTTCTGTTGATTTTAAGTCAGTTTCTTCACCGTAGCATCCTTACTGTAAAAAGCCAGCAAATAAAAAGTCAGGAGATGAATTCCTATGTGCCAGCATTCATCTACAGCCCATGGTAGTGGATTGCATCTCCTGTATCCAAAGCATTCTGAAAATAATGAAAATCCTGAACTAAAATCTGCACAAACAGCCTTTCCAGGGCATGTTTCCTATGTCAAAGCATTAAAAACAAACTCAAGGGATAGCTCCATCTGTAAGGAGAGGAACTCTTGTTTGTGATATTGATGAACCTTTTCTTTAGTGATTAGTTGAAAGCAGGTGGCATGATCCAAAATATTTAGTCACAGATCTTACTATACTTGTTAGTGGTAACTTGGAAAAGCTTAGACTGTATTTCCAATGAACTTCACAATCTATTTTTTCTGCTGGGTACAAATGATCAGTGGTTATTCGCAGCTTGCTTACATAACAAGAAAAACATTTCCAACCCAAACTCTTTCTTCTCTCAAAACATCTGATGTAATTCCCAGAAGCTGATGGTACCACGTTGGAAATCAGATCCTGAGACACTACAGATGCTTTTATGAGTGTGCTTTACTTCATGGCAGCCATTTTGCTTTTTTTGCATAGAATAATATCTCTATTTGGGAGGTCCTTTTCCCTGCCTAGAGTTACTAGGATGTTCTCCACTGAGATTTCCATTACATCTCCATAAGGATTGTTGCACTGTACAATTTCACTTTCAGTAGTTTTTTCTTTTATTATGGCTGGAACCACTTTTCCTAATTTACTGTGCTAAGTTTTGAATCCATAGCCATTCAGGTCACCAGAAACCACATATCTAACTTTTCTTCTATCAGTCGGCGACTCCATGTTTCCTCAGCCTCACGGCTGGTGATCATGTAACCTTCATAATCCTGTTTTCCNGCTGGAACCACTTTTCCTAATTTACTGTGCTAAGTTTTGAATCCATAGCCATTCAGGTCACCAGAAACCACATATCTAACTTTTCTTCTATCAGTCGGCGACTCCATGTTTCCTCAGCCTCACGGCTGGTGATCATGTAACCTGGTTTGTCTTCTTGATCCTTGTATGTCTGATATTCTCCTCTGAGCTATTTTCCAGCAGTTTCCTGATTGTGAGGTGATTAGAACGAGAGAAGTCTCATTCAGAAAAGCTCAATAACAAACTGTTCTATCTATGGCATCAGGCAGTACTCATGTATGAGACCAATATGGGTGCAGGACTGTGAGCAGAGCCCATTTGTATGTTCTTTGGGCACGATTTGGGCCCTGTGGACTGTTAGCAAAATGTTTCTAAACTTTGCAAGGTAGACTATCAGAAAAGTTTGGGTTTATTGTTTTTTTTTTTTATTGTTGTTTTTTTTTTTTGGGGGGGAAAGGGGTTGTTTGCTTGGTTTTGGG
>NDXB01006182.1:89449-121389 GCA_002631895.1 Agapornis roseicollis | reverse complement strand
TGGGTGGGGTTTTTGAATATTTTGGGTTTTTTGTTTTTTTTTTTTTTTGTTGTTTTTTTTTTTTTTGGGGGGAAAGGGGTTGTTTGCTTGGTTTTGGGGTTTGTTTTTGGTTTTGTTGGTTTTGGGGGGGGTTGTTGTTGTTTTGGGGGGCTTTTTTGTTTGTTTGGGTTTTTTTAATAGAAAAAAATCTTATATCTTGTAGGTTTTAAAACTGAGTGGCAAAATTTGCTGTGAAAATATTTAGGTATTATCAAGAAATAAAACTCTCGCAAAAAGAATTCCGTAAAAAGAAACAGAGAAAAAGGAGTAAAACACAGAAGAGCCGCAGGCTGGTTTCAATGGTTTTTTTTTAGTTCTATTGCAACAGTGTTTACTGCCTTTTCTAAGAGATGCAAATTTTTCCTCTGGACACTCAGAGCTTGGTGCTGGACCACTGTTCCTTAGGAAAGTTATTATCAATGACTGAGATTTCTTTTTTCCCAAAGTTCAGCTTGTTGAACTCTGCTTTTATTTCCATGATGGATTTCCCCTTGGTCTCAGGGAGATACAGGTAGATGAAAATTGCTGAGAAAGCAAGGATTCCCAAAAAGATAAGGAAGCAGAAGGGTCCAAGGTTATCCTGCAAGCAGAAATGGGAGACACTGTATGGAAACTAAGAATCTCATTTCTGTTTCCCTGCCCTTGAGTGCAAGTCTGTGTCCAACTAATTAGAATTCAAAGGTGTGCCTAATACAGAGTCCAGGGTGGGTGTCAAACCAGGAGTTTGCACAGGCCACATCTGACCTGAGTCCAATTTCTGCTCCTCTGACAGGCCTGGGGGATTCCCAAACAGGTTTGGTATTTGATCAGAGCTCTAAGATTTGCATCTCATTACAATTTATTGCTATTATTTTGCTCTCTGTCAACACTCAGAAGTGGATTAGCTGGGAGGGAGGGATCCAGTTAGAGCCACTTACAACAATCAGTGGAAAAATCATCCCGAGTACAAACAGTCCCATCCAGTTGATGCAGCCAACAATCAGGAAGGCTGATGGTCTGAAGGACTGGCTGAAGATTTCAACCATGACAGATACAGTAGCTCCAGCTGAAAAAGAAAAGCAAAACACAAACCAGGTATACTTGCTTCCTTGTTGCTGCCAAAGCCCCTCACAATGGCAGTGGTAGAAAATGACAGGCAGAATAGGTGGCCTGGTGGCAAGTGGCCTTTGCTATGAGGGTGAGAGACCTTGATTCTGGAAAGGGACTACAGCTACTTATTTAATTGTCTCTTCTACATACTGGAATCCTTTTTTCTGGTGCCAGTGGATCTGTGCAGTCCCATATTGCACTGGTAGCAATTATTGGTGTAGTAATTTGTAAAACAAGCTTCCTTTTTGGCTCCTGTGGTCAGTTCTACCTGAAGCATGTTGATAGGCATAAAGCTTAACTTACTAAGTTAATGAAGATGATTGCTATAATACACATGGCAATGCTTAAAATCCTGGGTTTAGATGAGTATTTTAAAAAATGGTCAGAAATTTCTCAAACTCTCTGGAGAAGATGATACTGGATTTTAAATTATTTAATCCTGTGATCAGCAATAACATTTGAGGTGTCTGTATCCATTTCCTGTCTCACACTTTTACAGGTCTGCCCTTTCTTCCTTAATTTCCAGAACTTTTTACTGTGGGACTAATCTGTTCTTCCTCTGCCAGCTGTGCCATCAACCAATATGATGCAAAGTTTCTTCCCAGTGTTGTTGTTGATATACTCACATGGTCCAATTCCATAGAAGGTAACGAATAGGAAGATCAAGATAACGCTGAAGTAATGCATCCAGAAAAACTGGTGCTAAAAGTAAGAAACCAGTGTTATCAAGCCATTAGATAAATGTTGGAGAAACAGAGCTCTGTATTTTCTGCCACTCACTCAAGTTTTTCTACATATCCTGTGAGGCAAGACCAGAAAGGTGGGCTGATGCTGAGTAAGTAAGCAGAAGGCTGTTGCCTCTTTACCTGCAGCGACAGGGTCATGGTGAGGAGTGCTAGCACAGAGCACATCAGTGTGTATCCTCCCCATAGCAGCACCTTCCTGCCAAATCGATCTATAAGGGTGCTCTAAAAAGCAGAAAACACAGGTCATAAATCCCAGTTCTCAAATGAAGTCATTCCTGCACAGATTTAGTCTAGAAAATCAGACAGAATAAAAATGAGTCTAAAGACATGTAATAATCTGGGGAAAGAGCTGCCTCTTATCCTGCATGTGGTTTTACAGAAGCAGGAAGATGTGTGTTAGGTTATACAAATCTGCTCTGAGCACAGTTATAAGTAAGGAAAGAGCAATTGTTGATTAAGTGAAATTTTTCCTTCAAACTCAAGTCTGAAAAGACTTACACACAGTATAGAGGATAAGCATTCACACAATCCAACTCCGAGGGACACGTATGGGATAAGATATTCTTCAAATTTGGCTGTGTGAAATACTTCAAAAGAATAGAAGTATATCTGAAAAATGCAGAGAAGAAATGCACCTGTGAAAAAAGTGTTGCAACTGTGATGCAGTTCTAAGCTGGCATAATAACATAGATTTGGAGGGGTTTGTAACATTGCCTACTGTTGTCGCTTGCTCTGGGGGTAAAGAGAACACTCAACTGCATTGATTCCACAGAGCTGCAAGGTTGTCATGACAATAATCAAAATGTAAAGCTGCCAGCGCAAAGATCGCTCTTTTATTAATTCGAGGACACGCAAGGTTTTTGTGCTCGTCATTGCAACTTTCTCCTTCATAATGTCATCAATTTCTGCTTGATGGTCTCCTTCCCCCCAGAGCTTCCTGATGGCTGTTGGAAAGAAAAAGGGGAGTGGATTATTCTACCAGCTATACCATCACAAGTGGTTACATTAAACACTTCGATCTGCCTGTCCATTGGCATAGGTAGTGGGTTGGTACCGTCTGCTCCTGGGGAAGTAGGTAAAAGGAAGAATTCTGTTTCACTGGGTTTTGGTATAACATATCTTTCTAATTTGAGTTGACCTCATGTTGTGGTTTAACCCCAGCTGCAGCAAAGTGCCATCTGTCTACTCACTTACTCCCTGCTCCCCAGTGGGATGGGAAGGAGAATCAGAGAAAGGTGAAACCCATGGGTTGAGAAAAGAACAGGTTAATATTTGAAGTAAAGTAAAATATAATTATGAGGATAATAATGTGGGGTATTTTTGAATAAGAAGAGGAATAAACCACAAAAATCACAAGTGACACACAATACAATTGCTCACCACCCACTGACTGATGCCCAGCTCATCCTCAAGCAGTGATCTGTGGCTCTCAGGCAGCTACCCCCAGTTTATATACTAAGTGTGATGTTCTATGGTATAGAATATCCCTTTGGCTAACTTGGATCAGCTGTCCTGGCTGTGCTCCCTCCCGGCTTCTTGTGCATCTGGTCACTGGCAGAGCATTGGAAACTGAAAAGTTCTTGATTTAGATTAAACACTGCTCAGCAACAGCTAAAGCATCAGTGTTATCAACATTATTCTCAGACTACATACATAACACCATTATACCAGCTACTAAGAAAAAAATTAAATCTATCCCAGCCAAAATCAGGAGACATAATTATAAAATAAGTAAACATTTAAGTACATTTTATTTAAAAGAGCTGTCTAAACCTTTTCCTTAAAAAAAAAAAACAAGCCAAACAAAAAACAAAGTAGTGCCAGCTTAAGTGTGACATGCTAAACATGCCAGTACATTCCTATTTTTCCTGTCTGAACTGATTCAATCAGCCTGAATGAGGCCCCAGGTTAATACAGCGTATTGCCATAGGTATCTCAGCTGTTTTATTTAGAGTTGCCTCTGCAGCATGGCACTACACTGTGCTGTACATCTCTGCCCTTCTTTCTTGTCTTCTGCAGAGGTTGTCAATCTAACATATCAAATGAAGTGAAGTGTGGAAAGTAGACACTCTACCTTTCCTGCAGGCTTCCTCATTACCCTTCTGTATCAGGAGGTAGGATGGTGAATCAGGGAAAAATGGGAGGGTAGCCAGCTGAACCAATGCTGAAATTCCACTAGATGCTAACAACCACGGCCACAAAGCTTCACTTCCTAAAATCTCCCTAAAAAATGTATGTGAAACAAAATTATGCTGATATAATGGAATAAATGTTCAGGAAGTTTTTCTGAGTGATGAAGATCGCTTAGATTCCATTTGAGGGTGCAGTGGAGCAAAACTAGAAATAGATAATTTGGCAAATTTCACAAATTTGGCTATTTTTGACAATCTTAAAGGAATTATCTGGCATTTTAAAAAATGTACTAAATATCATTAAGATTGAATGGAACATCTAGAGAGCTTCTGAGACATATTTAACCCCTGTTTGAGCAGAAGACCAGAATATCTTGCTAGGACTTTTAATGTAAATGTAGTACATTTTGAAGGAAAAGTCCCCCAGTTGAAAGGGTGTGGAGATAAGAAGAAATCAGATTCTGAGTAATGAATTTTCTGTCTCCTGTGTGTAAAACTTTATGTTTGCATCAGATATGATCAAAACTTTTCTTTTGACATAAGCTAAGGCCTGTTTTGGGGAAGGCAAGAGGATTTCTTAGGCACAGATTAAGTTAGAGGATGGGGTTACAGAAAGATTTCTATTACTTTTAGTTCAACCTGAGAGAAAGATTGGAGAATTTACCGTAGCCCAATAACCTGTCCCATGAATTTTCCCAGTGTCAGAAAAACAGCAACTGTGGAGTTGGTAAATCCACGCAGCTTCTTGGGTGAAATCTCTCCTACATACTGAGGATGTATATTGAGAGAAAAACCTTAAACACAGGAAAGGATAAATGACTGTTAAAAGATTCAGAAAAGCATAACTTTCTGACTCCATCCTCTCTTACACTGTTCCCATTCACTCTGACATTTGGATTACAATTTCTTGCAAAAAAAATGATGCCTTTAATTTCTATTAGGTGTCTAGTGTATTAGGTTTAAAAATCATTCTCCAAGAATGGCAACATCTGTAGAGACAATCCTGGGACAGCAAGAACGCTTGCAGTCCACAGTGGCACGAACACATACCTGTACCAATGCCATAAAGAAAACGTCCAACCAGAATCATCTCAAAGGATTTGGCTGTTTTACTGAAGGCCATGAAAAGTGCACCTATCAGCATGATCAGGTTGGTGCACATTTGGCACTTTTTTCTGGGGAAAAAAAAAAACAAAAGAAGCCCAAGAGAAATTACTTTGAAATGAGAGCGCCTTGTACGCTTCGGACTGATCTTGCTGTGAGAGGAAGCATAGTACAGCCATTGCTGGTTTGAGCAACAGCTGAAATAATTTTGAATTTGAGTAGTCAAAATGGTTCTTTAAAATTTCTAGGTCATTTAGATTTGAATTCATTCATATTTTTTTAGCTTAGAATTTTAACATTTGGAACACATTTCCACAGTACAAGTGGGGAAAGAGATCAAAGAATTGGCCCGGCCTGTCATCAGGATTTTTAAATGGCTGGAACTCCTTATAAAATGCCAGGTCATTCCCCAGTCAGTGGCTCCCATTTTGGAATGGCTCATATTAAAGACACTCTTGTCTAAATGGAAGTGATAGAAGGTGTTTTTAGAGACATATTTCAAAAGGCACTCTGTGTGAATTGTGGGCTGGGATGTTCACAGCACTGATGTATCAGACTCAAAGTCTCTTGCACTCAATTGTTTTGCCATGATGCTTGCTAGGCAAGAGTCCTCTTTCACACATTAAGGATTCACAGAAATCCTGTGTTTGGAAGACTGTGATTCAGCAATTAGGTTACCAGGTGTTAGATAACCTATGGTAGAAGTGCATGATTCTGTTTCCAGTCTCCTGGGAGACCCTCTGAGTGTGGGATGAGGCAGTGTCCCACAAGAAATTTCTTGGGGGCACTTACCTGGTAGGAAAGAACACAATTGCAGGCAGGCTAAGATGGTTTGTTGAGACCCATGAGGGGCCTCTGGATCAGTGGGTTGTGGAGCACATCTTTAAGTGGGTCACACCAAGTAGATATGTTTGCCAATTTCTCTGCAAATGAAATTAGTGGTGTTACACACAAAGCACTGAGAACAGAGTAGACTGGTAGGATTCCTTTCTCCATCCAGTGGGAAAGATAGTTTGGAACTGACTTTCAACAAAATAGATTGCCAAGAACAGAGAGAAATTCTCTTGGAGAATTTATGTTGGTGCCAATTGTATCTTTACAGCATAGTTACAAGCAATCTTTTTTCCTATTCTCTTCACATTTTCATCAGATTAGATCTGAATATTTAATGTAATTCCATCACCCCAAAATGAGTGTATTTAGATGGAAATCTGGCTTTTCTTCGACACTTAAGGATATCTTCCACACAGTGATTTCCAGGTAGCTAGAGTAACTGTGCATTATGTGTTGCCAAACAAGACACACAGCAATTTTTTGGGTGTTTGTAAAGCTTGGGATATCTTGAGTCATAGGGGATCTTGAAGAGAACATGAGGCAGGTACACTATTCTGCTACTCCCAGAGGCACTGATCCAGTGATGTGATGATGAATGCAGCCTTTACAGAAACACAGTTCAGTGGGGAGGCAGATGCAGAAGCAAGACTGCTTGCTACTTGAAAGAGGTGGGTGTGCTAACAAACCAAATCAGTTGCCTTCCCTCAGGCTGCTTCAACCAAAAAGAAGAGTTTTATGTGTTCACCTTGGTATTTCCCTGTACTTTCTGGCTATCGAACTGTACAAGAAGCACTTACTTCCTGTATCTTGTAGTCAGGTAGCCACAGCAGAGGCTCCCCAGGAGTCCTCCAATCCCATAAACAGACACAATGAAGGACCACAACAGCATGATTGTCTCAGGATGGAGGGGAGAGCCATGTCGCTCTATCCAGGTTTCATTAATGAACTTCCTGATGTGCTGAAAAAGAAAATGAGTTTTGACTAGATAATGGGTATAAAGTCCCATTGTTAGTCTTATTTGGCTCTTGTACTTCAGGTGTAGCCTGTGCTTCTAATACTGAGCTTATTTTGAGACTAACTTTCTTAGTAAAACACGTTAGCTGAGATGACAGTGCAAAACCTCAAGTTTGTATCAGTAAGGAAGCTTCCTGGGAAGCATGCTAAAAGTGTATTTGCTGCCTTCCTTTAGAGGCTTGTATGCTATGTGGTAAGAAGGTATTTAAACCAGAAAATGCTTTAAGGAGAAAAAGTTCTCTACACATTTGATGTTACTGCTAGCCAAAGAAAAGGCATTTCTTTGCCTCAGCTGAATGCATAAGCTGAATGCCCAGTAAATTTGAGATCTGTGGGAGCATGAAAAGCTCAGGCTTTCTATTTTGTGTTTTCAAACGTAGGGAGATGGCTACTTACCACAGAAGGATAGTTGATGACAGAAATGTGAAATCCATATGGGAAACTACCACCAATTCCCAGCACTAAGATCATTTGAACTAGTCCCTGGAACTGAACCTGCAAAGCAAAAATGAAATGCTCCGTCAGCTTCTCATTAGTTTTCTTGAGGTATCTGATACCACTGGTCATCCATCCTGTTTCCAAGTGCCTGCAAGGCTAGGTGTAGTTATCCTCCAACAGTTAAGACTGTACCTAGCAAACCAAACCCAGGACAATTGTGATTTTAGCCCCATCAGGATCTGTGCACGGTTCTTTGGGTTTAGCTGTCTACTCCTTTTTATTCTGCACATCACAGGCCAGGACAGTAACATGATCTCTGTAGTGAGGAAGGTATGTTCTTTGTTCTCTTCATGTCACAGACTAAATTCATGAGCTCCCAGCTTTTTGGAGATCAGCACCTGGATGAAGAGGAGCTGGTAAAAACACACGATCAGGAAGGAATAAAGTAATGCAAATGTGAATAGTGCTTTACTGGGAGATACTTAGGAAAACACTCATTTAGTTGTTCTTAGGTCCATATTTCAAGAGCCTGTGACTTAATTAGTCCACAGCTGGATTCCAAAAGTTATCACATGACAAGAATCAAGAAGCTGTGGCCAGAAGACTCTGAATTTCCTTACAGGTGCTGTCCCATATGCAATGGATTTCCTAATTGGCACTCACCAATCTTACTTTTAACTCACCCTCTTACTCTTCATTTTCTATTTTTTTGAATAGACTTGCAAATTAACAATTTTGATATTTAAAAAGGAATGTAAAATAGTTTCTTGCTGGCAGTTGTGAAATAGAGCAAGAAATACTTGTCACTTCTTCCCTTTTTAAGACTTCATGAATGATACTAAGAATCTTTGTATGAAATGAGGGAAGTCAATTATGTTAATGCATATGTCATGATTTCTTAGTCTTTTGCAGTACAGTTAATCTATTCCTTACATTGGGAAGTTATCAGAGTGCTTAATAATTAGTATTGTTTTCAGTAATTCACAAGACAACAGTAAAGTGGCATTGTGAGTGCTGCAAATGCCAGCTTTTATCTTATTTTATTTTATGTTATTTTATATATGTTGTTGCATGAAACAGACCATGCAACATGATTTTCATCGCCCCAAGCCCTATTGTTCTTGTTGATGTTTAAACACAGAGAAGAGAAAGATGTTCTCTGTACCAAAAGAACTTACAATCTTTAAGTAATCTGGATTTTTAGTATGGTGTTAGTTTTGTCCTTTATAAGTCAGAGCACTGAGAAAAAGTGAGCAGATACTCACCAGCTCAGAGAAAAAGGTGGGCATATCCTATGGAAAAGCTGATTCCTGCTGCTTACTAGGACGTGCTAAAAGAACCAAATGTTCACATTATGCAATAGCAGTGTCAGTGAACTAGTCCCATGTTACTGAAGTTAAATTTTACTTCAGAGGTTTTTGAGTTAATGATACATATTTCAGCTGCTGTACAAAGTTTAGAATTGTTGGATTAAATATTCCAACCAATGCGTGTGTCCAGCCCAGTAAACAGGATGGTTTCCCTTGTGGGGAACCTGTATATTTCATGAACTCTGTCTTGTGCTAGGGGTCAGGGAACTGAAACACCAATTCTAAACAGGATTCCAATTATCATGATCATAACTTGCTTAGTTTTCAGTATAAGCTCAGAAGCATAAAGGCAAAGTTACATGTTGGGAATTTAGATGGGGCTTGAACAGTGAACTATAGGACTTTGACATATAATAGGAAAGAGCTATTCTCCCTTCGTGTGACGGCAACTGGAGCACATGGTAACTTAATAATTACTTAAAGGAATTGAAATGCTCCATCATTTTGGAATGAGACGCAATATGAAAAATTACACAGTGTCACACCAGGCTTGAGCAGCTACATATTTAATAGTAGCTGATTTTTGTTTGCTAGGAGAGAAAGATTCAGCCTCATGCAGTTTTGTCTGGCATTTCTGTTAGCTATGTAGGTTACAGGACAGTTTCAATGCATTTCTTTTTGTCTTCACAGACACTGGCTTAGTCTTTTGCAGTACAGTTAATCTATTCCTTACATTGGGAAGTTATCAGAGTGCTTAATAATTAGTATTGTTTTCAGTAATTCGCAAGACAACAGTAAAGTGGCATTGTGAGTGCTGCAAATGCCAGCTTTTATCTCTCCCTTCAGACAGAAAATTCCCTAGCTTTAACTTCATTTATTGCAGAATTAGGAGGGGCTTGTATGTATTAAGTTGGTAAATGGCTTACTGATCATTTGCCATTTACACTTCAGTTAAAGAAAAGGATAAAGAAATCATAAGAGCTTATTGGATGCCAGCAGTTGTATTTGATAGAAAATACATGACATGCAAAGTATTCTGTAGCTAATGTCTGGAGCGTAGCAGGTAGCACCACCTGAGCATTTGTCCCATCATTATGTGGTCCTTACCACGAAGCTGACTTTGTTAGTGTGTGCTGAAAGTTCATAGCATTTTCTTTTTCCAGATTAGGTTCTTGAGCAGATAAGGTGTTGTTAGAGCACAAACAAGACTGTAGACTGTCCCTTTGATGCTAAGAATTAATTTTGCTGTAAAGTCATACAAAGTTGAAACAACCCAATGTGCATCTGACAAAGGAAGGAAATGCCATGTTAGCTGCTAGTATCTGCCTTGCTTGGATGATACTAGGGAAAGACAGAAGCAAGCAATAATATGTAGGTATGAGTGTGGGTCATTCCTTCAAAAAATGCTACCTCTTGCACATGTTCTACTTAACCCACTTCTATTTAGTATACTTTATGCATAAAGTTACCTCTGTTCTTTGCTCTTGTACCTTAACTTAGGACTCCTATTTTGATAGGTTAAGAGTCTTCCTCCTGTGAAGACATTCATGCCTAATGTCTTTTGCATTTGTGTTGATTGGTTACTGTGCTGCTTCTGTGCTCTTATTACTTGCACTGTGCTGAGGCCACCTTTATTAAATATACAATTTCATAGTTAGTGCTAACAAGTTGTTAACAGATATCTTATAGATACACTTTAGTTATAATTGTGATCAGGATAGGAAATCTCTCAACATCAGGTAATTTACCTCTCAGTTTTACAGTCACATGTAACACAAGTGCAAAGCTGTGCTAATCCTTCCTTAATACAGGCTAGCTAGACCAGATGTATGGGTTTTGTGTCTAGCTGACAGCAGACCCAGTTTGTAAGTGTTTATATTTGCCTGAGTCTGAGCCAGTATTTGAGACATATCTTACCTATCAGCTAATATCTCTGGAAGAAAATGTACATGTAGTGTTCCCGAAGCTCCTGTATGGCTGTACTCTTTCTCAACTCCAATGTATAGTTGAACTGTACCTTTTTGCTGTTTCATTCCCTGATCAGGCTGTTACCAGAATACAGCTCTTGCTCCACTGAACACAGGCAGAGGCTGACCTGTGCTCCAAATAGCTGTTCCGCTTTGTTGTCACATTAATGTTCCATAGGGCATCTGCTTGCTTCCTGTGAAGATCTTATGGGAAAGGCTTTCCTAATAACATCTAATGAATAACTGAGATCAGAGAAGTGGCTCACTAGAGAGTCATTCCAGCAATTCTAAACAATAGCACTCTGCTTATATTCCCAAAGAATTCAGGTGCTGTTATAATGGAATGAAGGATGTTTTCAGCATGACTGGTTAGGAAAATTGAATTCTGTTCTGCAGTTGTTGAGATTTCCTTTTGATATTAGCAATTGTCTCCAAATGACTGTCATGTTTTTATCATGTTATATGTATATGGAACACTACAAAATTATTGAGCTTTTCTGACTTTAAGGACACTTTATGTTCTGTAGATTATCTTGTAGTGAGAAGTCTTAAGTGCCCCTCAATCCTAAAGACAAAGGAATAATGAAAAACCCTGCTCATGGGAGGGTAAGCACACCAATAACTTTTTAGTAGTCAGGTGTCCCTAAGGGAGATCCTGATGTTAGGAAGGAAATATTTATGGAGGCCACAAGTTTTACTCCAAGGCAATGTGCCATCTTTATTATGTTTAACATTTCCAGTTAAAAATAAACAACAGTTATGATGAATAATTGAATTCATTTTTTGAATTACTTTATTGGAGTTGAAGTAAATATGCCAGTCAAAGCAATAGCAGAGATTTTCAACTGTTTAATGTGCTCCACTGAGCCTTTGTTTTGTTCATGTTCTTCCGAATAGTATTGCTTTGCTACCAGGACTGTGTGAAGGAAATGTGTGCAATATTAGACACTTTATAAAGAAAAGTCCCATGATTTTGAATATTTAAAAAAATAAATTGGTGAAATGAATCTGTGTGGTACTTTACAAGGTCACACTACCCTGTAAGGCCTACAAACTCTTTTGCCTTGAACTATGTGTAGCAGGAAGAAGAATTAGGAGCTCACTATCAGATAGCATTGCAGATTATTCACAGTTTGAAAGCCTGCAGTATGTGAAGTCAAGCACAGATGTTGATTATAGGTTGATGTAGAAAATTATATTGCATCCATTCATACAACAGAGATCACTGGGAATGGTGTATCACACTAAACTGTGAAGTTAGAAAACTTGCATATGATATGCTGTAACATTTTCTCACTTAGTTTCCTTATCTTTGTGCACACTATGTGCTTCTAAAAATTGTCAAAACTCCTATGAGAGACTAAATTGAACCATAAATTGTTGGAAATGCTTAAATGAATGCCTTAGAAGTTCATATGTTAGAACATTTTCCACTTTTACTGTAAATCACATAAAGCCACAAGTACAACAAAATATTCAAGGCATAAAATATTTAGAGTCATCTCTACAGCTGCCAGTCAACACCTACACTTGCAGTGAGAATAACTGAAAAGTCTGTCCTGATTGCACATCCCTGAAATAGGAGTATGTGTAATCACTTCTTAGTCATGATAGAGAAATGCACCCTTAACAGGAGCCCTGCATGGATCCAAGAACTGGAGGACATGACTGAGCTTTTGCTGACAGTTTGCTATACATACATTACAGCAATTGTACAGATGTTTTTAGGAGAAACTGTAAATCAACATGTATTCTATTACATCCAGGAGGTTCAGTTTGAGGCAGTTCTGGGAGAATTTGGGCTCAGCTAGCTGGAAGTCACACAAAGCAAAGTAGTGGATAATTGCTCTGGGATTCTCAGCTCATGAGGTATCTGGGAACTCTTATCCTGGAAGAGGAGCTACAGATTCAACATGATGGTGGTGACAGGAAAGATAGCACAGAGTATCTGTGCAGAAAACCTAAATTTAAGTTGAAGAAGGGGTGGCTGTTGATATGGAAAACTTCAATCCAAAGGGCTGAAGTTTGTCAGGCTATGTACAAAACAAAGACAACATGGCATTATGCATGGAAACCTGGCACAGTTTCATTACTCAGTTGAGTGTAGAGAAACAAGGAATTTCTCTCCTATTTCACTGAGCTTTTTCTTGAATCTGTACCTTAGCCAGAGATGACAAGCCAAGAACATCACTATTCTGATTTCAGGGTTGTAAAAACACAGAAATCAGAGGGAGAGACTGGGGATCACAGGTATTCTCTTTCTCTGTAGTCAACAGAGTGTTTATCAGTTCTACATGTCCTTTCAGTGTGTATGAGTTGCTGTCTTAAGAAGAGATTTACACATCAGCATGTTAAGCAAAAATGCTTGTGATTCATGTGAGTCTATCCTGTTAATATCAGCTATCATCCTTTTTCTATGCTGCCCAGGATGGAGTGCTTGAGAAAGGTGCTGGTTGGGAAAAATGGGAGCCTTATAAGTGACAGATGCAAAAGGTGACAGTCCACTTAGACCAACTTCTAGTCAGAAAACAATTGTCTTTTTTTCCCCTTCCTTTTAAGATAGCCTGACTGCCTATAACAGCTGCTCAGAGCCTGGTGCAGAAGGTGTAGTCTTCTGTGACATGGTTCGGAGTTGTTGGAATATACTTCTTTCTAAAGTTTAACTTATTGAATTCTTCTGTGATTTCCACAATTGATTTCCCTTTTGTTTCTGGAAGGAACAGGTGAATAATTGTCCCTGAAGTGAAAATTACTACCATAAAGATGAGGAAGCAGAAGTGCTTGAGTTTTTCCTGCAGGGAAAAGCAAAGTAAGAAAGAGCAATATCAGCATGTCTTTTCTTCTGCACTTTCTTTGCACAGTGTATTTGGGTCCAAAAGTACTTTGAATTGGACAAGGAGCTCTTTGCATTTTGACCCTTGACAAATATTTCAGTCTGAATAAGTATCTTGGGTGAATCAGAACCCTTCCATTGCAGAAGTGGACTTGGGAGAGCAGATGCCAAGACCACTCTAGACTGACATGGCACTGACATTTCGTGCTGCTCTTCTTGCTCCAAGGGGCCAACTCAAGCTTAGTGCCTATTGGGAGTGTCCCAGGGAAGGTGACTCACCACAGTGAAGGGGAAGGTTGTTCCAATCACAAAGACGCCCAACCAGTTCAGAATGGCGCTGATCACAAAGGCAGATGGTCTGCTTGAGAACTTGAAAATTTCAATCCTAACGGAAACTGTGGCACCAGCTGAAAGACAAAGCACAGTAAGAATGATGTATGTTGCCCTGTTTTAGAAAGCAAAATGTTTGTGTCATCTTATAAACTGCTACACATCAGGTTTGTAAAGTGGTCCAATGTTCAAATGCATTTCTTGTGGAGATTCAAGAATGAAGTAGCTAACACTTGAGAAAGTCTGACATATTCTGGTGAAAGAAGCTGTTTAAGGGTGGAATTACTATTATTTCTAAGAAGAATTCCCAGGATGATACTGCTAGATCACCAATGAGTGATCTTCCCAGATTCACTGCCTGATTATTTCAGTCATGTTTTGGAGTCACAGGACATTGGCAGCTTCCAGTTAAGAAAATAATTCAACCCTGCCATATGGGATGGCAAATATTTTGAAAATCAATAGGTTTTTAATAGTATTTTTAAAGAGGAGCAGGTACTGCACTGCTGAATATGTGGGACAAGTTGTGATATTATAGAACACTGGATTTTAAAGAGCTCTTTTTTTTTTTTTTTTCCTTTTTTTTTTTTTTTTTTTCCTTTTTTTTTTTTTTTTTTTCCTTTTTTTTTTTTTTTTTTTCCTTTTTTTTTTTTTTTTTTTCCTTTTTTTTTTTTTTTTTTTCCTCTTTCTTTTCTTTTCTTTTCTTTTCTTTTCTTTTTTTTTTGAGTATTAAAAAACCCCAAACAAACACATCTGCTTTTGCTCTATTTTATCTGTATTTTTCCAGTGAGTACTTTCTGCTGTGTCCTTTTCCTCTTGTTAGCAAAACCCAAATCTGATGGCATTGAAATTTATGGCAAATGATTGGACTCCTAATGTTTAAATGACTACAACGAGAGGTTAAATTAATTTACTAATGCTAAACATTATGCAATATTATGCAAGATTTTCCTAGCCATATTAATAACTCCCATGACTCTATTCCTTTATTTCTTCTGAACGAGCACTTACCTGGCCCAACTCCAAAGACAATTACGAACAAGATAATCAGACAAAGGCTGCAGTATGGCATCCAGAAATACCAGTCCTGGGGAAAAAATCCAATATATAACAAATTTCTGAGTGAAATCTATTAATAGGTGAGAAACGCTGCTTGTTTTCCAACACTGTCACCACAGGAGAAAACATACAATGTGTGGGAACTGGCAGAGAAATGTGAGAGCTTTTTCCTATGGATAGAGCAGCGAGGTTTTTGTTAGGTGAGCAGAGAAGCAGGTTTGCTAGTGCAGAGCAGCTGTTAAGCTTGGAAGCTTTCAGTTAAGTCTGAACAGTACTATTCCACCCTGTATTCCTTTCTTCTTGACCCCACAGTGATTTTCCTAAGCCTTCAAGATATGGGAAGGCCAAATTATATCTTTCTTCACTTTTGGTAATGATAGGTCCAATAACCGGTACTGAAAAGGAACTTTTCTGAATCTTAGGCTTCAGTATGTGAAACTTCAGTGCTTCAGGAAAAAAAGATTTTGCTCTCCTATGTTTGAGATCTGTCATGAACGAAACAAAAACGGAAGTCTGCTGCCACCCTGCTTCCAGGCTAGTTTTGCAGTACTAGCTGTAGAGTAGCTCTTGGATGAACACTTGGTAACCCAGGAGGTTTGCTTACGAAGAAGCTACAGCAATGACATAGTGTTACAGAGGTGAACCAGTTTCAAGTCTGTGAACAAATACGTGCATTCCCCATATATTCTGCAGCAAAGTTAGATTTCAAATTAACTGACACAAAGAGCTTGGTTTTTTGTTGTTACTCATAAGAAACTGTGTTACTAGAAAGGGCCATTTTCCTAGGACTTTCTTTTGCTCTATGCTGGCCAGTGTTTGGTGCTTGCAGTCCGATGAATTCAGAAATCAGTGCTAGTTTCCCAGTGTTCTATGTGCTCCTTGCTGCACTTGTGAAATCACACTGGAAGGCAGGAGTACAAGAGAGTACTTGCTGAGAGATGGTTTGATCCTATAGACAAGCTCAATTTTTAGGATATTCCCCTCCCAGAGGGTAAGCTGTTAACACTTTCCTTTCTCAGTAGCATAGTCCTGCCTGTGAGCAGAAGTTAGAAATAGAATAATCTGCCATGAGAAGCGTTTCCTTACCTGTAGTGTGAGCGTCACAGTGACAGCAGCTAGCAATGAGGCCATGATAAAATAACCTCCTCTTAGAAGCACTTTTCTGCCCAGTCGCTCAATGATGGAGCTCTGAAGGACAGAACCACACTGGTATCAGTACCAGAAGAGCAACTTGAGACCCATTCCCAAAGTAATGTGACTTACACAGACTGCAGTAGCTACGAGTTCAGAGAGTCCAACAGAGAGGGTCATATAGGAAATCATTCTTTCATCAAAGCCAGCTGCCTGGAGGACTTCAAAAGTATAAAAATAAATCTGGAAGAAAACCCCATGGAAAAGTAAGAGAAGAAATTAATTGATTTCTTACCCGTACCTGTGTGACACTGCCCTGGACAGGAGCTGCTAACCAAACAGCATGCAGCTCCACTTTGGAATCTAGATCTCTGCACTCTGGATCTAGAGTTCTGCAGTCTTTTTGATAGTATTCACCTTATTGGTGGACAAAACCATTAAAAATTAATAATTAATTCATTTAATAACAATGAAATGCTGGTCTTGAAGGACCTGCAGCTGCTGCAAAGTACTTAGGTTTGCAGAGTCCTTTAGGAGCTTTCAGAAGCAGTCAGGTATATCGTCTCTTCTGGAGCCCATCCAAAACCATAATTGTAGGCTATTCTCAAGAAGGAGAGTGTGGTTTATGGAGTCATGAGGAGCCTGATGTTTCCTTTAGGTCAGTAGGTGTTTTTAGACTTTAAGGGGGAAGTACACTCAACTGCATTGATGCCACATAGCTGAACTGTGGTGGTCAGAACAACTGTCATGTACAGCTGCCAACGGAAAGCTGGTTCTTTCATTAGCTCCAGGACACTCAAGATCTTGGTGTTTTTCATTGTTGCCTTCTCTTTCATGAAGTCATCAATCTCTGCTTGGTGATGGCCATCACCCCAAAGCTGCCTTATGGCTGTGGAGGAGAAGGAGAGCAAGATCTGCCATGTTAATTTGTCTCTGTTGTTCACTGCCTAAGGAATTTGATGAATAAGCGATTCAAGTGTTTGGCAGCACAGAATGCATGGACTATGGCTGTGGTGTGAAGCAGAGATGTCCCATAGGGTCTTCCAGAGCCCCGATCCCCTCCTGCACAGAGGGACCTGTTGTGACAGAGGGGCCTAGTGAGGTGCACAATGACTTCCTCCCTGCCCAGTGGTCCAGTTTTCTCCCTTCCTCTTTCTCTCAGGGTATGAACAGGGTACACAGCAAATAACCAGAGCTAAGGGGTGCTCTGTGGAGCCATTCAGTGCAAACAGCCATTTATCATCTATCATTTATCATGTATCATTTATCATAATTTGTCATCAGACTGACAACACAGGTGATGTCAGCTGAATGCCAAAGGTTTTGTGATACTGAACTGTAGAAGGAAGTAGTTTCATGTTCTATGTGGGGACTATAACAAAAATACATTTAGTAGGTTTCCACAGAGTTGTCTTGGAAATGAGCAGGGAGAAACTTTGTCCTGTATATTTTTTTCTTTATGGGGAGAGTAAGCATCACAAAACAATTGAAAGTCAAGTTATGAACTGGAGCCCTTGGTTACCTTTCTTGCAGCCTTCCTGGTCGTCTTCATGCATGAGGAGATATGCTGGGGACTCAGGGAAGAAAGGCAGAGTGACCAACTGGACCAGTGCTGGAAATCCACAGGAGGCCATCAGCAAGGGCCATAGGTACTGGCTGCCTAGTAGCTCCCTGGTGGGAATGTAAGTTCTTTGCATTGGTTTTGAGTAAAGGAATGGATAGAAAAACAGAGGAAGAAGCAAAAAGTAGAGGGGATCCAGAAATTAAGCGGATGCAAAATCAATTGTATTCTACCTTTGTCCTGAAATCTGCCCTATGGCTTTTCCCAGAGACCAAAAGAAAGAGGAAGTGGAGTTTGCAAATCCACGTAGCTTCTTAGGGGAAATTTCTCCAACATATTGATGATGTAGAGGAACACAAAGTCCTTGGGATGAGGCGAGAATTGTGGGAGAGAAGAAAGAAGACATTCACAACCACTGGAAACAAAATTGCATGTAAATAATGAAGCAGTACAGAATACAGCTGTCTCATGCACTGAGGTGTTTCTCATACCTCAACCCACATAGGAGATTTTCAGTACTAGATTTTCTAACCCTTTCTGCAAAAGTATTTGGTTCTCTTTGCATAGAGTAGATTTCTGATCTGAAGAAATAGACAGTTTTCCTTTTAGGGTAAGCTATCAGCATAGTACTTCTTGTAACACTCAGCATATTTTAAAGAGGGCAGAGTATGCAAGTGCTAAATAACTAAACACCCTGTAGTAATATTTAATATGCTTGTTGTTAACCCACATCATCTCAACCTTTTCTGACATAGTGCTGTAGAATAGGTGTAAGGTAGACCCATAGCAGATTAAAATACACAATGCTATGCTCAACATTGATTTGTACATGATTTAGGGGAGACACAAGTATTTCTTTTCCACTATCCAGCAATAATTTTGATGGTTTCAGGCAGAGTTGGTGTTTCCAGCTATCTGTGAAGTACTTGGTAACTCAGACATGCTGAAAACTAGTCTGAGAACAAGAGCTTTTTCCTAATATGGTGGTCACAGCCCCTTTTATCTGTTTTGAAAGCAACATGTTCTTTTGGCTTTATCTCATGGCAAAGCAATGCAGATGTCCAGTCATAGAATCATAGAATCATAGACTAGGTAGGGTGGGAAAGGATCTTAAGATCATCCAGTTCCAACCCCCCTGCCATAGGCATGGACACTTCACACTAAACCATGCCACCCAATGCTCTGTCTAACCTGGCCTTGAACACTGCCAGGGATGGAGCACTCACAACCTCCCTGGGCAACTCATTCCAGAGCCTCACCACCCTAACAGGAAAGAATTTCTTCCTTATATCCAATCTAAACCTCCCCTGTTTAAGTTTTAACCCATTACCCCTTATCCTGTCACTATAGTCCCTAATGAAGAGTCCATCCCCAGCATCTCTTTAACAAAAATGAGGTCTTTGCAGGACACATCATACAGATTCTTAGATCATAGCAGGGTCCCTGTGGGTAAGTAGCTCTCAAAATACAACTGTATTTCTTCAGTACAACTGTATGTCAGAGAAACAATGTACAAAATATGGTTATTTGAAAAATAGACATTAATTTCTACTGAAATAGGTTAAAATAGGCACCCTGTGAATATCCAAACTGATTAGGAAAGTATCCTTTTATGTAGGAGACAAATACAAGGCATACTGATACCAGCACAGTGTGGTTTTGCTGTGTGTGGAGTTAATTCCTGGAAGGAGTTATTTTGCTTGATTATGCCCAGCTTTTTGTACTAACCCCAAGGAATTACTGCTTTGAAGCAGGTTGAATACCCTTGTAGAACATTCTTGATATTTGTTAGACTCAAAATGGAATGGCTGTAGCCTTGGACAGACTGATTCTCTGGAGCCTTATGGGAATATCAGATTTAAACCATATACCATATAATTCAGGACTGTTAAATAAAATTCAGATGATATTATACATATTTCTCCATCAGCAAAAACCCCTTTGTTTCATATTGTATCAAAACATTCCTGATGGCTCTGAATATTTATATGCTTGGCAAAGCTGGATTTCATGTAGTATTAGTGAAATTCATAGTAATTGTGCTATTCATTGCTGGGTGTTATAGAAGATCTTCTGCCAAGGGGTCACTGCCTTTAATATTTTATTTTCTTAGTGCAGTGTTATTATTTACTCTGAATAAAGATGTATGATGTGGTGAGAACCTCCTGATCTGTGGGAGAAATCACTTACCTGCACTTACTCCACACAGGAAGCGTCCAATCAGAATCATCTCAAAGGACTGGGCTATTTTACTGCAGCCCATAATAGATGCTGACGTTATCATGAGTACATTGGTGCACATGAGACATTTCTTTCTGTAAGTGCAAGAAATTAAAAAGAGTTTTCATAAATCAGAAGGGAAATGCCACTTAAGCTCCTGGCATATAGGATGTCTTGGGTGAAATTGGCTTGCTAGTTTTGTTGCATGTGTGGTCCAGGACAAAATAATCCCATCCACACTATTGGCACTAGATGCTGTGGACTCACTATTGGCACTAGATACTGTGGACTCACCGTGTGCTTTGGCACATGGCTAGACTTGGGAGTTTAGGAATGCCACTATGTTTTGTAACTGAAAAATGTTGGTTACACGTGAAAATCCATCATGGAACACATTTATATAGCGCTTAGGAGCATCTCAATGCTGCTGTATCTTCTGTCTTCAGCCAGAGGGCTGCCTTTCCTCTGTGCAGAGACTAACCCAATCTGAATAACTGTGTCTGGAGTTGACAGGCTGGCAGCACAGTTGATTAGCCCATGCCACAGAACAAGGGCAAGAAGCATCAAAGTCTGTTGACATCACTGCAAAAAGAGGGACTCTTCATTAGGGACTGTAGTGACAGGACAAGGGGTAATGGGTTAAAACTTAAACAGGAGAGGTTTAGATTGGATTTAAGGAAGAAATTCTTTCCTGTTAGGGTGGTGAGGCACTGGAATGAGTTGCCCAGGGAGGTTGTGAGTGCTTCATCCCTGGCAGTGTTCAAGGCCCGGTTGGACGAAGCCTTGGGTGGCATGGTTTAGTGTGGGGTGTCCCTGCTTACGGCAGGGGGGTTGAAACTGGATGATCTTAAGGTCCTTTCCAACCCTAACTATTCTATGATTCTACAGGTATGTCTAAGCCCAACAGTTTGTCTCATGTTTAAAACCTCAACTGTCATTTCCTTAAGCAAGATTCAATTGACAAATTGTCTTTAAACATACGTACTTGCCATACTTGACCGTCAGGTATCTCGTTCCTGAAGAACCCAAGAGACCTCCTATACCATAGATGGACACAGTGATAGACCACAGGAACAAGAGGTTATCCTGATGGATGGGGTAGCCATATCGCTCCAGCCAAGTTTCATTAATGAAAGCCTTAACATGCTGAGGCACAAAAAAGAATTTTCACTAACAGTACCTTTGACTCCGGTGCATGGATTATATTTAGAACACAATTTTGTTGCTTCAGCCAAAGTAACTTTTCATATAAACTCTAAAAACATAGCTAATAGACATAGAGTAATGGAGTATTTTTGCCATGAAAAGAAGTTAATTCTTTGGGTGTTTTTGTCTTTGAAATCTGACAATCTGAGGCACAGACTTGTACTAAACAACAGTGTGAACAGCCCTGTAGATTCTGCAGATTTATGATGGGCTTGCTCTCTCATACGTGCCTATAATACCACATTACACAGTGACTGTTCAGTGCAGTTTCTAAATACTTTCTCAGCCTGAACTTAGTGTTCTGAAGCCTGAAAACAGCACTTTTCCCATAAGGTGATCTCTACAACATAATAATGTCTTCCCTCTAGACCCCAGTATCTCAAAAGGAAATTCTGCCTGTGTTCAGTGGAGAGAAGCAGACACTTTCCTAGAACATGGTTCACTTTATTCTATTTGTCTGTGAAGATGGGTAACTATAACATTATCAAGTGGCACCACTGAAGTAGGTTTATACCTATATGTAAAATACAGATGTGCTGTAGGGAAGACAGATGCCACCTCAGTCAGTGTGTGTCTTCTGAGGAACAGTTGTATTAACAGCAACTTGCAGTTGTCTCTTTTTTTTTTCCTATCTTCAACAGTTTGATATGTTCTGCTTTACACAATAGCATAGCAATGGGAATGAAGCATGAGAGGAAAATACTATGATTAAACCCTTGCTGACTGCCAGAGAGAAGCATCCTCAAACAGAAATGTAGACTCAGAACTTCTGTTAAGCAGTGTGCCATGTGCTTTTTTGCCTACCTGAGACATATAGGTGATTGTAGAAATTTGAAAGCCAATTTGGAATGTCCCCCCAATCCCGAGGATGGTGAGCATCTGAAAGAACCCCTGGTACTGTACCTGCAGAGGTAGAACACATTTTTAAACTTGTAGCTACATCAGACTGTTCTTGCAATGTGTCTTTCACTCTCTAGCAGCATTTCATTTGCTCAAGGGGCTTGCAGGTAGGAAAGTTCCCTCTGCTTGTCCTGGTGTGAGGCATATTTCAAGGCCAGGTTGGATGAAGCATTGGGTGACATGGTTTAGTGTGAGGTGACCCTGCTTATGGCAGGGGGGTTGGAACTAGATGATCTTAAGGTCCCTTCCAACCCTAACTGTTCTATGATTCTATGATACCTCCCTCTGATTTCCCATCATCCAATTTAAGGAAATGCAGCCTTTAGCTGTGGAAACCATTACATTTCCCTCCCCTCCTCTATCATTAGTCAACAGAGTAGCAAGGTCATTCCGCACTTCAGGGCTAATACACTTGAGAGTGCTTTTGGGGCGGGAAGTCTTATTTCCTCTCTGCTATCTGGATAGTGGCCAGGCTACCTGTGCCCACAGCAGTGACCGGGTCATCTGTAGCCAGACCTTTTCTGCCTTACCTGAGCCAGTAGCTGCTGTGCCAGATACTTTTTCAGGTCCTTGAATAGTGAGCAGTGTTTCCTCTGTTCAAGTTTTGTGTCAAAGCTGTCTTCAGTTCTGAACCTTTGCCCCACCTGCCTGTCTTTAGCCACACGGTCATGTTAATCTTTTGGAAGCTCTGAGAACAGGCATCCCACTTTAGTTTTCTTTTTCTGGTTGATTACAGATCTGAGAATACACAACCAGTGCTGCTCTTAGGTTTACTGTACAGCAGCCTTTACAGCAGCACACAGTGATTATGCTGTGTATGAACGAAAAATGGTCTGCCTTTCAGAGGTGCTATATTCCTCTTTCCTGCATGAGAGGTTAAGTGTGCCCCAGCAAGAGCTGAGAGCTATTTCTCAGAGAGATTTTGTCCTACTTGAAAGTGCCTCACTGATGTATGAGGCAGCAACTAGATCAAGACTCAGCCATAGCCAGGATATAAATGTTGCAGACTCCCACAGACATCCCTATTAAGATGCCCCAGCTGCTGATATCCTGTCCAGTTTCCTGCCTTTCAAAACCTCTGAATGCCATCTCCCTGGCTAAATTCATGCTATATCTTGCAAAATTCTTTTTTCAGCAGGTAAGCAGCAAAATATGTTTGAAGATTTTCCAGTGAATTAAAACATTTAAGAGACATTAACATGTTGATGAAATGCGGCAGATGGATGGCAGAGCACATGGAATGCATTAATACCTCAAAACAGTGGTCAGAACCACTACCAAGATGATTTTAGTGAATAGGAGCCTTGTTGTTTTCACTGAAATACTGCTTTTGTTTTCTTCGAGACACCAGTAGCATACAAAAATGTTCCACATTTTTGTATATTTGTAAATACCCCTTCAAGCACTTACCAGGTCTGATAGGAAGCCGGTCATCTCTGTCTAGGGGCTGGTTGTCCAGTGTGTGATGTGTCTTTGTCATCGCAAGCTTTGTCTGCCTCCTGCCTGCTGGTGCAGCAGTGGGCATTTGGCTTCGGGGACCAGAGTTAAATTTTTACTATTTCCTCTTCAGTCACTTACTTTTACTTCAACTGGCGAAGTTAACACTGATGGATTAAACATTTTGGGACATAATTGCATCTAGTCCAACTAGGGGGAAAGTTTCAAAAGGCAGGAAGTTTGCAGCTGGGGGGTAGTGAGGTTTTTGGAAAGGGAAAGGAGAACAATCCAGGCAAAAACATAGAAACAGTTTTCCAGGAACAGTAAAAGACTCTACTTCTGTGACGCAGACCAGTGAGTGTATCTGCCATAACCTGCACAAAGTAAGAAGCAACTGCACAAGGTTTAGGTATTGCTATTTATTATTAAGTAAAATATGTGATGTTCCATTTCAGATTAATTAGTATAGTAAATATAATTTATTAGATGAAAATGAGGCAAATTTCAAAGCCTAATTCTGCTGTTATGGCTTTCTGTACCAGATAGACTGTATTAAGGAAGGGTGTTTCTTCTCTGGTGTTTATGGGGATGTTTGTCAGGCAGGTGTGGTGAAAAGGCAGTAAGAGATATTGTGCCCTGGCAGGGGCTTTTTGAATAGAGCATCTGGTGTTGCAGCCACTGAAAAAGTCACCTTTGGTTCCTCGTGGTTCCTCTCTTGTGAAGTGAAGCTCTAACAGTAACTCTAGATGGCTTCTGCTAGAGACAGCACTTGAAAGAAAGAGATTTGCCCAGAGCTTTCATGTGTTGTTGATGCTCTGAGCTGTTCATGCTTTCAGAGGCTTCTGCTTGCTCTTACTCATGCCAGAGAACTTTCATCTGCCCCCAAGGCTTGGGGCAGAGTAGATGGGGCAATGGGGTTGTACTGAAGCCATTAGTAAATGCTCAAGCTCATCCTCAGGACTTGTATCTTCAGTTCTTGTAACACAGAATGCAATTATTTACAGAGGGTTTACTGCAAACACCATGAGTCTAAAGAAATGAGGAAAAAATCGTGTTAATAATAAAACCTTGGTGGCTTGTGTAATTCCAACTTTTGCCTATATAACTGCATAGCAACTGCTGTTTATCCTGGCTTGCAATAGCATTTGGAATGCTTTGGCATTTTTGTATTTTCTCTTTAACATCAGTGATTATAACAGTTGGATTGCACAAGAAATAGTCAATAGCATAATTATGGACCATTTACTGTTTCAGAATGTTAATGATCCCTTTTTACTATATATTTTTTCTCAGATTATGTGGGTTATGTCAGAAAACACAATGGGACAAAAAACTTGCATTGGAAACAATGGATTGCATGTGTGATACCACCTCCAATTGAAGCATTGGTTAGCAAGCAGTTGGGGTACATTTCTACCCGTGACTTGTCCTGTTTGGTGATTGTTGAGAAAATGCTTCTTTTCAAGAATGGGTTTGAAATAGAAAATGTCCTTTTAAAAGCTTTTCACATGCTTTTAACAGCAAGAAAGTGCTATCATTTTAGTTTCCATCCTGGGTATCATCTCATGCAAGTTATCTGTGGTCCAGAAAAAGAAGAGATACACTTTTCATCATCATTTAGTGTTGGACCTATAGAAGTGAAAATAGAGGTGTTCATGCTGGTGAATTTCCTGAGGGAGATGAGGGAATTCACATGAAGCTTTTTTCTTTCTCTTTCACTGTTTCTAGAGCTATTTTAGTCTCACTGTGTCCAGGCAGGCCCAAGAAAAGAGACAAAAAATACGGGATGAAATGCCTTCTAGCCAGTTTTATCAGCTCATCTGACAACAGCTACCAAAGCCATAATATTTACAGAACATAACCTCCTTTAGGCAGGTACAAGCATAACTCTGACACACTAATGGTAATGCAACTGTTTGTATTCAGTTCTGTCAGATGACAGATGCAGCCTCATAACAGTGAATTTGGCCTGTACTGAAATAAGTGAGGCAGGATGGCACCTGAATTTCCAACTTCTTTTTAAAGATGTCAGTCACAGCAATGACGCTGAAGTAGTAGTACAAAGATGAGAAAGCTAAAAGAAAAAGGCATAGTTTAGTTGTTTTATCTCTTCTTTTGAGTAAAAGATAGGGAGGGTGAGTAGCTGAAAAAATTTGAACTCTTGCTGGGAGAAGTATGAGAAAGAGAGGCCTTGGCATGGGGTTAAAACAGTGTGCAAACCTTAATAGTGTCAGGTTAATCATATACTCTCTGGTTTATCAGTTCCTGTAAGAGGTGCAGCTATAGCAAGCATCTGGGAAAACAGGCCTTTTGATGATTGGCACATTGGATTTGTGCAGCCTGGGAAGATGAATGCTTGAGATGGAAAGGTTTGTTAAAGCCATGAACCAGCAAGACTACCTGAGAAGGACTGACTTCTTGCAGGAGATACTGGAGCTATATCAAAGGCAGCATGACTGGACTTCTTGAGAGAGGGACAGAGGGATCCAAGGCTTGTGCTTTGAAACCTGACATGGTGCTGAGTGACAGGGATGAACAATCCCTCTGCAAAGTTCCATCTGTGCTTCTGCTGAGATCAGTTCCTTCAAAAGCTCCAGCAAAGACAAAGGGACGCTGACCAATGTTACAAGAGAAATTTCTCTCTTCTGTATATGCAGGAAGGTTGGGACTCCTGATAAGAAGATATGAAAAAGAGAAAGAGGAAAGTAAACTCAGAGAGAAGGAACTGACAAGTGAAAGTGGAAGTTACCACAACAGAACACACTATTGATCTGGTACAGTACCAATAGCGAACTCTGATCCTGTTTTTCCACATGTCTATATACTTAGCTAAAGTTCCATGGCTTTAATATCTGCTCAGCACAGTTGAGAAGTACTACCACTTGCAAGTGCACCATCTTGTGAAATTTGTGCCAACTGGGAAAGAACAACATGGAAGAACAGAAATGTTACATATGTGTTCTGTTTGGTCTCATGCTGGTCTTATTTTAAAACAGGCAACTCAGGCATTAGAAATCCCCTTTTAAAGCATTGTGAGGGAAACTGCAACCTGTATGGCAGCACTGCTACAGAGGGGATGGGGGAAGAGGGCATGGTGGCAACAAAAAGCATAAGATTTCATCCTGTATATAGGTAGCACCTTGGTAGTCATTTTGGAATCAAATATATGGGGGGGGGGCGGGAGCGCACAGGAGCTGTGGTGGGCAGGTCAACAACAAGATAGACAATCAAGTCTGTCCCAGCTTTGTGTTATTGCAGAATAGATGTCTGTAATTCAGAACTTCTTTAATAACATGATGCATTTATACAGCACTTTGTCAGCTCAGTGAAGCTCTCTCTTTTTCTGTTAGGTAGATAGATAGTGAGCACAAGTTTTCCAAATAAAGAGTGGTAGATGGATGGGCAAAAAAATCCAAAGACAAATCAGCAGCCAGTTGATGGCCAGGAGAAAATCTCATTACTTTCCTGCACCTTCTGCTTAAGCAACCAGATGACTTTGAGGTTAATGCTTACATTGTATGATTTCTGTTGATTTTTGGTTTTTGCAGCAATTGGTCAGTGCTTAGAATGGATGGATTAAATATTTCAATGACTGAATGGGAGAGGTCTCTGAATGTGCTCCGTACTTTGATACAGGGAGTGAAACTAGATCAAATATAAAATGAACCCAGGTTCCTGCTGCTGGACACACCCTGGCATTTTAATATCAGAGCTTCTTCTGTGGCTATTTCTTTAGAAGAAGCAAACACAGTATTTCACATTTTTAAATAGAAAAATCCCTAAAACCTTATCCTGTTTCAGTGTTCCACTGCAAGGTTAATCAATATGAATGGTTAAACTACAGAAAGATAGAACTCACAGTCCTACTAAACAAGAGGTATGGTACAGCATTTGTAACTGTGACAGGAAATGGAAAAACAACAAAGAGATGTTGTGCCCTGACAGGCATACATATACAAAGGTAGAGGAGTTTTGGGAGGGAAGTGACTAAATGGTGCAGTGGTCAGCAGGGTTGATAGCTCTTGAAAAGCAACAGTACATGGGTGCTGTGGAGCATAGCAATGGTAAAAGTGTAGTATTGTAAGCTGATGTGACACTGGTGGAGTACAATGTGTTCTAGGCCATTACACAGCCAGAGCACATTGCTTGTCACAGCTTCTGCTTTATTTATTTATTTTAGCAGTTAATTAGTTATAAAATGAACTGAATTTCCAAAGTATCTACACTCTGTACTCTCTTGGTACTCTCTGAAAGTGTCTCACTTCCTGTTTCACTCCAGGGCTCTAGCTCTCAGCGCTGCCTGAATGTTTGTTAAACTTGTGCCATTCGTCAGGTACCCAGAATAAGGCTGAGAGCACTGCTTACACTACAAAAACTTCCTCCAGATTTTGCTACAACTGATATGCATGGAAAGTGCAGTCAGTTTGCTCCAGAGGATGCAGGTGAGAGTTCTTTGGTACCAACCCAAGGATCAGGGCTGATGTCTGACAGTCATTATAGAGGCAATCAGGACATACAGTTACTTGATGTCAGCTCAAGAAAATAGAACAAAATTGAGTTCTCTTTGTTATTCTACCTGGTATTTGTTCATGTGTAGTATTCATGATCAAGGTCCTTTACAGTGTGATATCATAAGGAGATCACATGAAAATAATTTTCAAGAACTATGTTTATGTTTCATCTCTTCTTCATACCACTCCTAATCCTGAGCAGAGCTTTCTTACAAAATAAGACAGAGACAAAACATTTTCTTTAAAATGACAGCATAGGAGAAAGACTTGAAATAAACTTGACGCGTTACACTTGAAAAGGTTTTCCATGTGCCAGTTTTGAGAAGTATCTGTAGTTATTAATGTCTTGTTGCCTATTCCTAGCTGTTGTAGGAAGGAGCCATTGTCTCTCACCATGAAAAGCAAAGATAAAGGTAACTGTTAAATAGGACTACTTGGATTAATGACAAGTTATCTTTGGATTACATTTTCCATTACATTTTATTGAGAGAAGCCCATGTTAAGGTTTAGTTTTCAGTTTGATTTTGAAACAGGGCTTTTTGTCAGTGGAAGTTGCTTGGTGGCCTATCAGAGCTTGGTGCAGAATGTCTTCCCTTCAGTATCATTCTTCTCCACAATCTGATGGCGTTTCTTCTTAAAATGGCATGTTTTGTATTCCTCTGTGATTTCAGAGGTTGATTTCCCTTTTGTTTCTGGGAGGAGCAGGTAGATGAGAGCCGCTGAAATGACCAGGACAGCAATAAAGATGAGGAAGCAAAAAGGACCAAGGAACATCTAGAGATAAAAATAGAATAAGATGAGTGATTTCCCTGGCAACACTTTCCTCTAAAGATTCTTGAACATTGTTGATTTGCCCCTGTGAAACGAGGAATAAGTTGTTTTAAAAAAGGACTATCTATCTTTTTAATCTAGTCTTGAGGTAGCAGATGATGTCTGAAGTTGAGGGAAGTGTTTTACATAGATGGCCTCCTTATACCAGTAGGAATAAGAGATTCACAGTTTTGATCATCTACAAAGCATTTCATCCTACTCCCTGCCCAGAGCAGCCTAGAAAACCAGTTTAAATTGATAGAGTCTACGAGAATATTTGAATCAAATTACATACAACAGCAAAGGGGAAAATCATTCCTGTGAAAGTGAGGCCTAGCCAGATGATGATTCCACCGATTACAAAAGCAGAGGACCTTGTCGACAGGGTGAAGATTTCATTCATGACAGAGGTGATGGCTCCAGCTGAGGAAAAAACATTGAAAAGCAATAGAAACATTGTTGCATTTAACCCTTTTCCTCAAAGTGAGTGAGCTGGTGTCACTTGTCAAACACAGCCCCAGTAAGTTAGACAGTGAGATCATCTACATTTGGGCAGCACAGCCATCTCTATCTGAATTCACCTACAGACTTCTCTGGTGGTCCATGGAGAGAGACAGGTACCCCTCAAGTGCAGTTCTGTCCACCTAACATGTATAAGATATATAGATATGAATGGCCCGAATGGCCTATTCTCTCCATTGCCTGTAGGAGACACCTGGGTTCTGCTACCATGGGAATTCTGTTAGGTTTTCAAGATGTTCGTGGTCCTCATAGATAATGATACAATAATAATGAAGTCTTAATAATAATGAAGGCTTAATTGAAAGGTTATTTTTTTAATAATAAAGGATGCCATTTGAATTTGAAGACTGAAATAATTTAAAGATGTGTTTATTCGGGGACCTTTCAGAATAGACACTGGTTTTACGTGAGTGAGGTCCTAGTAGAGAGCTGTAAGTTTGGATCTGGCATGTACTGATGTATGCGATTCAGAGTGGAATTAAGAAGGGGTGAGAAAGGACTGAGCAATGCCAACAGAGAGACTGTATGTGCTATCAGGTGTCATTCTTTAATAAAGTAGAATTTTATAGGTAAGCTGAGAAAACTCGGATACTTTAGAAGAGGCTATCTCTGCCACAGGCAAAGACAGAGGATGGAGCAGTTGAGCCTGTGTGCACTAAACAGCATTGACACCCTCCAACACAAGTCTTAGTGAATTGATTAACAAGAGGGTTTTTTTGGCTTGAACCTGTAATTCAGTGAGAGGAAATAGGGTTCTGATCCATCAGGGTCTGAATAATTTAAAATAATTTTGTTAAAGAAATTGTTTCTTGGGTCATAAATTCATCAGTGGGGACTCCCACCATTGCAGTGCAAACTAAGCTGTTGATTTTCAAAGGTATATTCATAGTCTAGTTCTATTTTCATACATTCATGGCTTGTGCTTATCCATGTAGCCCAAGGTTGTTGCTTTTATTGTTGTACTCACCTGGTCCTAACCCATAGGCAATGATGAATAAAAAGATAAGAATAACACTGCAGTACCGCATCCAGAGGAACTGATCCTAGACAAAGATGAAAGGATGGAAGTGAATAAAAATTAATGCTGTAGCATGGCTGATCCAAACATACAGGAGAAGCAATTATTTATGTAAGAGCCCATGACACTGAGCTCTGTAGTAGGTGCTCACTAGAAGTACTTATCTTTCTGTACTGAATGCAGTGAAAGGCCAGAAGTAGCCTACAGTGTCCTACCTTACAGAGGTAAGCTGAACTGCACCCTGGTCTGAAAAACAAGTAACAAAGTCCAAGCTAATTATAATATGGGGAGAGTTGTTACTGATTCAACCTGATTATCTTACTGAATTAGACAACCTCAGAGAAATGTTTAAGTCTCCTGTGAACCATAAGATATCTGTGAAGCAGAAAGAAGCTGAAAGTATATGGGCTGAGACCACAACTGCAGTGCAGTGTGAATGCTGGCGCTACTGGAGCTATGACACTGGGTTCCTCACTACTTTCTACCATCTCAACTAGAAGTAGCTAGTAAACTGAAGTATGCAGCAGGATCATTTGTATCAAGGGTGGAAATTGGTGGGTTTTGGAAGTGTCAGTGCATGCTGCTTCTGCTGCAGGAGGCATGGGATAGCAAACTGGAAAGCTGGTAGCATGGATGCTCATCTAGGGATTTAAAAGACAGCAGAACAAGACATGAGAGATTTGAAGAGATCAGAGCTGGAGGAAAGCTCTGCCAGGACAATGGCTTTACAAAATATTTCTCACTGACTGTTTGAAAGCCTGATTAAAAAAGATGAACTACAATGCAGGTCCACAAAACCCTTGCAGAGAGGCTGTGTTTGTATTTAGAAGGTATCCTGACCTACTATTTTGGACATGAAAGCTAAGGCTGATTATCTGCCACCCTGCACAAGAGTTCTGACACAGCTCCACTCCCAGAGAGACATTTACTTACGCTCAGTAGAAGGCTTATTTCAAGCAGCGTGAGTATCAGTGCCATCAGCAAATAACCACCCCACAGGAGTATCCGGCGTCCAAAGCGATCGATAATGGAGCTCTGAGGAGTAGAAAAGACTTGTGTCTCACTGGCAGCATGGCAAAATCCAGCTGTCAGGCGTCCAACAACTCAAGCATTCTTCCTAAGTTCTATTTTACTTTTGAGAACATAAATATATGGAAACAAGTACACATATTTATGTTTGAATTATATTTATATCTGCATGAAAAAGAGATGATGGAGAATGAAGATGAAAAGAAATATGTAAAAGGTGGGACAACATTTGGAGTGAATGGTAACAATTGCTGGTTTATGCAGTATCACAGAAAAATTCTCTAGTTCATAAGGAGAAGATTCATTTTCTTTCAGAAAGAATAGAATCAACTCACATGTACTTTAACTCTTAAAGCCCCAGAGAGGTCTGACTTACACAGAAGATGAGAGAGATGAGCTCAGAAACTGCAACTCCTAGAGATACGTATGGGATTATGCTTTCCTGCAGGCTGGCTGTCTGAAAAATTTCTGAGGTGTAAAATGTGACCTGGGAAACAAGAAACAATTCCAAAATGAAGCATAGTCAACAGATACGATATGCACTTACCCAGCATCATTTAATACAAGACTTGTCATCACTGCAAAAGCAACAGTACATTGTTGGGGCTTAGTGGAGCGAACATACTTGCCTGAAATGTGAAAAACCAGAAAGATACTGGAGATGAAGAAAAAGTATTTGAAAGGCCGGGGGGGTGGGGGG
>NDXB01006182.1:78832-89367 GCA_002631895.1 Agapornis roseicollis | reverse complement strand
TTTGAAAGGGCCGGGGGGGGGGGGGGGTGGAAACCAACCAACACAGAGGTGCCTCCTCTGCCCACAGTGCTGGCAACTGTAATGAACAAGCTCCAGCAGAGTGCAATCTTTCTGGAGAAAGACCAATAGGTGAGTGATAAAAGTGACAGGCAGGGGAATGACTCTTAGCTTGGGCTGTAGTGGGCACAGCCACCTTTATGTGGAAACAAATGAAAGGAAATTACTTAAAGGATAAATCCCCTTTATCAAATGGAATGAAAATTGAACAGCAATAGCTGGCCATTTGCTACTGGGGAGGTCACAAAGTGGAGCTGGAAATCTAGATAAACAGATCTTCGGGTTGTAGCAAACCTTAGGGTATTTATAACCCCTTCTACAGAATCTTTGGTAATACCACCAGGAGAATGAACACAACAGTGCCCTTGCAGGAATTTATGCTGAGTTGGATCTCTTGCATTCCCACCTGAGGAGCTCCCTGAAAATGTGAAGAATACTAGTGATGATACCACAGATCTTCACAGACAGTGAGTTCAGTGTGAGGGGGAATAAAGGAGATTCAGAAGAAAATGAGAAGCTAAAATTGTGGTGCTTCAGTTACTTAGTAGTAGATCTAAGCATGGAAATAGTGTATACTCAACTGCACTCAAGCCACAGAGCTGCAGACTCAGTAAAATGAGGAGCATGGTGCCCAGCTGTGGATACACAGATGGTTCTTTCAGCATCTCTAGGACATTCATGATTTTGGTGCCTTTTGTTATAGCCTTTTCCTTCATCATGTCATCAAATTCAGTGAGATAATTCCCATCTCCCCAGAGCTGCTTCATGGCTAAAGAAGAGACAGAATGAAGTAAACTCCCCATCGTCTGATCTGCTCAGAGTTCTGTATTTTTTGACTTTTAATAGCATTAAACATTTGCAGTTCAGCCTGTATTTTGCTTCATCAGTCTCTGAGCTAAGGACTAGAATATTGCTTACTGGAACATCCTGAGACTTTTGACTTGCTGTGTTATTTAGGGGTAGAGCTTAAATATTTCTGATGACTCCACTTAGTCTGGAGGAATTTAATAATATAATTATCAAGAAATCTGTCATTGGCTATTAGAAAAGCTGACCCCCTCTGTTAGTTTCACTTTATTGAGAGTTATGGTTTAGTGAATTAAGGATCTAAAGTTTTATGTTACCTTTCAAGCAACCAGGTTTGTCTCCTTTTTGCAGCAAAAGATAGGGAGGGGACTCAGGAAAGAATGGCAAAAAGACCAGTTGAATCAATGCCACCAACCCAGAGAAGGACAATAGCACATTCCACATGTCTTCAGTTCCTAAAAGATCTCTATGAAAGCATGTTAGAGTGTATTTATAGTCCAGTAAAATTACAATCCATAACTAGTTTGGCATTTTCCTAGATCCTATATTACTTGAAGAGACACAATGTAAATACATATCTTGGGAAGGTCAATTGAAATAGAAGATGCTTAGGCTTGGAAAGGAAAACAGACTCATACTTTTTACTGCAGGACTGAGATTTTTCTTGTAATCTGTTTTGCAAAGGTCAGTGGAGTGTGACTGTCCTACAACAGCCTTCTGAAGCAATACTGCAATTCTGAGCAAGGGCATCAACTAATCAGCAGGATTTTAGATCCCAAAAGTTTACTGAGACTGTTTACATACAATCTTTTTTTATTCAGCAGAGAGACCGCACCTCCACAGATGGATTCATTCCTTCTCAAGAGAAAGGCCTTTCTCTCCCCAGTAACACAGAAACCTCAGTGACTGGTATGAGGTAAATGCATCCTTTATTATGGCTGTATTTAAGCAAAGTAAAACCCCACCCTTAGTGCATATCCATTTCTAGGACTGGGAGAACAAGATTTCCCTACCATACAGAAGACAAATAAATAGAAAACAGGATGAGAAGGAGTAGCACAAGTACCTTAATCCAAGAATTCTTGCTACAGCTTTTCCTAATGCAAGAAACACAGAGGAGCTCACATTTACAAACCCACGCAACCTCTTCGGTGAGATCTCTCCAGCATATTGAACATGGGCACTCAAGTGTATTCCTGAAATGAGGAATACACAAAAGAGCTAAAGCTATAGAAAGCAAGAGAGATGGTCCCTTTTCATTTTTTCCTTCACCTAAAGGTATCTCTCTCCTTTCTCTTTTGAACTGTTTACTCTATATCCTTCACAATAATAGGCTAAAAATGTACCTTTTCCTTTAAGCAAGATGTTTAGTTAATCCATCAGATCTCTCTCTCAAGATCTCTTGAAGGCAAAGGACAGCTCATCTTACCTTTTCCCAATCTGTTCCTTGTTCCACTGGGGTTACTGTGCATGCCTGGGTACTCCCAGCAGGAAGATTTCTGTATCCACCCCACAGTAGTCACATTAACATGGAGTAGTGGGGAGTCCTACCAGCACCGATGCCCTCAAGGAAGCGCCCAATCAGGATCATCTCAAAAGATTTGGCTCTCCTACTGAAGCCAGTACTCAGTGTGGCTATTATGAGGACCACGTCATTGAACAGCAGACATTTCTTCCTGCAACAGCAAACAACTTGTGGGTGTGATACATGTTTTACTTTTTCATCTTTGACTAATGTCTGCCTGTTCTCCTCTGGATTTACAGACCAAGTTTAAACCAACGCTTACAAGACAACCATATCCAATTAGGAAAGTCATAATGTCTTTGCAGAGAAATGGAAAGGGAGAAACCAGGTTCCTCTTTTTCATGCTAACACTATGTGAGAATGCCATGAGGATGAAGGAAATTCCTGCAGAATAAATATTGATAAGGAATGGTCTTTCTCACTTCTTTACTGTGGATAAGGTTCCCATCTCAAACACTGCACCTGTTTCCAGAATAAGGCAAAGCCAGCTTCATGGAGAACATGCTTCACTCTCCATCCACCTCAAGGTAGAGAGTTCTGACTTTTTGCTTTATGGCCACCCTCAAAGAGAGGGTTCTGAATGGGGCCTGAGGGACTTCTGCTTATCTTTGCTGAAACTCTTCTTATTCTTACAGAGGAATGAACCTGCACATTTTTTTTTAAAAAAGCTGTGATCAATAAAAAGGAAAGAAAAATCTTCTGCCTACAGCATATCTATCCTCTATTGCATTACTGCAGTGTTGTTGGTCTCCAGAGGGCATTATTGCCTAATAAAGACATTTCAGAGATTTATTTTTTTTACTGAAATTTCAATGAAAATACAGGAATTGTATGGCACCAAAACCATGACAAGGGAATCAGAAATGATTGCATATTCCTGTCTCTCTAATGTACCTAGGGGCAGTTATACACAGAGAGGAGAGCAAATTCTGCATCAGAAGGGGGCAGTGAGAATTCTGACATCCATTATAGTAGGTGAGTGACATTTAATTGCTTCCCTTGTTGCAGCCTGTATTAGCTATTGGGAAATATACTCACTTTCCATATTTTGCTGTCAGGAATCCACTACACAGACAGCTTATCATTCCACCTACACAATACATAGACACGATGAAGGACCACAATAATGTGAGTGTCTCCTGTTGCAGCACAGACCCGTATCGCTCCAGCCAAGTTTCATTGATAAACTTCTGAATATACTGGGACAGAAAAAGAGACTTTCACAGACAATAGTTCTTCATAATGTTTATAACTGTAAAACAGGTGNAGCACAGACCCGTATCGCTCCAGCCAAGTTTCATTGATAAACTTCTGAATATACTGGGACAGAAAAAGAGACTTTCACAGACAATAGTTCTTCATAATGTTCTTCATAATGTTTATAACTGTAAAACAGGTGAATAATAGTAATTGGTGAAAGCATGACTATGGGACATTTGTTTGCAAGTTGGATTGACATTTCCTCCCACACAGACTAACAGTGTGAGATAATCTTTCAAAACACTGTTGAACCCTGGCACTCCTACACCAAAATAGTGGGACCTTTTATTGACTCTATTGAGGGCAATTGCTCCTATTGCAAGTAGCGGTTATAAAGAGAAAAGGGCTGAACTGAAGGTTGAGAGTCAGTCAGCTAGCTGTTAATCTTTTTTCTCCATGGCATAATCTTTGAGGAGGGTGTTTCAATATGTTGTTCCCACACAGTTCTGTTAGAGATTGTCTTGGGAGCACAGCTCCTAACAATCATGCGAAGTCCTTTTGTCCTTTGACAGTGGACAGTATGGCATTGGAAAGAGCTGGGAATAAACCCACATAGCAACACCTAACAGATTTTTTAGAGCATCTTCAAAGAATAAGGCCATGACGAACAGTTACAGATGTGATCGTGTGAAGGCTTTGCTTACCGGAGATGTGTAATTGATGACAGACATTTGAAAACCAGATAGATGGGTTCCCCCAATCCCTAGCACCATAATCATTAGCAGTAGCTTCCGGTATTGAACCTGCCAAAGGTGACGAAACACATTGTAAGTTCCTGATACCTCCTGGCCTTAGACCAGGAGACAATTGATGAGATGTTCTGCCTTCACATTTCTATGATTTACTGTAAAATGCAAACACCCATTTTGAATTTCTCAATCAGTGAGTAGGGCTAGAAGACAAGAAGTTAGATACTCACCAGGTCTGAGAGGAAACCAGCCATTTGCCCTTGAAACCTGCCTGCTCTGAGAGCCCTTGTCAAGTCTGTCAGAGAGGTATGTTTTCTATGTGTAGATTCTAAGAAGTGGGGATCATGTCACAGAAGTTAAATTCTAACCCTGTGGCTTTTAGTGAATTGTGTCCTCTTCCAGCAGTGACCAGGGCCCCTTTTTGCTGGTTTAATTATTCCAAGACCCAGATATGCCAAGCTAGTTGCAACACTGGTAAATGTTTATCCTTCTGTTGGGAGTGCTCCTCTTTACTTGTACTGCCAAAGCAACTGCATGTTCCTCTGAGGAGTCAGATGGTGTTCCTATCTTTCTTTCAGGATAGCAGAGTTCCTCTTCACCTCTCAGACATGCAGCTTAGACTGAGTATTTTTCCTTTTCTCAAGTCTACTACAGAGATAAGCCACTTAGTATTCTGAGTATTAGTATTATTAGATGAGCTGTAAGGCCTCTTCTCGCATGCTGTAACATTTTCCATTGCTTGAAATGCTTTGAATGATTTTTCAGTTGCAGGACTGGTGAATCTCTGAATATTGGCATATTGGGCCCTTGTGAACACCCAGTTCTTTAGTCAGGGTTACTGTTTCCAGAATCACTCAGATGCCTCACTCTTGCCTCTTTGTAACAACAGAGGTGGCTACTGTGTGCCAGACTGGGATGCTCATTGTGGTCTGGCTTGAGAACCGATTTTTAGAAGTACTTTTCACCTTAAGAAAATTATTTTTAATCAGCCAAAGACTTGACTATTTACAAAGTGTAAGCTACCTCTTGCTTCCTTCAGGCTTCTATGTATTACATGTAAGATTTTCTACTACACTGAACACAATGTAGCTTGCCCTGCAATACAAAGATTTAACTCAAAGGGTCATTGGGAAGGTGGGGCTATGGTTCTGAAAGCAACAAACGTTTTGCTCAGGAGCACAGTGGAAGGGCTGACACAGTTTGCTTGTCACATCACAGTGACTGACAACAGCCCCGCTGTCCTCTGGGCCCTGTGCCCTGCAGCACAGGGCAAGCTTGCTGAGTCACACCTTGACCTTTCTCCTGCTGCATGTCCCAGTAATGCTCTCTCCAAATCCTCTGCTTGGGTGTCTCACCGCACATCAGTACAGTGAAATAATTCAAGCGGAATTCATCTTTTCACCCATTCCATTTTCATCATTCCTGAAATCCTCATTACCTTCACATCAGGTGTGGTCATGTATTTCATTCCTTTGCCTCTCAGCACAGACTTCTCAAATGCTATCACTTCCTCTTCTAAACCACCCCAGAATCTATCTTCCTCTTTAATTACTACTGCAAAAATCCCTGTCTTTATTTAGTTTTCTTTTTGTTTCTTACAAATTCCTCTTCTGAGTTTCCAGTCACTTCAACACTGGCCACTGCCCCCTCCTCAGCTAAAGGTTTTGCTGTCAAAGGGAAGATTGCAGCCAGATTGTATGGCTATCCCCTGTCCTCTTTTACCACCCCCACTTTATCCTCAGGGGTCAGACCAGAACTGTGTCCAGCAGAGTATCCCAGAGCTGTCAGTTGCAGATAATAGTGTTAGGCAAAAGGATAAGAGCAGGGTAAGTGTGTAGTGATGCTTCCTCTGTGTGTTTTCCAGGCCCCAGTGATGAGCAGCACAGGGACTTTGTTGGTCAGGATGGCACCTTTGTATTTGCCCCTTACACTCATTTACTGAGATCCTATTTGAACCCTTGTAAACTTTTATTGATCCCAATTCCTGGGGCAGAAAGGTCAAATGAGATACTTGAACAATCCAGTGTTACTTTTTGCTTTCTGTCAGGGCACACTAAAAGCTACTTTTGAAATAATTAATCCTCTCTTTTGCCATTTCTCTCTTTTTGTCTTTCCTTTTAACAGCTTCTGTTTCCTGTATCAAATCTGAATGTCAGATCTCTGTTTCCAGATCTTTTCATGCTGCACTGTCTCATGCAAGTCTGTTTTTATTTTTCTTTTCCCTTTTTAGAGGGGCTCTGCCAATCTAACTGCAAACCACTTTACTAGACTCAAACAGCATGGCTCAAGCACCTCAGAGTGGGGTCACGAGCAGGGAGCCTGAGTGAGCTCGAGAGGGAAGGAGGATTTGTTCTTTGAGCTGAGGACAGGAAGCATAGATGCTGGAAGGAAGGACACACATGGCAGCTCTTGTTCTTTCTGAAGGAGTTTTGAACCACTGTGTGGCCAGATTTTAAGATCTGGTTAATCAAACAGTCCCTGCAGGTTGCTGTTCCTCCTGCCTGTATTTCTCCCAGAATATTCACACTGCTGTCTCATTTCTATCTGGCTTCATCCTTTTGATCAGTGCTGTAATATGGGAAAACCAAGTGTGTAATGCAGTTCTTATTTAATTTCCTACAGAAGAGGACAGAAGAGTCTTTTCACCTAGGATTTGAACTCTACAAGAAATGTACTTATTCCAAATGTGATGCTTAACTCACCTAATATCCTTAGCTTGGAAGGCTTTTGGTTTCAAAAATGTCATGAGTTGCATTTGTATGATCCTGGGAATCAAACGGATACGCTGCAGATTCACAAATACCTCTCTAACCTTTATTCACAATCCGTGCCAGTTGATGGCAGTGTTAATGATTTACTGCACTTTCCTGCTTCTGACCCCTGTAGTGTCTTGTAAAACACTAAAAACTTCCTCACTGGCAACCAGTATGGTTGAGAATGACCAGAACATATAAAGACTTTAAAAAAATCAAGGTCTTACCTAATCCTTTCCTTCTCTTTCTCCCTCCCCCCTTTTTTTTCCTTCTTTCCCTCAGCATTTTTGCCCAGAAGCAGGAATGTGGGTCAGCTCTGCTGTGGTATTGTTCAATCTATGTTCTCTGGCCTTGAAACTATAAACTTTGTGTAGCTTTCTTCTGTAGTATGATGATTGTCATAGGGAGGGTGGCTGTGTTGGTGATGTCTACTGCTCTTGGCATTAGCTCTTGGCAATGCTACAATATTGATGTGAAGATAAAATAGCAGTTTTATCTGCACAGACTTTGGGCTGTGAAATAAACTACCACTCAATAGTCAGGTCCTTTTGCAAATTTTATTGTGCAGTATCTGCAACATTCAGTAGTGGAAATCTCATTTCCAGAACAAGAAAGACACAGTATTCCTTGACCCCAAAAATACTGTCCCAGAGGATGGGCTCTGTGGCCCTGACTCTTCAGACAAGGAAAACCACATCGAGGTATGATCAGTATGATGTGTTTTCTTACCTGTTGCTTTTTTATTTCCTTATCAGTAAACTGTAAAGCATGAAGAGCAAGAACGCGTTACATCCTATAGCAATGAATACAAAAATGAAGCCCTTCTTACCATGATATGTCATTAAAATGTTGAGTATCCAGAGGACTGGAGAGAGAATCATAGAATAGTTAGGGTTGGAAAGGATCTTAAGATTGTCCAGTTCTACCCCCACTGCCATAAGCAGGGACACCCCACACTAAACCATGCCATGCAAGGCTTCATCCAACCTGGCCTTAAACACTGCCAGGGATGGAGCACTCACAACTTCCTTGGCCGACCCATTCCAGCATCTCACCACCCTAACAGGAAAGAATTTCTTCCTTATATCCAATCTAAACCTCTCCTGTTTAAGTTTGAACCCATTACCCCTTGTCCTGTCACTACAGTCCCTAATGAAGAGTCCCTCCGCAGCATCCCTATAGGCCCCCTTCAGATACTGGAAGGCTGCTATGAGGTCTCCACGCAGCCTTCTCTTCTCCAGGCTGAACAGCCCCAACTTTCTCTCAGACATGCAGACTGGGTTCTACTGGAGGAGCACTACTCTTTTTTGTCTCATCAGTACCAGGCACCCCTGGAAACACAATCCTATTGAAACAGTGTTTTTTCTCTCTGACATGAAATAGCTCCAGGCTGAAGACATGCTACATAGTTACTGAGAATGAAGGAGAACTTGTCCAGTTTGGATTAGCCTACACATGATTTCCCGCAGCAATACTTTCTTTATGTCTTGCTTTCTTCCAGTGCTGGCAAATACCTGTTTGTCCCAATGTACCTGATTACCAAGCAAGAGGTTTGACTTGAGGCAACAGGTTATGCTTGCATACTGCTCTAGCATAGTGTCTCCTTTACACCAGGACCTTTTATCTCCTTCACACCTTTTTTCTTCAGATTTAGCAATGACTTTCCCCCTCCTCAAAACAAAAAATAAGAAAACCCCAACAAATTAAAAGGGATGAAGACCATGCTGCAAGTCACAGAAGTGTCATCATAAGCTCCTCAAGAAAGTTGCCCTTATACCTTGTACTTGCTCTCAAGTCTAACTGTAAGAAGGGGAAACATTGCATACCAGTTCTGCCTACTGACAGGCAGGGTACTCTTATTCCACTGGATTAAAGAGCTAAACACTTCTTTTCATGTGGACTGAAGCTCCTTCTCTGGGAGAGCTCATCAGCACTGGCTTGTTCATAGGAGCAGATAATTTCAATGTGAAAGCTATCTTCTTTTTCTCTGTTTCACAAGTATGCTGTACATCTGAACCTTCCACACTCAGTCCCTCCAGTAACTGTGGAGTCCTGGTTTCGGTAAGGAAAGTAGGAGGTCCTGTGTTCTCAGTTACACAGCTGCTAACTTGCAGGGACTGACAAAGATCTTATTTCTTTCTAGACTGTGTGTAATTTTTTTCTGCAGAGGACTGAATTCAGCTCATATTCCAGCAGCTGGAGAGAGCCACCAAATTCATCCTGCACGGCAAGTGATTATTTTTAAAATACACTTTTTTGCTGTTTGTGGAGAGATGGATTCTGTCTTGTTTAGTGAGGCTTCTGGGCACTACAGTAATAAGAGTGGAGAGTTTGTTATCAAAGTCTAGTAACAGTCACCACTGAGCAGTTACTCTGCTCTAGGGTTATTTGTTTCTTCTTTCCACGGTAGTTCAGGCGGTTGAACTCCTCCATGACCTGCAGCATGGTCTTTCCTTTGGTCTCTGGCATCACCAGGAAGACAAAGATAGCCATGGACAGACAGTATGTCAAGAAAATGATGAAACAGAAGCTACCAAGACCTTCCTATGGGAAAAGAAAGAGACAAAATGTGTTCACATAAATTGATCTAGATCTCTTTCTCTTATGATATGGAGTTTCTAGTTTTCTATTTATTAAAAATCTTGGCCAGGGACTCCATGTAAATCCTGCTTGCTGCCACCTGGGAAATTGCATGGAGTGGTAAGATGAACTAATTCTCCTTTCCTGTTTTAAGGAGGAAAGCTCTATGCTCAGCAGAAATGGAATGTCATTGCTTGACAATCTAGAGAAGTGCTGAGCTTCAGTTGCTCTTCTGTCTGCTCTGTCCTTAGTCTGTGCTAGACTGGGTAAGGTAGGTAGCATGTTAGTTCTGTCCCTCCTTACACAGCCCAGAACTGCAAAGGCTTTTGTTTCCTGCTATGTACAAGTGCAGTGAGAGATCTCTGAAACTGCCCATTTTCCAGATGAACTCCAAAGGAGATGAATACACAGGAGAGGGGGGAAAAAGAAAGGAACCCCTCATGACATTCAAATGACTTGAACAGTTGTTAGTGCCTCTGTCATTGCTTCAGTGTTTGTCAGTGTCACACTCTAACTGTGTAGATAATGTTAGTAGCATCTAGAGTTTATCTAGCACTTTCACTAGATATCTGGGTGAGAAGAAAGGGGCATCAGAACTGCAATTAGTTTGAGCTGTCCTGTGTGTGTAGTGTTGAAAAAGAGAAGTATGCTCTGGATTCAAGAAAGGTCTAATCTCCTCTGAACTGAAACTAAACACCCTACTTCACTTACCACAATGAAAGGGAACAAAAGTCCAAGGATGAAAAGTTGGCTCCAGTTTATAGTACCATTAAAAACATAAGCGGCTGGTCTGTAGGACTGAATGAATATTTCTGTGGGCAAGGAGCATAACACTCCAGCTGAAAAAAAAAAAAAAAAAAAAAA
>NDXB01006182.1:62192-78786 GCA_002631895.1 Agapornis roseicollis | reverse complement strand
AAAAAAAATTTTAGGGGAAAAAAAAAAAAACAAAAAAAAAAAAAAAAAAAAAAAAAAAAAAAAAAAGAAAGAAAAATAACCATATTGGAAAAAAAAGGAAGTTTAGAAATTTTGGAAGACGTTTCTGCAGCTCACACTTGATATATTGCCACGCAAGTTAATGGTTTTAACTGACCTGGAAGTGTTTGAGGTGCCGCTTGGCTCTTCAGGAGGAAGGCATGTAGGAATGCAATATGAAATGAAGTGTTACCTCCTATCACAGTGTGGAGGGGAATATCTACCCCTGTGCTGAACCAGTAGTAGGGATTCACACTGACTGTGGAACAGCTACACCTGGTACCTCTCCTAAAGGCTGAAGTGAGGAAGGAATGAGTATATGAAACCATTCCAGTAGAAAATACCAACCTGGCCCAATGCCAAAGCTCATGATGAAAATAAAGATGAGCGCAACAGAGCAGTATGGTACCCAGGAAAAGGCATCCTATGGTAGGAAATTAAAAGCAAGTAATATCAGAAATTAAAATTGTATTTATCCAGCTCCATTAGAAACATTTGTCACTGCTAACTATGTCTATGTTACACATACATCTGTTTCCTCTACTTCCAGAAACCTCACAAAGAGATAATCTTGGCAGTGATCATGGTAGTATAACGCCATTGACTTTAATCTGCATGTACATGGGTGGGAACAGCCCTGTTAGAATGATGGTGAGCCTCAAAAATACTTCTACTCTGACTAAAAAGTGACTTGGGTGGAGGGAAACAGTGATGGTATCTGCCATAAAATAAAACATCAAGACCTGACACGGCTCTATAAGGAGTAAGTGGGGTCTTACCTGTAGTGAAAGCGTGACTGTGAGGAGCCCTAAAGCTAAGGCCATAACAGTGTAGGTTTTCCACAGCAGTGTCTTCCTTCCTGCACGCTCAATTAGGAAAATCTGCAACCAGAAGGACATGCTATCAGCTCCACAGGACACAGCACAGACCTTAAGGACAGGCACTAGTGAGCTGTTTTCACCAGGCAGGCACAGAATCCCTGAAGAGACTGCTATGTAGTATCTCCTCTGGGAGAGTGAGTGAAGGTGTCTGGGGGGACTGAGCATGACCAGAAACTGCAGGCACGGGGCTGGGGAAGGTGGAGAGGTGCAGAGCTGCAGGGAGTATCACCTGGGCAGAAGAGATCTGAGGTGGCATTCTGGTGGCAAAGGACAGCTGGGGAGCTCAGCAAAGTGGAGATGCTTGCAGTGTAAATTGCCATGAACCCTACAGCTTCCCAACAAGTAGACACTGTCCTACCAGCAAGTAGACACAAGGACTGTCATCTGCCTTTCCTATAGGGGGGAACTGGAACTCCCAAAGATGCCTCAGGCTGGGTCATGATTTTGAGGGAAAATCTTTTCCTCACATAAATTGCATATGCCCATGTTTGCAGGGTGTGTGGAGAGGATTTATGTGATCAGTGCAAATACTACAGTTGATCTGTTGCAGAACATTTGATCCTTGAATCTCTGTTTACAGTAGTTATAAAGATTGAAGTGAACCATGCATTATAGCAGAATGAAATTCAGCTGAAGGGCCACTTACACACATCAGTGTGGTAAGGATCTCAGTGATCCCAACTCCAAGGGAGACATAGTGGGTTTGAGCAGGGGGGATTCCAGCATTTATAAAGACACTGTATGCATAAAAGTAAACCTGGAAAGAACAGAAAGATGTGAAGGCTGTACTCATGTGCTCATATTTACAGTAGCTTCTGTCTGAAAATAACTAATCAGATGTTAACAAAAGAGAAAATCTTAATTTCAGTAACTAATCCTCAGTGTTTCCATGAGGCTTAGTTGTGCAGAACAGTTTTTACAAGCACCTCTGTCTTGAACTCAGTAAAAAATACAACGGTCTTCTTCTCTTTTTGCTTTTAGCAGTACCTTTGTCTCATCTTACAGGTTGTAATTCTATCTATCTGACATCTTTCACATGTTTTAATGTTTTCGTACTTTGGATGGGGAGCATACAGAAATGTGGACAACACATAAGCAAATGGTTTAATTCTCTTTCTACATAATCTTGAAGATTTTGATAGACATAAGCACTCATAAAGCGTAATAAATTCCACGGTTAATATACTCAGCTTCTACTAGTCCTCTATGGTATAGTTACTGCAGCACTAGTGAGGGTAGAAAGAAGTCTTACTAATCTTGAAGTCTTTCTGAATTTTCAAAATTCATCTGAATTTTGAAACTTTCATGCTTTCACTATAAGCTCATTTCATACAATAACAATTCCCATGCTCAGAGATATGAAACATAGCTAGATATATTTCCAGGAGGAAAAAAAAAAAGGGTATATCAGTAACTGTTGCACATATTACTGGGATGTTGTAATTGTCTGTAGCCAAAAATAAGTGTAAAGTTAAAGGATTTAGAAAGAAACCCAAAGGTGTACCAATGCGGAAATGCTCTGTCAGCCTGACTCAGTTTGTGCTGAGATGGCTGAACAATTTTGGGCAGTGCCTTCTGGAGTTCAGAGACACAGAGAGGCTTTTGCTGTTGTTTGCTTGTTTGGTATTTGAGATTTTATTTTATTCCCTTCCATTCTCTTGTCATAACAGGGTAATTCATAGAGATGTCTTCAGATGACAGTCGCTAAAAGAAAGTTCTCAGCTTATCCCAGGTCCCAGACTTCCATGGCGAAATACTATAATAAGCAGTAAAAGCAGAGAAAAGTAGCACACATACCACATTGGAGCCAATTAGCTGCGTGCATGAGGAGACAAGGAAAAGAGTGATGAACTGCCAGCGGACGGGTCTGTCACGAAAAAGGTCACACATGCTCTTAGCCTTCTCCTCACGGATGGCTTCTTGCTCTGCCATCATGTCATCTATTTCAGCCATATGGTCACCATCTCCCCAGAGCCACTTCACAGCTAGGAGAGGAAGAGGGATGACTCCTGGACCAAGCTTACCAGCACAGACGTTAATTCAGAGGTTTACTTCCTGCCTTGCAAAGTATCTTACTTGAGCTTCAGGCTCTTTGCTTGTATGACCTTTCCAGAGATCTGAGTTCAGATTAGACACAGATCCAATTAATTTCTGTCTATTTTTATCCATAAATCTTAATCACAACCTCACCTTTGGGGAATGGCTGCTTACTGTGTTTCAATGTAAATCACTTACCAATCCTCCCCTGAATGGTATATACCCCTGCTAAAGGTGCAATTCTAGGGTATACACTAAAACACCAACAAGGAAAAGTGACTCCTACATTAAAAAAGTAAGTCTACATCCAAGAGCTCTATCTTTCAACACTTAAATACACCCAGTGGTTGTTCCTCTGTTTATGTCAGTAGTTGGTGTTAGGGTTATTGAAAAACTGAAATGCTTACAGTAAGACATTTCAGTAAAGAGCATCACTTTCTTACACAGAATCAGAAGGTACCATATCTGCAGCTTGACTGTTCAGGGCAGAATCTGTATTGATGGAAATACAAGCTCTGTGTGATCACATCCCTCAGAGAATCCTGCCAGAGGGTAAAGGAGATACTAGTGCCAAGAGAGTACTAATACCAAACTAGAGCAGGCCATCTTTCATTAAAGCTGAAGGTGGTTTCAGGGCCAAAAGACCAAGAGTGTTTTTCCGGACTGTACTCTCTTCCAGGCTCATGTGGGGCTTTACTGTATTCTCCACTTTTTGTTGAACTGGATGCTTTGTGCCCCATTTCCTTACCTTTCATGCACCTTTCCTTGTCCTTTTTGTCAATGAAAAGGTAGCGGGGTGACTCTGGGAAGAAGGGGAGGGTGAGAAGGTGAACGAGGGCAGGAAGCGCATTGACTGCCATGAGAATTGGCCAGAGAGCATCTACTCCAAGAACTTCTCTGAAACAGAACCAGCAGAATGAGAGGAGCTGAGCAACCGTGTGAGCACACACAGACACAGCGTGATCCCTTGGCGCTGCTGCGGGTGTCCGGGCAGCTCTCACCCAACAGTCTCCAGCACTCGTCAGCCCATGAAAACCTCAGTGGGAGGTGGAACGGGAGAGCAGGATGCTGCTGCCTACAGCACGCCAGTTACACAGTGTTGCCACCTGTTGCACAGTGGTGAATGCAGCACCGCTGACTGCACCGTCATGCACAGCTGGAGCCCACAGGAGTGAACCGTGTCCTAGCACAAGCACTGAAGAAGGAACCTGCCCTGGCTTATCCATCTGCTACTGATCCCAAGAGCCTCAAGTTACAAGACAGGATCCATGGGTTATCAGCCTGCTACTGACTGCCCCATGTAGCAGCTGCTGGGTTTCCTGGTTTTTTGAGAGTACTGTGGCCAGAAAGACACATGCCAGGGGAACGGGACTGACAATCTTTGACACAGGGCAGGCAGAGGAGCCTGTGCAGAGCAGAATGAATCCACAACAGTCTCCTGGTTTCATGGGTGTGCTGGCTTGTATGCATTTTCAATTAAGCTGGGGTGGATCTGATATTCCCTCCTCCTTCTAAAAAAAATTAAAAGTAGACATCATTTCTTACAAAAGATGTATTCCTTACAAAACCCTTTTGAATCTGGTAAAGGTTTTATTATTGGTACTTTTATCTCTCTTTGCTAGGAGGCAACAGCATTGTTCAGGATTAAATATTTTGTATGATTTTTGTTTCTCAATGACTTAAGTCGGAAGTTCAGACTGAGCTAATTCAGTCTGGCTGCATAGACTACCCTGAAAACATGTCTAAAAATAGTTGCTAATTAGCCTATCCTTGCATTAACAAGCATGGCTTGCATTAACATATGCATGTATTTTAATAACAGAAGAAATGAAATAGGTCTCAGGCCCCCTTACCTGAGACCCAGAGCAAATCCTACAAATTTTCCAGTGGCGATGGCAGTAGAAGCGGTTACAGCAACCAGCCCACGGAGCTTCCGCGGGGCACATTCCCCAGCGTACATGAAATGGATGTTCAGAGCTAAACCTGCAATCACAAGTGTTTGTCAGGGCAATTCAAACTCCCAAAGGTCTGGTGTTCTGGAGTGGACCATTATGAGCAAAGCATATCGGGTGAGGCTGTAGGATAACTTTTTGCCATGCTGAGCATTCTGCATGACATGAAGCATTGTTCTTGGTACAGTGGTCTTGTGCCTTTCCTAAATCTTTCACTAAGCAAGTATGTTCTCCTGGGGAAATCTGTTCTTCAGCAGGCTGGTCTTCTACAGTGTTTCCTACAGCCACAGGGAGAGTGTTGCTGTTGCTCCCTTTAATCTTAAATGGTATATTTCAGTGCCTACTCAGGATGCTATGTGTTAATTTGTGCTTTGAACCAGCAAGTTAACAAATGCTCTGTATTCCATTTGCTCAGTGAATGAACTATCATTTCTCTATTATTTTTGCTGGTTAGTATTTTATATATGTATATATATATCCAGCTGCTCAGAAATTGAAAACACAGACACAATGTAACTTTCTGAGGCATCTGGAAATTAGAACTGCCCAGATTGAAAATCATCCCCTTGTTTGCTATATGGTAGACAGTATCAGCCACAACAAGCAGCCACAGAAACAAGAGGTCAGCTTTCTACTGACTGAGCATGCTCCCCTGAAATATTGCATGCTTTGGCTTTTTTTCACAAGTTGGCAGTACTTTCTGTCTGGATTGAATATAAAGATAAAAGGATGAGGAATGGAGATGTCACACCTGATTAATTTCATGACGTTGGTATTTTATTATTTAGTTAAAAATGCATTCAGAAAGCAGACCCTCTGCAGAGTTAGTAAAAATCTGTGATGTGTATACTCAGACTGGTAAATCCTTGCATCCCTCAGTCACTGCTCTCCCAACTACTTAATGCCATAGATAAGAATGCTGATTTACCTCCACACACTCCAGCAAATAATCTTCCAGCAACAATCATCTCAAAGGATCCACACAGCTGGCTGAATCCCATCAGAGCTGCACTCAACAGGGAAGGGATATCCGCAAAAAGCATGGCCTTCTTCCTGGAATTCATTTAAATTCATATGAGCATAAATATTGTCCCTGTGTCATATTCAGCCTTACAGAAGTTGTATAAAGTGTACCAATTTGAAGACGGTGCTGGCTTTTGAGATTAGCTGCAGTGAAGTAAATGTGAAATGGGAATGGGAAAACTTTGTTGTGGACCAATAAGCTAGTTTGATGCCTCTAGTAGAGCTGGTATCTGCACTGGGGAACAAGCTGTCTGTGAAATTCACTTTAAAATGCATTTACTCTTCATGTGACTTCTCTGGAATGGATTTGCTTTGGAATTTATAAGGGAGGGGGTACATTTTTCTTTGTGGTCATTGCCATTCTGTTTCTTCATCTGAAGCAGCTCTGGGCTGCTCACACTTGTGCCACTTCACAAGCAGTGTTTCTCCCCTGACAGTTGTGGCTGTAAACAGGAAGACTAATGTAATCATTATTCCTACCTTCCAAATCTAACAGACAAATATCCGGCAGACAAGGACCCCAGAAGCCCACCAATGCTGTAAATGGACACAATGAAGGACCACATCAAAGTAATCATCTCTTCACTGGGAGAAGAGCCATATCTCCTCAGACAGGTCTCACGAATGAAACTTTTGATGTACTTTAATATAAGAACAGAAAACAGTGGACTCAGTCAACATGCTTTTGCATAATTGCACCACTTTTTTTACTTCTCTTACCTACTTACTGGTCTTCTTGATCCATTTCTATTGACAGCTTAGTTGTAATCTAAGGGAATTCTGCCACTAACACCTCATGTGTTAATGTTTTAGCAACAGGGTGTAATGAATGAATATATCAATATATCAGTCGTGAGTGCCACTAAGATAGTGGTCTTGGCACCATTCAAGATGAAAATTACCTCCCCTAATTTTACTTTTCCAGCTGCAGATATGAGAGCTGACCTCAGTTTTAGAGCTATCATCCATCCATGTCCTTTTTCACCTTACAGATAGTCACATAAACTTAGTGTGTGTGGCCAAGTAAATGATACAAAGGACAACCTGAGCACTGGAAAGAGCAGAATGTCCTGTGAGCAGCCCAGTTCAGTAAGGGGAAAATGGCTGACTACAAATATCACTAATTATTCTCTTTCTCAGTTCTGCCACATCAGACAGATGTTAAAACCCCATGAAACACAAGAGCAATAGCAGACATGCTTAGAACCAAGAAACAACAGTTAGTTTTGAGAGCAGAAATGAAGAAGTTGTTAGTGCTTGCATACAGAGGCAGGAACACTTAAGAATATTGAAATCCATGTTGGTAGCTCAATCCATGAGCTGTCCATGCTTACCTCAGCGGGAGAATTGATAATGGAAATCTGCAACCCATATTGGAAACCTCCACCAATACCCAGGACAAAAGCCAGGAGGAAGAGATTGTAGCTCATTTTCTGGCAGGAAATAAAAGCAGCAAACAAAGCTGGCACAGCTATTCAGACATGTCCCCACTGTCCTGTTCACCTCCACAACTCCAACAGCCTGAGCAATGCCACACACCTGTGTCCTCTGACACCAAGAAGCCAGTGCAGAGTGCAATAGAAGACCTGAGCTACTAAAGCACAGGACAGTGAGGAATTTGAGGAGAGACCAAGCTTGTAGCTGCCTCCCAGAACCCAGTTACACACTTCAGTGCTTCTGTCTTCAGTTTTGGCTGCCTTAATCTGCACTATCATAGAGTAACTTCTAGTGGGAGATGGTGCAATGTGCATGATTTCCATCTACTTGTCCTTCCTCCTCGTCCTTTTCCAATTGTTATCTCACCCAAATGAATATTTTGCTCAGTGACTTGGCTCAGATTAGACAAACATTTGGGGATTGAAGGGCATTCCTGGTTTATTAGTTTATTCATCCTTTCTTAGAACTATATCTGATAGGAGGCTTAGAATACAATACAATAGAATTGTATATAAAATGCATAGAATACAATACAGGTCTGTGATACATGCATACCCCATCCCTCCCACTCATAACTCTTTCATTGTGGAGAACTTTTTCATTCTCCCAGCCCTCCTCCATCTATCAAGTCATATTTTATCTTTTTGGCTGCTGTGCCCTGAACAACCTTGGTTTGTCTGAACAGAAATGTGCTTTTAAATCCAGTTTTCTTCGCTTTTAAAAAAACAATTCCTTGCAAGACATTTGATATCTTTCAGATAGGACCTTGTGCTATTATTTGAACCACACCTAATTCAGGTTTATTTTTCTTTCTGTACTCAATTTATGCAACAGGCCTTTTAGAATAGCAGCAGGGAAAAAAATATATACTATTTGGCAAAAGAAAAAGAAGGTAACCATATACCAGTCTGCATGCAAAGGGAGTCATTTCTGCTTACAGCCTAGGTCTTTCCTAACACTTTCTTTGGTCACTTTGGAAAAAGTCACTCTATAAAGAGAAAGAGGAGCCTGAGATAATATTTCAACATGTAATTCCATTCTTTCTTGGTGTTTACACTCCATTTAGCTTGTCGTGAAATTCCTGCTATTTGATTTGTCATTATTGAATTGGTTACTGATGAAACTGCAGATGGTTTCGGCATGCTGAGCATTCACTCCAGGTCACTAGGGAAGAGAAGCTCCAGCAGCAACTAACAGACAGCTAGAGCTGCAGGAGATGAGTAAAAGACCATAAAAAGGGCACTGATGGAAGCCAAAGTCCAGGGGCTGGCTTAAACTAGAGTGGACTGGCTTAGACAGCCCAAGTCATGGGTTGGGTAATCACTTATCTCATTTAAAGGAAAAGTTCCTGACTGCTATATTGAACCGCAATACAGCAAAGCTTTCTGAAGCCTGACTTGGGCAAGGCTAACTAAGCCTGTCCATTCAACTCTTGAATTATGGGGTCAGGTAACACTTTAAGAGTAATGGTCATTGCCTAAAGTTCAAGTCTGTGTCCCTGTAATATATGGCAGGTGCTAGGAAAGTTGAATCTCTGTTTTAAATCCTGACTATAAAATAAATAAACTGCATCTTTACTTTTGTCCATAATCCTCAAAGGGCATCTTTATCTGGCAGTCTCCAAGATGGTTCTGTTAAAGGGTTTTTTTCAGGTTATTCAAACAGCTTAGGGGGAAATTCCCTCTCCTGGTGAGTGGCTGCTTTAGGTGGTTCCCCAGGCTGGGGTACTTCTTGTCTTTGGTGTCTGAAAGAACCCCAACCCCAGCTGGGTTAGAAGTGAGGAGTGGTTTGTGCAGAGGAGCATTCTCCCTAGTAACAGTAGTAACTATTCTTCTCAGATGCTGATGGTTTTTAATCAATACAACAGTGCATAGTTCTTTAATCTGTAAACACTAATGTGAACCATGAGTCCCTGAGGAATACATTTCAAGATCTATTTTTGCCTAACACTTCACATGGTAAGAAATTTGACCAGAACAAAGTGCCATCTTTTTTCAGTTGAAGGTGTTTTAATTCAGTAAAAGTTAACCAACTTGTTAAACACTTCAATTAAAATGTAACCACTGGCTGGCTTTGCTTTGTCACTCTAAAGACACCTGACTTTGGGCCATAGTCAGAAAAAATGCTTGAAGCTGGAATTAGTGTTTCCTGACACATATACTTGCAGGATTGGCTCTGAAACTCAGGTAGCCAAGTGAATGTGTATCATCTCTGAATGTTAGGCGTGTTTCAGATTGTCACATGCAGCCCCTGTCCTGCCAGGGCTCTGGGGAAAGGCACAGTTCTGACTCATGGGAGTAAGCACAAAGGTGGCCAAGGTGAGGACCTCTGGACACTTGAGGAATTCTCCTGGTTTTAACCAGTTCTTCCCTGCCCTGTAGGTCCCAGCAGTGTCTCCCAGGCCTCTCCCTCTGCCCAGGCAGTCTCTTCAGTTCATCCCCTGCTTTCTAGCCTGTGTCTTTTCTACTGCCTTGTTTTCTTTGCTTCACTTCTCTTTCATGTCATTTTTCTAATCTTCACCAAAGGAATTACAGAATATTTTGACACCATCCTGATGGTAACAGCACTTTTTTGCTTTGACTGTGTGTTCTGCTCTTCCCATCTGCCCCTCACTGCTCTCTCCAAACTATAGGAATGAAAAGTATCTCTGCAGTTCCCAGTGCCATGGAGTCCTGCTCTTGTTTGTCTTGTCTCAAAATCTGTTATTTCAAAATCTCAGTTTTGTCCGAGAGCAGAGATCACAGAACCGTTTTGGTTGAAAGGAACATTTAATACCTGCTCTTAGCCATGTCTGTATATGAATTACTTGTAAAACAGCAGCGACCACAAATGAACCAAAGTTTAATTTTAATTCTCCTTTATTATAAGCCTTAGGTGGTGAAGAATATTTCTTGCACAGACTCCTTTTCTGGGAAGTAGCTGTGCTGCTCCCCTCATGCCCAGCATGACAGTCACACACTCCAGAAGTGCTTGCAGTCCTGTCATTCAAAAATGCTGCATTTTTAAAACATGTAGTTTAAAAATATACTGAAAGAAATTTTAACTACTTATTTTGGAAATGTACGTGGGCTCCTCTGCTGCAGCCATCAGCACTGCTGTGAGTGTCATACAAACAAAGCCAAAAGAAAAGAGGTGGCTTGATTAGGACTGTGAGAAGAAACAGAAAGAAAGAAAGAAGCTTCACCAGTCAAACCAATGCCTGTGAAAGGGTTCCTTTTTCCATGTAAGCTAGAGAAGACAGCAAGGCAGCACAAACAGCAATGACAGGTATGCTTCTTTCTGTAGAATAGAAAGGCAGTCCCTGGTAGTGGGAAATGGTGGGATGGGATCTACTGGAGCTGTCAATACGCCTCTGTAGGCATATTGTACTGCCAGCAACAACAGCAAATCTACTGCTTCATGAAGTATCTGGCCTTTAGGACTCATCCTGGTACTTTAACATTCTTTCATCCTGCAGAGTGCAGCTTGCGAGGGGCCTGACAGATTTCCAACTTTTCAAAATAGATTATTTTTTTTCTAAATGCCTCTTTGTTCCTGCTCAGGTTTTACTACACTTGAACAGAATAAATCCGTTCTGCATCCCGGAATCTTACAGGTATCGGTAGGGATGTGGTGCTGCATCAGCTGCAGCCACCAGGTGGCAGGAGAAGTACAACATTTCCTGTACCAGGCTCTGACTCCGACATGCCAGCAGTTCTCTGCCTGTGGTATCTGGCAGGGATCAGAGGATTCCTTTTAGCAGCTTTCCAAATGATAACTGCATGTAACTTGTACAAGTTAACAGCTGCTGACGCCCTGTTTGGGGAGCATGTGTCAACAACAGTAATACATTGGAAAAGAACAGCTCTAGTTTCTTCCTATTACCTATTCTCAGTGAGATCGGGTTTGGATAGATATCTTCCAGGAATAAAACCACATCTTCTGAATTAGGCAAGAGTTTTCTCCTTTTTCCTAGCATCTTATAATCAGGCACTGCCTAGTGTGAGTCTTTGTCCCCTCAGGTGATGGCATACAGGAGTTTCAGCCTGTGGCTGCCAGGTGGAGTGTCCCTGATTGTGCTAGTCACTGAGCTGTGTCATGGGAGTCTTTGCAATAGATGGGGATTATTCCATTTCTAGCTCCTTAGGCAGAGGCCAACATGTCAAAGCATATATCTAGTTGGATAAGAGGCTAGGGAATGCAGCTCACACCTGGGACTGAGTACCATGAATCTGCTCCATCTGTCTCATTTCTGTTACAGCCAAACATAAAAATGTATCTGTCTACAATGACCTGGTCAAGAGCTGCCTGCTTAGACCATTGCATTGTCTTAGTTTTCCCAGGTAAATATATGCATGCTCTTTGATTTAACAGGTGAAAGCAGTATTCATCACAGCCTGAATGTAATCCTAGAGGCTCTGGACACCAGTGCACAAGGGCAGGTGAAGTCAGGGGATGTGTTTGTATCTCTCATTGGGCCTCTCACTTGGCTTGCCTCAAGCTTCTCCTTATTTCACCTCTACCTTCCCTGAGCTGTGCAGAGATACGTTCTCTCTCTTCAAAACCCATTCCCAGTGCTTGTATGTGGGGTTAAATAAGAGAGCTTGCAATCTGTGCAATGAAGTAAAGCAACTGCCTGTGGCAGTCTCAGGTCAGAGAAGGGAAATAGCAGGTTAGCTTACAGCAGCAACAAGAGATGAGTGAAGTCCTACGGGGAGGTAGTGAGGTGCTGCTCACAAGGCTCTCTCTTCCAGAAGGGGCATCATTTGGCTGTTGCTGTGACTGCATCTGTGTCTGCAGCTGAGGTGGGAGCTCCTGGAGTTGTCCTCTGTCTTTTCTAGTAAGAGCTGCCTTGATGAGGAGCGGATGGATGGATTTTTTTCTCCTACATAACACCTGTATGACTTGAGTTTTTGTGCTGACAGGTGTTCACAGTGGTTGTGGTTCTAACTGACTTCCTGCTGCAACTTATAAAACCAGCATTCCCTGTGTTCAGCCTCAGGGTGAGTTCTCACAGTTTCAGAGTGGCAGTTGCTGTGGATGAGAAATCTTCAGTCTCGAGGTCTGTCACCAGGGCATAACCACAGCACTGCAGTTACTCAGACTCCTGGCTTTGGAAACGGTCACATGAACACAGCAGGTTTCCAGCACCACTGTGGGGACCGACCATCCTCTTCCCTCAAACACTTTTTCACTGAACTCCAGTCTGTCATAATCGAGTTGGAATATGATGCCATGAGCGTGGAAAGTAGTTATTTGGAGAATGTGATGGTAGTCTCTGCCTGTAATTATCTGTCTGCACTAATAAATAATAATGCTACCATTAGGAAGGACCATCGGTGCATGGTCTTTGATGTGCCATGCACTGAGAGGTGCCTATGTTTTAGAGTGTTTTTATCCCAGGATTGCCTGGGCCAACTAATTGCACTGCAAGAGAATAGGCTTGAATCTACAGCGTAAATTCTCCCTACAAATGCTGCACCGTCAATCACAGAAGAGATCTGGAGCTTCTCCCTGGCTGGTTGTTGACTATCTCCCAAACTCTGGTCTGGCTGTCTCTGTAAACCCTTATCTCTTTCCTGTAAGGACCATCACAGTGAAATACAAAATACCTATCTGCTTGTCCTGACTCTTGCAGGATTCGCTCAAATATGGAAGAAAAATAGCACAAACAAACAAGCAGCTTTCTCAAGAAACATCCTGCAGGTCTGCTGGTTTTATGGTGAAAACAATGTTTATGGAACTTAGCTGTTAAAAGAGATTTTCTTTGTAGGAAAGGAATGCCCGGCTGTGACACCATTATTCTCAGTTCCAGCAGTTCACTAACGGTCCTTAGAAAAAACCCATGATTTATCTAAGTTCAAGACACTGTATAAGAACTTCGGGAAATGGATTTCATTGCAGAAGTTTCTCAGGGCAGGGACCCAATGCTGACAGAGCTTCTGCTACCACACAGATTCGCTGGATGCCTTCCAGACCAGAGGAGATACACAGGAACTGAGTCCTCTGAGGACACAAAGACAGATACAGCCTAGGGAACTAACTGCTTTTCCTTGCCAGGACTTTTGGGTGTCAGAAGAACAGCTTGATGTTCTGTGCATTGGATCAGGAGTGTGGATTTACATCCTCCTGATAAGCAATAGAGTTTCTCTGGGAAAACTGAATACTAAAGATAGTTGAAATACACTTTTCTCCATTTCCTCAGTCCGTTGTGAGCTGTAGGTCATGTGTGGCTGAACTATTCCCTTTCCTCCCTTCTTTCTATCAGACACTGATTCAAGCAGTTAGTTGAAACAGGGTGACCTGAAGGCTAGAGAGCACAAACTGCTTAGCTGAACAAAATCTCTGTTCTTGCATGCAAGAGAAGAGTGTTTACACTCTGCCAAATGGCAGTAAATGTCACTGAATGTTCTTGTCAGAGAAGAGGAAAATATGTGCAGCAGTGTCAGAGTGTCAGACTCATCTTGATTTCTTATTTAATGCATACTTCAAATAGAGCTTTTAATTATACGTGTCCCCTGGCCTATTGAGAGGCACCTGAGTCCTGCCTCTGATGAAAGCCAAAGTACAAATAACCCTTTCTGACTCCTTGTAGGGGCCTTCAAGAGCTGACAGCATGCTCAGTTGTATGTGCTCCTGTTGGAGGCTGAACATAGACCTCTTTTTACAATAAACAAGCATTGTTTCTCGGTTCTTTTGTTGATTTGGCCACAGCATTTATGAAATGGATGTTACAAAATGAATGTCCTTGAAGGATATTCCCCACTGGCAGCTGTGGGATGTGACCTATGGTGTAAATGACAGATCACAAGGCAGAAGAATTTAACAAGAATGATTAAGCACTGTAAAAAAACCCCAAAATCAGTGCAGAGACAGACATTTTCTTGCTTGATGTCTTCAACTCATGATCAGAAGCTGTTTTGGAAGAGATGCTTTATTTGGATATGTGATCAGGCTCTGCTCAAGAAGAGCAAGATCTCATATGATATGCCAGATGCCAAGCTGTATTTTTGAACTAAAAAACATAGGAAATAAAAATAACACAAACTTTGATTTACAGAAAACCCTGTGCAAACCACATGTCCTTGAAGGAATGAACTCTAAGTGCTATCTTTAGTTTCTTGTTAACAAACAAACAAATAACCCCCCACCCCATCCAATTCTGTATGATTCACTTTCTCCTGACTTTAGCCATCACACTGTAGAGTTAGCTGATGTGGGACAGGAAATCCTTCAATGAAGGAGAAAGAACTTATATATGGCCATTAAACATCACAAAGTAAACATTTCATGTTATAATAGCACAGCTTGTCGATGCACAACAGGTTCATGGAGCCTTGTTTCCAAAGCTGGAGCAGAAACACTTAGTGACTACTCTGAGGTGGATCCAGAGCTTTTGGCAACTGTGGTCCATAACACCGAGGACCGAGTCCGAGAGCTGAAAGAAGCTTCCAGAAAGGTCCCTCTGGCTGTTAGGGCTCATTTGTAGGGAAACTCAGTGATGCTCTTTCTAAATCTCTTCCTAGTGCCAGTGTGCCAGGCATGCAGCAACATCTTCAACATCAGAGCTAACTGGGATGTCAGGAGTGGTATGGTGTGGGGAGCACTAGGGTGGGTGAGATCTCATACAGAACTTGCATAGTCTCATATCTTGGTGCAGGGAGTCTGAGAGTGCTCAGGGGGCAGAGGATATCTTTGTTTTCAAATGAATAGAAGAACTGGGGCTCTACTGCGCAGGTACAGAGTATTGCCCCAGCCAAGGTGGCCAGGGAATAAACGCTTGCCATGGAGTGTCCTATAGCCCAGCTGGAGGAGGTGCCTGTGTGTCTTTAGACCAGGTGTGACCTGTCAAAGCAGGCAGGACACGCTTGCTAAAGGTCATAAATCAAAAAGCCAATGGTGTTAAAGAGCAGAGGGCACGTGTCACCGGCCAGACGCTCATCAAGCACGTGGCTGGGGCTGAGTGAGCACCCCTGGGGAGACCCCCAGTGCTTTTTAAGGTGCGTGCTGCCAGGGCTCAGCTCCTTTCATCCTGTGACTCCAGAGAGTGCTGCGATGGGCAAAATGAGAGCTGCTGCCTTCAAAGCAAGCATCTGTTTGTTCTTGAAACAATCAGTGACAGCAGTTAGATCTTGAACTCATTACCGAGCCCAAAACAATTATGATAAAAACAAGTTCCAGATGGGCTCAAAAGGAGTTGTTTTTGTCTTTACTAAATCAGAATGGATTCCATGTCTTCAAGTTCCTCTTGCATTTATGGACAGGAAACATGAATTACACACAATAATTCACTAGAAACAAAAGAGATGACTGCTGCAACAGCCCATTTATCTTTGCTCATGTGCCTTCTTGAGGTTTATGTGCTGGTTAACTTGTGGGGAGAATGAATAGCTTTTTTCTTTGTTTTTAACTCTTTGCTATTTTGGTTTACAGAAACTGAGATAGGAAGATGTTGAGTTTCTGTTACGTTTACCTGCAACTCCAGGCAAACATTTGCATGTTCCTTAAAATCACTCCAGAAACAGAGAAAACAAAACAGAGGCAATAGGATAGTCTAGTAGCAGTCACTGTCTATGTGCAAAGCCATTCCTTTTCAAGAAATAAATATGGTTTTAAATCAAAGCCAAATGAATGTGCAGTGGTGAGTGTGCAACACATTCTAGTTCTTCTTCTCCAGGCATATTTTCTTGTGAGTTGTTTTGTGGATTGTAAATGTTTACAGTACCACAGGTTAGTGTGACTGAGCCTGCAGATGCAGGAGGAGTAAATACTGTCTGGAAAAGAGAGCTGCCTCCTGCGCCATTGTGCTTCAGTTCTTCCTGTGAGAGACCTGAGCTAAGTGTAAAGATGGAAGTCCTTCCAGTTAGTCCCTCGGTCAGCTCCAAGAGCCTATAGATAGATACCTTTTCCAAAGGCCTCCCAAAATGGACTGAAGTCTGGGCATCAGGCCTGTTTTGTGGAAACTGAGTTTCTGTTGTCTTGGGTTTTGAAGGTGATGCTGCACATTGACGTGAATTCAGCTGCTTCCAAAAGGGAGGGGAGCCCAGGCAGCAGCTGTACATCAGCCCTGCTCAGACCTGCGCTCACATCTACCCTGGGGCCCTGGGCAGGAGAACAGCAGAAGGAGGAAATCAGCAAAGATTTCTGCATGGTGGTTTTGTGCTGGCAGTCCCTCATTCCTCCTTGCAGCTGAGACAAAGAATCTGGGTTTGGTTTGGGGGGGGGGGG